>CM046881.1:43849694-44449694 GCA_025667525.1 Glebionis coronaria
GTCAAAATAGAGCAGGCCGTTAAGTTATTATTGCAATTCCAATCAACACAAATCATATGAAATTAGATCTCAAAAGAATTCATTAATTTTTATATGATTTAGTCCATATTAATTTTTCTTGGAAAAAATTACCCTTGTTTACAACATACAATCAATATAAAACGTATGAAAACAAGTACAAAAAAAAAATTAAATCAAATAGCCACATGCATAACAATTTATTCAAAGAACATAAAATCTAGGGTTTTTATAAACATAAAAAGTCTTCCCTAATTTTAAAACTTTGAATCAAATAAATCAAATAGCATATAAAATCCCATATGATCTGTAAAAAAACATGCATGTTCATCACGAATCTTCCACATATTCTTAACAAATAAAACACTACGGATCGTAACCATACATGACATAACAGTTAATTCATGCAAACATCTAAAGATTTTTACCATGTAATTTTAAGGTTTACAAAAAAACCTTTCTTTTATTATTATAAATTCCGCTAAGACGATTTTGAAAACAAAAAAACAAAACCCTAATTTTTTGTTAAAACCTAAAAAACAACATGTAATTTTAACTCAAATCACCATTAGTTAAAATAACCTTTAGATCTCGATAATTATAACATGTTAAAACGGCTCTGATACCACTGATGGTTTATGACATTCATAACAATTATATAATCACAATAAAGATCAAAGCACGTTTTAGCGGAAGCGATTTAACAAGATCATTAATAACACAATTATAATTAATCGATTAGGGTTACATACCTTTATCCTAACGTAGATCCACAAGATAACCGACGAATCACCAATTAGGTTTTGTGAAGAATAATACCAAGATATAGCTTAAAGTAAAACTATATTACGCTCTTGTACACACGTAATGCAACGGGCTAACCGTGAGTCTAGCACTTGCAAACCGGAACTTCAACGCTTGTGGAATTTGAGCAAAATCGAAAAAATCAAACAACCATAAGGGTGTGTTTGGTTCGGCGATCGCAAGGAGAGAAATTGGAGGAGGGACAAAAAATTATGAAGGGGATTATGTGTTTATATAGGCTTGGCAAAACCTTGTTCTCCAAGTAAAACACAAAATAGGAAACACAAAGTTTCCTTTGCCCCTTCTCTTTGGCCGACGATCGGTGGACACCCCAAGGGTGTTTCCGAAACTTTTCCGCTTTCCTTTTCTACTATAATTCCATAACGGTTATTTAACTTAACTCTTAATGTATTTAACCATTGTTTAGTTAAGTTTGGTTTGATTTAATAAATATATAAAATATATTTAATAAATAAAATTAACCCTTTACTTATTGTGTGAAATCCCGTAATCCCGAGTTCGATCCTATCACACGACTATTAATTTTATGTCCATAAACTTTCACAAATAACGTTTTAGGAATGCAGGTTGTAGACAAAGTTACATATGATAAGATAATTATACAAACGGTAAAGAAAGACAAGTTTTCGGTTTAATTTAATCAATTATACAAAGAATAAAAAATGTATAACTATACCATAGGCAAAACCAGAGATTATCTTTTTCTATTAAATAGCTTCAAAAAAGAATAAAAATGTGTCCCGTATCTTTTTTTTATTAAATTGTTGCGCATTAAAAAGCTAAACCGAAGAACTGCATATAACCTTTATACGCAGTCATGCATGTCAGCTTAAACTTATTTCTACATCTCAAGTTGTTGTCCCATATATTTGAGATGATTAAGCAATGAAGAAAGAAAGAAAATAGATGAAGAAGAGATGAATTTTAGAGAGAGAAAGTAGTGAGAGAAAGTAGAGAGAAGGATGATTAACTTGGTGAGATTAGATTAAGAAAAGAAGTTGTTACAAATGACCATCCACCCTCCTAACATGCTAGGAGGGTAGTATATATAGTCCACCCACATGCGGGCTTTAATGGACTATATATTGGGCCGGGCTTGTCTTTTGGACTTTAATTCGTTTAAATCCAAGCCTGTGAACCACGACTAAATAACTATCTTTTACAACGTTCTAACTAATGTTACAATAATAACCTATGACCGAGCATTCTTGTTTGACTCAATATTTTGAGGCTAACAATCTCCCCCAATGTGAGGTCATACCCTATTGATATTTGAAGATCAATGGAGATTATGAATCTCGTCATAAATGAGCCTTGAACGTGTAACAATAGTTTTGTTCCTTCATGCTATGATCTTTGAGCCTTTGTCGTTGTCTTTCGACTTTGTCTTTTAGTCTTGAGATGTTCAAATCATCCTTGACTTGACATTGCCATCTTGCGATCTTGTGTCTTTGTCCACATGCTCACACTATCAATTGTTGGATAAGTCTTTGGGCATGAATATGTGGTTGTGAATCTTTGACTTTGCTGAGTACACCGTGAAGCCACCTTCTCGAGACAAAACATAGACACGGACTGAATGGCTTTGACATTCGTCCTAAATCGGTAGCGTTTTACCTCCGGTCGGTGAAGACCATTATACGATATTAAATATCGTACCTGTGATCAGGTAGATTCAATTAAGAATCTCCTTGACAGGGTTTCGCGGCAGTACTAGCCGTTCTCTTTACTCGATCATCTCAAAGCAAGACTGCGAACATAAAGAGTGAATCAATTGGATAAATATCCGCTTGATTACAGTCGTCAATTCAAATTCCTGGAACAAGTTTGATTCATTAAGAATCTTACCATTGTTGCTTTCCAGTTGACACAAGTTTGATTCATGAGAATCTCACAAGTCACCTACCGTAGCGCTGTTTGATGTTGACGCTAGAAGGATTTCCATTCGTCACTGTGATTTTTAATGAATATCACTCTGAATGTTCTGGCAAGACCATAAAGATATTGCGTAGAAACCTGAAACGAGTTTGAATCAATTCAGAATCAAACCACTGTTGCTTTTCAGTTTTACATATGTTCAATTCATAAAGAATCTTGCATATGACCTACCGCAGTGCTGTTTGATGTTAACACTGGAAGGATTTCCACTCATCATTGTGAATACTAAGTAGTATCACTCTGAGTGTTCTAGCAATATCACAAGGATATAGCGTAGGACTCTCTTGATCTTCATCCGTGTGTCCTAACGAGATTTGATTGATCTCTTGGCTCTAGACTCGATTTGTGCACTTTTAGTGGTCGGAGGCTGGAGCAGATGCCACCTATTCAATATCAACAATCTCGGAGTGAGAAAGTCAATAGAAGTCGTGTTGATCTCCGTGACAATAAAACAAACTTCTTTTAAGAGAAGTCTGAGTAGCTAGGAAAGGGTTGTGCTTCACATCACTGGGTCCATGATGAGTTTGTCTTCATGATGAGTTGACCCGGTTTCTGCCTAAGTTGTATGGAGGGCTTCTTTCTTTAGACCCTTTATCCTTACATTTCTTTTTCATTCTTCAACCCCTTCAATGCTTACCAAGACATCATTAATAGCACCTTGTTGTGATTGTTCCAGTGCTATCATCAGTACTTAGTCGGCATTCAGCTACGTTCACATTCTACTCCATCTTTCCTAAGGACTTCTAATAATCTATTGGATTGTCCCTGGGAAGATCCCTCCGGTTCTGGTTGGATCATAGGACTTAAACCTAACCACCCTTTTGACACCAATAACGTCGTGAATTAAAGATGTTGTGGGTATTTGATCGTAACCATAAAAACCACTTTAAATTCTAACAAAGTGTGTGAAAAACATTTAACACCTTGCTAGTTTTGTCGTTTCAGAAAAACTCCCCCTTCACATGTGCATTTAAATGCGAAAGAATTTAAGTAAACATTTTGCACATGTGGGTAAGAGTTAACATGCTTGAGTCTTATATAAGATCACATTTGAATCACATTTTCTCCCCTATCTCTTATATATAAAATCTTTTGATATTAGAGTTACCAAATTTGATTAAAATATATTTTGAAAAATAGTCTTGAAAATCTTCGGGAGAAAGATGTGTTAATCTTTTGCATGAAGTTGAATTGCTCCCCCTCAAAAATTGATCCAATGGAATTGTCATTACGAGGATTTGATCCACATTAAACTTTTGAGGATAGGAGTTGTTGAACACACAATTTTTGAAAGATTTTGAATATCATTGAGAAATTCTTGAAAAAAATGTGTTCAACGCTTTTTGAAAAATCAATTCTTTTTGACGAAAAGGTTTTTCTAAAGCATAAACTTGAGTTCATAGACTTTGAATGTCTTGACGAATCCACTCAAGTGTAAGAAGATTTAACTTCTTTTGCTAAGGGTAAGAGTACAAAAGCGTACACTCCCCCGTGAATTTAGATCCGGGTGCAATCTGAAAGTGATTACAAGCCATTGTGTTGAGCGTAAAACGTTGAATGTTTTGTGACAAGCTCAACCCGAGATAGATTGCTCTACCCGTTTGGTAGGATAAGGTATCTTTAAAGATACACTTTCCTTTATTTGAAGTCCGAGTTACAGTCTGACATTTAACTATAAGTCGTTACATTAGCTTAAAAACTTTGAATGTTTTTAATGAGAGCTCATGACCGAGAAAATTTATTTTCCCATTGTTAAGGATAAGTTATCATTTGTGATCAACTTTCCTTTCTTGGAAGTACGAGTCACAATCTGAGGTAATTGTAAATCATCCTTGTAGGCATTGGGTTGTCGAACAACAGGTTTCTTATTGCTAGGTTCCACGTTTTTCCCACCCATTTTAGCAACGAGTTTCTGCAACTCTGCTATTGCTCTGTCCCTGTCTTGTAATTGAGCTGTCAACCCTTTAATTTCCAAATTCTGTTCATTCATTTCTCGAAATGTTTGGGAAAGTTTTTCTTGCAATTTATTATCATGTGGAAAACTACCGACTTCTTTTTGCAGAGCAAGTTCAAGTGAATGACAATGTTTTTGAAGGAAATCAGTTTTGTGTTGAAGTAACTGAAAAGCCTTTTTGTCAACATTTTCTTTACGTTTCGAAAGCTCAATTTCAAGACGTTCACATTCTTTGATCTTATCAAGATATTGGCATGCAACTTCAGAATATTCGTCAATATCAGCACAAGATGTAAAATAAGCACACATAACATCTTTAGAAACGCATTCTTGCAAGAGTAAATCATATTCATCTGAAAAATCAGACTTCTCCATTTGAAGATCATCAATGTGTTTCTCAAGAGATTCAACGTATTTTAAATCATCATACATTTCAGTCCGAATGAACTCCTCAAGTTGAAGAACAGTTTCTTTAATCAACGCCGTGTTAGGAATTAAGAGTTCTTTGACAAGCAAGGTAATATCTTGAGGAATCGGACGTGTCCACTCAGCATTTTCACGTTTGGCCCAGTCTCTTTCAACAATAGATTTAACATTATCTATGTGATGTTTAAGAATACCTAATTTTTTCCTACTCTTGCTTTTAGATTCATCTAGAGGGAGGTAGTTTATGTATTTGTAAACATTAGATTTCTTAGGGGCAAATGCTTTCTTCCATTGAATTCTCTTTTGTTTGCATTCTAAGAACACTTCCTCACGAGTTTTCCGAGTTTGTTTGTTGAACAGGCCATAAAGACTATTCTCATAAGCATAATTATATGGTTTCACGAACTCCTTATTAACAAGTGGTTGACTATCAGCATCCCAAAGGGCAGTCTCTTCACTATTGGTACTAAGGGGCATGCAATCAAGATCTGTTCTTTCAGTCTCATCAAGATAAAGATGCGGGTTCGCAGCTTGAGCTTTGGAAAGGTACTCAGGACTTGCAAAGCTAGCTTGACCCTTAAACATCGAAGGAGGTGCCAACATTCTCACAGATTGAATAGAATCATGCGTTTTATTAACAACGTTCTTCAAAAATTCGACTTGTTCTTCTAGTTTCGTTATTTTTTCGGTTTCTTTATCATATCTACTTTTGAAGTCTTGTTTTAACGCATCTAGCTCTTGTTTCTTATCCGCAAGAATTTTTGTAGAAGCTGTAGTGGTCATAGAGAGCTTTTGTTCAAGTTCATTAACTTTGGTATTGGCAAGGTACGTTTTTTGACGTTCATCCATTAAGAAAACATTATATTGACGCTTCTCTTTGGCTAATAACTCAAGAGTGGTATTATATTTGTTTTCAAAATCGTCCTTTTGACTTTTTAACGCACTTCCCTTGTACCCCTCAAGCTCTTTGGTTTTCTGAAGAAGCTCAGCCCTATTACTTTCAAGGGTCTCATTAGATTTAATTAGAGCGGCTTTGCAATCTTCAAAGTTTTGAGTAAGCGCTGTGTTTTCCTTCTTTAATTGCTTTTGACTCTTTCTAGTTTCATTGACATCTTGTTGTAAACTAGCAATTAAATTAGCAAGCGCAACACGCTCCTCATCATCATACTCATTTGCATGGTGATCATCCTCAAACTCATTATTGCACATGTCTGATGAATTTGGTGTGGTATTGCTATCAACCTTTTCCGTCATACATGTGTCAATAAGGTTTGTTGTTTGATCACTATGCTCATGCGTATCGGCATTGGCAAACACATTAAATTCAGCATTGTATACCTCTTCCAATGGCTCAGAATCGTAAACAGGACCATTATCATAGGAAGGTGTATTGCTGATGACATTCTCAGAGTCGATGTGTTGTTTGTCAGAGCTGCTGTTGTCTTTCCCAGAGTTGTTATGTTCATTCCGCTCAGCATGCGTTGTTTTCCCTGTTCTGCAGCTGTCAGTTGCATTACTCGATATTGTCTCGTTACTTACAGTTGAGACTGGACTCGTATCCACTACATGAATCTTTGCAACTGTGCACTCTTGCATTTTCAGCCTTTTGTCATTCATCTTCTTGATCATGTCTTTTGCATGACGTAGGCGTTCATCCAAAAGCCTTTCAATTGATTCCATGTTTCCAAAAATCAAGTCTCTGAATGATTTTGCTTCCATTGTAGTGTAGTCTTTGAAGTGTTGATTTGCATCTCGAACTTCGGACTCAAAATTGGGATTCTCGAATAGCTTTGAAGCAAAAAATGGTTGAAACGGTGTTCTGAGTGTTTTGAAGGCTTTTTCGGAATTTGTCTCATGGAGGTTTTTGTTGAGTAATTCATTCTCAAGATTCTTCAAGTGGTCTCTTAAGTCATAAGTGAACGTGCGATGATCATTTCCGAAGAAGGAATGAAATGCACGCATATACAAAGGATTGTACGAGAAGGTCTCTCTTTCCAGACGTTTTAGATTCGTTTTAAGATCACTGAAAGCTTGCATACAACGTTGTTTAAGGACTTGTTCTTGTAGTTGCATCTCTCGTTCTTCTCTGTCTGCACACGCATTGCTCGTTTCCATGATGATGGTGTCTCAGTTGATAAAGTAACTTCGGATCTTAAGTAGATATGGTGTGATTGTGTTGTAGTTGAAATTCCGAAAATTTGAAATTCTTTTCTCAGTCCGACAATAAATTCCTCAGTCCGACTAAAACGGTAAACCAAAAAATTTTGAATAACCAAAATTTGAAAACGAGTTAGAAATATCCAATAACTAGTAGGAAAAAAATTTGAAAAATGAAAAATTTAAAGAAAAATAAAACCTAAAAATGGCCTAAAAATTTGAATTTTGGTCCGAAAATTTGAATTTTTGGTCGAAAATTTTTTCGCATCACCAAAATTTGAAATTGAAGCTTAAATGGCCTAAAAATGGTCTAGGAAAAAATAAATTTTACTTTGGTTTTCCTGCCAAAAAACTCTATTTTTTTTTTTTTTTTTTTTTTTTTGATCTTCGTGTAAACGATATTCCGAAACTAGTCTAGATGGTGGCTAAGTCTAAAAAATACTCAAACGAAATTTAGCAAAACATATCATCGGAATCACTGATCGGAATCACTGATCGGAATGTCCTAATCGGAATGTTATCGGAATGTCCCCAATCAGAATAAACCTGTCGGAATAACCTAATCGGAATGCAAATCGGAATCACTGATCGGAATGCAGATCGGAATCACTGATCGGAATGTAGATCGGAATCACTGATCGGAATGTAGATCGGAATCACTGATCGGAATGTAGATCGGAATGTTTTGTCCAATCGGAATGATGATCGGAAAGCCCTTGTCGGAATACCAAATCGGAATGATGATCGGAAAGACTGATCGGAATACCAAATCGGAATGTCTGATCGGAATGATAAAACCCTTTTCCGATTGCACTGATCGGAATATATCCCCCTTTTCTTTTTGGACTTTAATTAGTTTAAATCCAAGCCCGTGAACCACGACTAAATAACTATCTATTACAACGTTCTAACTAATGTTACAATAATAACCTATGACCGAGCATTCTTGTTACAAAAATTTTGTGTTTTTAGCCAAAGTAAATATACCAAATCACTACTAAAACTATGTAGAAGATGTAGATGAAGAAGTAGAGCACGGAAAACACAAAAAAATTTGAATCCGAGATGATTTATGGATTAAATCATTCGAATCAAATATAATAACAACAAACAATCACAAATCTACCCCGTGGCGATTGATACCAAATGTTGTCCCATATATTTGAGATGATTAAGCAATGAAGAAAGAAAGAAAATAGATGAAGAAGAGATGAATTTTTAGAGAGAGAAAGTAGTGAGAGAAAGTAGAGAGAAGGATGATTAACTTGGTGAGATTAGATTAAGAAAAAAAGTTGTTACAAATGACCATCCACCCTCCTAACATGCTAGGAGGGTAGTATATATAGTCCACCCACATGCGGGCTTTAATGGACTATATATTGGGTCGGGCTTGTCTTTTGGACTTTAATTCGTTTAAATCCAAGCCTGTGAACCACGACTAAATAACTATCTTTTACAACGTTCTAACTAATGTTACAATAATAACCTATGACCGAGCATTCTTGTTTGACTCAATATTTTGAGGCTAACACAAGTATACAAAGATCTCACTATTTCTACTTACTGGCGATGTGGGACAAGTTGTATAAACTTAGTTATCAAGAAGATATAATAACAAAGCATCATAAAAAGTATGGAGAACATACTGATTTTATGCATTCATATATTTATTACAATCAAACCATCTTTGTTTTTCCTAGTCTAGTTGAATTGAAGCTTAAGGATAACTCTTTTGTGACAGCACATTAGTAAAGCCATCATGCAAGATTTGTCGATTTCAACATGAGTAAACAATGTATCAACAACTAGTTTAAAACTGTTTATGACCCAACCAATGACAGCTTGTTGAAGTCCCTTCTAATCTATAGATTCTCTGGTGTTTAAAGAGTTCTCACTCGTCGCCCTCCCTTGGTCGTATAGACATTTTATGCCCAGATTTACTGTATGTTTACATGAAACGATACGAGGATGTTGGCTTTTAGTCTCACGTTTTACATGACATGTTGCAAACGAAAGCAGATTATGGCTTGATATGTCAACTTTAACAACTGACATGTTGGGAGTTGTTTATTATACCAACTATGTGCAAGTCAAAAGTTGAGGTCTATATCAAATTACCAAATTGGAGGAAGTTGGATACATGTAAAAACATCACAATTAACTTGTTATTTAATTTCCAGTGTAGCTATAGGCAAGCACCTACGCTACTTAGTCTCTCCAGCAACCGCATAATAATTCTAGAAATTGTGTATATTGATAAAGCGATTTCCTCTACTATTCAAGATATTAATCTTTTTGATATCAATTGACTAAACAGGCATATAAGATGTAGCAGAAGCTTACACGGCAGTTATAAAATCTGATGATGTTGATTCTCTAGATGTTAAACCACAAAAACCAGTTCAAGACAGAGTGAAGTCATTCTCTGAGGATCTACGTTTTAATCAGACCACAGTTGTTGGTAAAATTCGGATGGTCTACATTTATTGGCATATGTTGTCCTTTCAACTTTGATGCCTGCTATTTAGGTAAACGTGACTGTTGGATTTATTAAAATCCTCGTGTTGTATATAACTTTTGTTAAAAAATTTATCTGTATATTTTTACACAAATCACATGTCTATTATTGTAAGTTTATGGACTTATATTTAATAGTCGTGTGCTAGGATCGAACTAGAGATTACGGGATTGCACACAATACGTAAAGAGTTAATTTAATTAATAAATATATTTACCGTATTTATTAGTTTATTTAATAAATATATTTATGTATTTATTAATTTAACCGAGCAAGTACCTATATAACTTTCACGGTCGTTATGTTAAATAAGTATATAGTATGTTAAACAAAAGGAAAGAAGTTTGGAAGGTTCCGTAACAACCCACAAGAGGGTGTCCGTCGGTGGGGCAATTGTTGCCTTTTATTTATCTTGGGCTATAAGAATTTAGGCCTATAAATACACCTCGATATCCCTCATAATTCACACAACAATAATCTCTTCCCCTCTCTCTCCTTTGGTTCGATCGCAACACCCCACCAACAAAGGGTTTCGGTTGGTTTTTCTTGGTTGATCGATTGTGTACGTAATCTAGTCCTAGCCCCTCTCTCTGGGGTTGTTGGGTAGATTATTTACAAGCGTCGTAGCTCGGGTTTCACGTGCTAGAATCACGGTTAGCTCGTTATATCACGTGTGTACAAGAACGTAATATAGTCTTACTTTAGACTATTTCTTGGTGTATACGGTATTAGCCCGAATTGGTGATTCGTTCTTCGTCTTGTGGAATTGCTTTAGCGTAAAGGTATGTAACCCTAATTCGATTAATTATAATTGTGTTATTATTATGATCTTGTTAAATCGTTTCCGCTATATGTGCTTTGATCTCGTTTAGGGTTTTATATAATTGTTATGCTAGTAATAAACCTTTAGTAGCATCGAGATTCAGGTTTAGCATGTTATAAAAGTTTTTTAACTATAATTTATTTTGAGTTAAAACTACATGTTTTTTAGGTTTTTCATAAAATTAGGGTTTTGTTTTTTAAAATTAGGGTTTTACTCTATTTTTAATAAAAAAGGACTTGTTTTGAAACCCTAAATTACATGTGGGATAATTTTAGATTAATTGTTATGTCATGTATGGTTACAATCCGTAGAGATTTAATTGTTAAGATTTGTGGGGAATCCATGATTACGTGCATGTTTTCATGGATCGTATAATTATATGTTTATATGATTTTATGTGCTACGTGATTATTTGATTCAATAAATCAAGAATTAGGAAAGACTTTTATATAGAGATATAAAGACCAAGATTTGATGATTATTTGAATAAATCATGTGCATGTGGCTATTTGATTTATTTCTTGCACATATAAATTGTTATTATGTGTTTATGATTTATTTTTTTTACTTGTTTATATATAAAATTGTTGAATTGTTGTAAACAAGAGTTTTTTATTTGAAAAGAAATAATATGGACTAAATCATATGAAAATAATGATTTGTTAGAGATCTAAATTACATAAGATTAAGTTGATTGGTGAATTGCAATAATAATCTAACGACCTACTCATTTTGACAAACTATAAAGTGGGTATAACGTACCACTGGTCATGTACCCGGTTAAGGAAGGAGGTGTTATGCAATTAGTCACTGACCAAATTCCCGGCTCGCCTGTGCGTCAAATTGAAATTACCTACGATTATTAATTGAATTACCCCTTAAGGGCGATTTATCACAAATTCACATCTGAAACACAATAAATAAGGGCATTGCTTTGTGCGTAGCCGAGTTCTAGCAAAAGTACGTTGTGAATCGTTGTGGATAAATTCTTTAATTGGTTTTAACCAATATCTCAACATAATTTATGTAGAAATTTAGTCTCGTGAAAAAGTTTACTAAATGTTTTATTAAACTTATGCTATGGAGTTGTATGCATGCTTCTCCATACATTGATTTTGACATCAAAAATTTATACCCTTAAAATTTAAGTCGAATGCTCCTAATTGACGAACACTTGAAATTACTTCGTCATCAAATGAGATCTTTGGGTGATGTTGTGATGGAGAGAAAACCATTTGTAGAATGAGAATTCATAGGATGGTTTTACGTTACTTAGATTAGATGACTTAATTAAGTTACTTAGTGAGATCTAGAAACTTAATGCATTCAAAAGGGATGAAACATTTTTACAATGCAAAACGTTTTTTTTGGCAATGTAAATCCATTAAATATCTAGAAATTGAAAATTGTTTGTCAATTGAATTGTTCGACAAGTCGCCGTGTTGAGTACATTCATTACTAGTAGATAAACTGATGTAATGGATCTATGTCAATATAGTTCTAGAATTCAAGGAATAATATGGTTTTATACAAGGGTAATTTTATTTTCTTGAAAGTATTTTGTTATCGAAAATACTAATATTTGAACTTACTTCTGTAGAAATGGCTCAACCCGAAAACAATATGATTATAAGTTCTGCGTTCAAAGCTTTCTTTGATCGTCCTGAACTTACTGGCCCAAACTTCAATGATTGGTATCGCTCACTAAGAATTGTCTTGAGAGTAGCGGGTACTATCGATATCTTGACTACTCCTTATACGAAGAATCTTGCTGAAGGAGCATCTGCTGCGGAAAGGCTTGAACACGCTGCTAATATTAAGAAGCACTCTGAGGTGGCTGCCTTAATGTTAGGAAAAATGGATCCTCCACTTCAACAGAAGTATGAGCTATTTTCACCTAATCGAATGCTTGATGAGCTCAAGGCTATGTTCGAAAAGTCGCAAGCTGTGGAGATCTACGATTTGGTAGATGCTTTGCATAGTTGCAAGCAAGCTCCTGGAATGTCTGTAAGTGCCCATTATATGGAGATGAGGGGTTATATGGAACAGCTCATTGCACTAGGACAACCCTATGATCATAATATGGCTATCAATTTCATCAATAGGTCCCTTAACAAGGACTTCAATGATTTCGTTCGAAACTATTATATGCATTGCACGGGGGAGACAGTTAATGATTTGCATGCAATGCTCATTGACTATGAAAAGGGGTTGAAAGACAAGGCATCTACCTCTACGCCTTCTGTACTAACCATAGAAAAGGCTAGAGTGAGTAAGCCAAAACCGCAAGCGAATAAGAAAAAAGGCAAAGGCAAGGGTGATAAGAGCAAACAAGTTGAGACTTATTCAAAACCTAAGCAGAACTTTGTCAATAAGAATAAATCTCAGAAAGATGAGACTTGTCACCATTGTAATGCAAGTGGTCACTGGAAGAGGAATTTCCCTCTTTACCTCGAAGAATTGCGAGAAATAAAGAAGAAGTCTGAGCAGAGCGCTGCAGCTTCAGGTACTTTATTTATGATTGAATTGTTCAGTTTAACATACAAATTAAATTCCTGGGTATATGATACGGGATGCCTTATTAACATTTGTAATACGCTACAAAGATTTAATCTGGAAAGGAAGCTATCCTATGGGGAACAATTTCTACAAGTGGGCAATGGTGCACAAGCAACAGTTGAAGCTATAGGAACATTTAAACTAGTTTTACCTCCAGGTTTAGCACTGAGCTTAAATGATTGTCATTATGCACATACAATTGTTAGGGGTGTTATTTCCTTTTCTTGTTTATTAAATGATGGATTAGTTCACATGATTGATAATAATGGAATTTATGTTTGGAAAAATGGTATTTTCTATTTTAATGCAATTTCTGTGAATGGCGTGTTTAAATTAGATATGCATGATAATGAATCTAAAAACAATAAATCTGTGTTTAGCATGAGTAAGAAGAGAAATTTCGACAAGAACTTTTCTTATCTTTGGCATTGTAGACTTGCCCATATTGGGAAGACTCATATACAAAAGCTTCAATGTGAAGGTCTTTTGGAAAATATCAATGATGAATCATTTGATAAATGTGAGTCTTGTATCTCTGGAAAGATGACCAAGAAACCTTTTAATAGCAATATTGAAAGAGCTACTTATCTACTTGGACTTATACATACTGATGCGTGTGGACCACTTAGATATGTGTCAAGGAAAGGGGCTAGCTACTTCTTAACATTTACGGATGATTATAGCCGTTATGGTTATGTTTATTTACTTAAACATAAACATGAGGTATTTGAAACATTCAGAGTGTTTAAAGAAGAAGTAGAACTGCAATTAGGGGATAAGATTAAAGCTCTTCGTTCTGATAGAGGTGGTGAATATTTAAGTCAAGAGTTTATAGATTATCTAAGTGAGAATGGAATTGTTCAGCATCTTACTTCTCCCTATACTCTACAACAAAATAGTGTATCTAAAATGAGGAATCGTACATTATTAGATATGGTGCGATCTATGTTTAATCTTACAACTTTATCTTTATAATTTTGGGATTATGCTCTAGAATCTTCTGTTCGCATTTTAAATATGGTTCCCACAAAGAAGGTCGATAAGACACCATATGAACTATGGCATGGCAAGAAGCCATATTTATCTTATCTAAAGGTCTGGGGTTGCGAGGCGTATGTGAAACGTGACTCGGGTGACAGACTCCAACAACGATCTATAAAATGTATCTTTGTAGGATACCCTAAGGAAACTATGAGTTACTACTTTTATTATCTACCTAAGAACAAAGTGATTGTTGCTAGGTATGGAGACTTCCTTGAATCTGATCTTGTAAATCAAGAATTCAGTAAGAGAAACTATGATCTTGAGGAGAGTCATATAGATACATTACCTTCTGAAAACACTAGCGATGTAATTCCTGTAGAACCAGAAAGTCTGGTGGTTCCACCAGAATTAGTTCCTCTGCATATATCCGCAAGGATTAAAAACGCAAAGCAATATATGTCTTAGCATAGAGGATGATGATGAGTTAGGGGGATCTTGGTGGACTCGCTAATTATAGATCCGCCATACTTGATCCTGAAAGGATAAGTAGATGGTTGCTATCCATGAAAGTAAATGATGTTTGGATTCTTGTAGAACCACCACCGAATGCTAAAGTAGTGAGACATAAGTGGATATACAAGAAAAAACCAACATGGACGGAAAAGTACAATCCTATAAAGCTCTTTTAGTAGCTAAAGGTTTTACTCAAACTTTTGGCATAGACTACGAGGAGACATTTTCTTTAGTAGCAGACTTAAGCTCTATTAGGATTCTCATAGCTATAGCAGCATACCATGACTATGAGATATGACAAACTGATGTTAAAACTGCCTTCTTGAACGGTCGCTTAGATGAAGACATCTATATGCAGCAACCAGACGGGTATGTTGATCCTGAGAATCCAGGATATGTGTGCAAACTTCAAAGGTCCATTTATGGTTTAAAGCAAGCATCACGTCAATGGAATAAACGATTTGACGAAGAAATAAAAATTTTTGGATTTATTCAGAATCGTGATGAGCCATGTGTATATCGCAAAGCTAGTGGGAGTGATGTAGTATTCCTAGTCCTATATGTTGATGACATATTAATCATGGGAAGTAACATTCCAAGACTTAAAGCTATTAAGGATTATCTTGGTAAATGTTTTTCTATGAAGGATTTAGGAGAAGTTGCATACATTCTGTTAATTAAGATCTATCAAGATAGGAAAAGACGGTTAATTGGTTTAAGTTAAGATGCTTATATAGATAAGATTTTGAAGAAGTATAATATGCATAATTCCAAGAAAGGTTTTCAACCTATGGAAGTTAAGCATAATCTAAGTTATGAGATGGATGCATTAACTCCTGAAGAGGAGGCATACATGAAGAAGGTGCCTTATGCTTCGGCTGTAGGATCTATAATATATGTTGTTAGATGCACAAGGCCTGATTGCTCAAAACTTGGTTAGTAGATACCAACAGAATCCGAGGAAGCTCCACTGGACTGCTATCAAACATATTCTAAAGTATTTGAGGAGTATGAAAGATATGTTTTTGGTATTTGGAGGGAAACCAGACACAAAACTGAATGTTACAGGTTTCTGTGATGCGTCCTGGCAATGTGATAAAGACGATACGAAGTCTCAGACGGGTAACGATTTTGTTATCAATAGAGGAGTAGTTGACTGGAAGAGCAAGAAACAGACAATGATTACAATGCATGCTACTCAATCTGAGTACATGGCTGCTTCAGAAGCTGCAATAGAATCTGTTTGGATTAGGAAGTTTATTGAAGATCTTGGAGTGATGCCTTCAATTAAAGAACCTATAGATATGTATTGTGACAATTCTGCCACAATAATTTTTGCCAATGACCCTGGAGTCATGAAAGGCGCCAGACACTTTATGCGTAGACATCACTACGCACGAGAACAAGTTGAAGCCCGTGAAATAAAATTGATAAAAGTCCCCACAGATGATAACGTAACTGATCCTTTAACTAAGGATTTGCCTAGACCAAAGGTAGTTAAGCATGCCAAATCGATTGGGCTACAACTAGCTAGCGAATTCATGCAATAAATCTGTGATTAGTATTTTGATAAAGGATGTTATAACATTATTATTTAATAAAATAAAGATTGGGTTTCGTTTATTTTTATTATTTAATAAGTGTATCATATTTTACATGTTTTAATCCATGAATAAATGTTATGTTAAATGTCCATTGTCGATTAATAATATGGGAATATTATTAAACCAAGACAAATAAAAATAGCGATAGACTATACTTGAAAGTATATTGATCGATTTTGGATGATACTCGATGAATCAAATATAAGACTTATCCAAACTATATGTTTTTACTTTATGGAACTTTGTCGTCAAGTAAAACATAAATAGTTACCCTTAGACTTGAGATACCAGGAAACTGTTGTGAATCTAGCGCATCTCTGTGGAATAATCTAACGCTAAATGTAACTGGTAGCTATAAGGATTATTTTCGGAAGTGTTGCAAAATTTATAAGTTTTGCTCGTAGTCAATATGGAATTTATTTCCTCCAATTTCGTTTTGGAGTTTAATATAGATGTGCCTCTCGTGGGATTAGTAAGATATTTGTGTGGCCACACCTAAATTTGTTTTGGTAATCTTGCTGAATCTGTGAACGAGAAACAGAATTGTTAATGAAAGGAATGACTGAGATCCATATCCTTATTAACGCTGTATTAGAAATAAAAGGATAATAATAACGATGCATAATCGTTAAAAGGTTTTGTCCATGAAACCTTACTCGAGTTGTACTAGAGACATTGAATTGCTAGTGTAAATAGACATTAGTCAATGTAATCACGATATTCGAAATATTTCCAAGTGGGAGCTGTAAGTTTATGGACTTATATTTAATAGTCGTGTGATAGGATCGAACTCGAGATTACAGGATTGCACACAATACGTAAAGAGTTAATTTAATTAATAAATATATTTATCGTATCTATTAATTTATTTAATAAATATGTAGGTCCACGATTTCTTATGATTGTACAAGTGTTATGATTGATCTAAAGAAAGGAGGGAGATGAAGAACTAGAGAGAGAAATGAGAGGAAATGAGAGGTAGAGAGAGAAAGTAATATTAGATTGAATGAATGAAACCAACAACTACCCTTCCTAACATGCTAGACAGGGTATATATAGCCCACCCTACATGTGGGCTTTATGGGTTATACATACATGACTAGATCACGAGCCCAATCTACGTATATATCGTTGGAGTGACCGATCCTTTCTAAATACGTAAAAACGTATTTCCAACAATCTCCCCATAAGGGGTGGTCACTCCAAGTTAAATGTCCTAAATAGTCTATAGCTCGTGATCTATGCCAACAATGATGTGACCGAGACTTTCTTTGGAAAAACGTATTTCCAACAATCTCCCCCTAAGGTCACACCATTTTACAAAATCTAAAACCTAGCATACTATGCTCGAATCTTCAATCTTGTTCTTGTGAACATGCTGATGAGATCTTTGACTTTAGTCTTGAGCATGTTTCCTTGCCTTGACCTTGTGCATTAATCACTTGTGAAATTTGCCTCCTCGTGACTTCATGTTCCACATACTTACACCTTTATAAATTCTTGAAAACTTCAGAGTTTGATACAGCGGAAGACTTGACTTTTAGGCTTTCTTGAATTTGTTGAAGTATTAAGTGCATACAGTATAAGCATGTGTTGATGACTTCTTCTATATTTTACACCGCAATGCCACCTTCTTGTTACGCTGCATAAGACAGTTAGCAACAAAACATATACACGGATGAAATGGCCTTGAACATTTCATTCTAAACGGTAGCATTTTACCTCCGGTCAGTGAAGACCGTTGGATGATATTACATATCGTACTTGTGGCAGGTAGTTTCAATTAAGAACCTCCTTGACAAGATTTCGTGGGTAACCCCGTTCTCTTTACTCGACCGTCCAAAGCTGACTGCGAACGTAAAGAGTGAATCATTTGGATAGAATTATCCACATGATTGAAGCCTTCAATTCATGTTCTTGGAACAAGTGATATTCAATTAAGAACCGCACCATCGTTGCTTTCTAGTTGTCACGAGCTTGATTCGTATAGAATCTTACAAGTTACCTACCAAGTGCTGTTTGAGGTTAACACTAGAAGGATTTCCACTCATCACTGTGAACACTAAGGTATCACTCTGAGTGTTCTGGAAAGATAACTAAGATATTGCGTTGAGGTTTGGAACGTGTTTAAATTCAGTTAAGAATTAAACATTTGTTGCTTTCCAGTTATCACAAGCTTGATAATAAATCGCACAAGTCACCTACCATGAGCTTTTTGATATTCTCTCAAGAAGGATTTCCATCTTCATTGTAAATATTTTCGTAGTACTCGGATGTTCAGGCAAGATCATGAAGATTTTGCGTAGGACTCTTAAGATCTTTCTTACTTTTCACAGTATGTGAAGAAGCAAGGAATTATGAAAGTGTGTCCTAATGAGATATTTGATGATCTCAAATGGCTCTAGACTCGATCGTGCATTTTGTATTTTAGTGATCGGAGGCTAGAGAGGAGTGCCACCATTTCAATACCAATTTATTCGGAGTGAATAAATAAATAGATAATGCGTTGTCTCCGTGTGATTAAAACAAATATCTTTAAGAGATATATGAGTTAGGTGGGATGGGTTGTGCATTGCATCACTGGGTCCATGATGTCTATCTTCAATATCGATCATCATTAAAATGATCACAATAGCATATATGTTGACCCGGTTTCTGCTTAAAGTTGTAAGGAGGGCTTCTTTGTTTTCACCCTTTATCTTTACAATTCTTTTTCATTCTTCAATCCCTTCAATGCTTACCAATACGTCATAACTAGCACCTTGTTGTGATTGTTCCAGTGCTAACTTAAGTACTTGGTCGGCATTCAGCTACGTTCACAAACTTTCTCCATCTTTCCTAAGGACTACTACTTCTAGCTATGGAATGTCCTTGGGAAGATTCCTCCGGTTATGAAAGAATCATTGAACTTAACATATTCCACCGTCCTTATGTCACCACAATCTTCATCGTCGTGAAATAAATGGGTTGTGGGTAAATATAAATCACCATGAAATCCATTTTGATGTGCAAATCCATTTTGCTCCCCCTTAACATATGCCACGATATTCGAAAACATTTCGCACATGTCGGGATGAGCTATCACATTAAGTCAAACCATTTGTGATTAATCATTTCTCATATTAAATCACATTTTCTCCCCCATATTAAAAATATTAACCCAATCGATGTTTTTAATATCAATTAATTTAATAGCATTTTAAAAAAATTTAGGAAAAAAAGGCAAAACCAATTATCTTCATGATTTTACAATCTCCCCCTCAAATTAATGAGGGTGTACTTGAAACGTAAATAAAATACGTTTTAAACATAAGTGTAAGGTATTTATCACGTGCAATGATCATATATGATAATGTATTCACAAGATTAGCAATTTACGAGGTTGGACCTGAATGATGGAGAACATCATATGATAGAATCACATGGTTCTTGTTCACGAATGTTGGTCGCCTCGTCATGTATGAAGTTATCTCTTGACACTATGTGTACGATTGATATCGTTGTCTTGACATCAATTAGTGACCTTGGCACTATTGGTATCAAAGATTCTGAATGCTGGAAAATTGATCCCTCTCAATTGTTGACCTGTGTTCTATTGAACGAGTTGTAGTCGCCGTTTGAGTAGTCGCATCGTCGAGTATATAGATATCAATTATAAATTGCTACGGTTGGTGGAGATGATAACTTCATAAAAACAAGATTTCTCTTGTTTTAACAAATAAATGCACTGACACGTACATATATTCGTGTTAGATTGTGTTATTTCGTAAACACAATCCCTTACATGGTTATAAAGTAAACCATGCCCGAGAAAATTAATTCCCGTTGTTGAGTCAAAGCTTTCCGGTGAAATGCTTGAGTTGAATATGAAAAGCGGGTTGCTATCTAAAATAATAGAAAGCCATAATTGAGCATGTTTTAAAACATTTGAACTTCTGCTCGAACTTTTTATAACCCCGTGTCATTATTGAATAACATTTCTAGGATCGTAAATATTATCGATTCCATAAGACATGCTCTTTTTATCAAAAACATTTTGAACACACAATTTTGAAAGATTTAGAAAAAACTTTCGAAAAAATTCTTGAAAAATTGTGTTCAACGTTTTGAAAATCAATTACTTGAGCTTAAGATTTTGAATATCTTACGAAACGAGCTCAAGTCCGAGAAGTTGTAAACTTCCCGTTGTGAGGATAAGTTTATCATCGGCGATAAACTTTCCTTTCAACTGAAGAACGAGTCCTAAGTTGACATTTACTTAGAAGTCGTGTTCATGAGCTTGAAAACTTTTGAATGTTTTAACGGAAAGCTCATGACCGAGAAAGATGAATTTCTCGTTATGAAGAAAAGTTCTCTTATTTAAAAGATACACTTTCCTTTCTAAGCTTAAAACTTGGAATGTTTTAATACAAGCTCATGACCGAGAAAATTTAATTTCTCGTTATGAGGATAAGTTATCATGAAAGTTAAGCTTTCCTAAAATTGATATCCGAGTTACAGTCTGATATTTAACTGTAAGTCATTGTGCATGAGCTTAAAAACTTCGAATGTTTTTAATATTAGCTCATGCCCGAGAAATATTAATTTCTCATTGTGAGGATAAGTTTATCATCGACGATAAACTTTCCTTTCTTTGAAGTCCGGGGCATAATCTGAAATGTGATTATACACCATTTACACGAGCTTAAAACTTTTGAATAGTTTTAATGTAAGCTCGTGTCCGAGAAAATTTAATTTCTGGTTAATGAGGATAAGTTTATCATCGGCGATAAACATTCCTTTATTTGAAGAACGGGTTATCGTCTGATATTTAACGATAAGCCATGTACACGAGCTTAAAATCTTTGAATAGTTTTAAATGTGAGCTCGTGTCCGAGAAGATTTAATTTCTCGTTAATAAATATAAGTTTATCATCGGCGATAAACTTTCCTTTATTTGAAATCCGGGTCATTGTCTGACATTTAACAATGAACCATTTACACGAGCTTAAAACCTTTGAATGGTTTTAGTGTAAGCTCGTGTCCGAGAAAACTTAATTTCTCGTTTTGAGGATAAGTTATCGTTGACGAGATAAACTTCCCTTTCTTTGGCGTTCGGGTCACAGACTGTGATTTGACTATGAGCCATATACACGAGCTTAAAAACCTTGGAATAGTTTTAATTTTAACTCGTGTCCGAGAAAATTTAATTTCTCGTTTGTGAGGATAAGTTCATCATCGACGATGGACTTTCCTTTCTTTAAAGATCGGGTCACAGACTGTGATTTGACTGTGAGCCACATACACGAGCTTAAAAACCTTGGAATAGTTTTAATTTTAGCTCATGTCCGAGAAAATTTAATTTCTCGTTTGTGAGGATAAGTTTATCATCGACGATAGACTTTCCTTTCTCTGAAGATCGGGTCACAGACTGTGATTTGACTGTGAGTCACATACACGAGCTTAAAACCTTTGAATTGTTTTAATGTAAGCTCATGTCCGAGAAAATTTAATTTCTCGTTGTGAGGATAAGTTTATCATCGACGATAGACTTTCCTTTCTCTGAAGATCGGGTCACAGAGTGTGATTTGACTGTGAGCCACATACATGAGCTTAAAACCTTTGAATTGTTTTAATGTAAGCTCGTGTCCGAGAAAATATAATTTCTCGTTGTGAGGATAAGTTTATCATCGACGATAGACTTTCCTTTCTCTGAAGATCGGGTCACATACTGTGAAAATGGGAATGAAAATGAAAATGAAAATGAAAAAAAAAGTTTATAAAATGAAAATGGGAAAAAACACAAACAACAAACCCTCCTTGGAAGCCTTGGAGGTTTGGATGGGTATATATAGTCACTCACGCGCCTACACTATACATAGTTTCCTAGTCTAGTCGTTGCGTGAGTGACTATGATAACTAATGAGAATTCTTAAATGTCGTCACATAAAGTGAATTTCCAACAAAATATATTTATGTATTTATTAATTTAATCGAGCAAATAACTATATAACCCCTCCAATGTTGATAAGAACCCCCTTGGGACCTAATGCATCAATCACTTCACGATTAATTATGTGACGAGTTTCTTTTGTTAGAGGGAATGCAACAACCAGAATTTCATTGTTTGAAGCAAATTTAACTACAGCAGGAAAGTACTTGTATTCCAATTCTGGTTTCTGCATTCTGGAATACTACAGTAACTAATGGGACAGTTAAACGCTTCAGCTCTCTTAGCCAATGATGCACGAGATCGCCTATAAGGGTGGCGTATCCGTGTGGGAGTGGCTCGGGATCGGGAGCGCCGCCGAATCGGCTCAGAATCGAATCTTGACCGATTCCCAGTCGGAGGGAACGTTTGTTGACCGAATCTGGCAACGATCCGGATTTCTAAGCCCCGTTTCATGGCCAATATCTTGCTTTTTAGGGTTTTTATGGGCTGCGTGTGGGAGATAGGGGCGGATCTACCTATGGAAGAAAAAAAAATGAAAGAGAAAAAATCCTGGCTGCATTTGAGAGCCTCGGTTGAACAATGAAGAAGAAGATAGCAATCAAAAGTCAATGGGTTTTAATTACTTGGCTACTCTTGGTACTTACATGTTACAACTCTTTTCTAGCCCATCGAATTTCCTCACAAGCCCAACCCACCCAAAATTATAACTTTTGCACATATTGTTATTTGATCAATTATTTTTTTGTCAAATTAAAGTGTAATGATAAAAAATAGTTGAGATCTAGAACTTGTTTCAAGTAGTTTTTATATTGTCTTTCCTCTCATAAATCGAAATTTATTCTAGTTGAAAATTTGATTTACATCAAAAAATATTTGATTTTCTTAATATATTTATATATTTTTATATATTTTTATGTAGTATCCGGGCCGTTCACCTATCTTGATTTTTTTATTTTTGCCGTTTCCCGTTATCGTATGGTTCCCGTATCCCCGTGCCGTTCCCGTTTCGGTGCTACATAGCTCTTAGCAAATGCTCTCCCAACTTTTCCTAAACCTAGTCCAAATTGGATAAACATAAGATGATTACATACGTACCGTTCTACTTTGATGGTGGTATTCAAACAAGTATCCTCAGTAATATATCTACTAGTTCTCCACTTTAACTTTCTATTCCGATATGAGTAATCTGCTCATTTACATGCGCTGGGGTCACTAAATTTGGTTTTCATGTTTAGTGGATCACTTAAAACATATTATTAGTAACAGATAGTTTTCGGCTCTATTTATCATTAGAGGACACGGTATGGTGGCCGGTCAGTGGGCTGGCCACGACGGCGCGAGGCCACGGCGGCGCCAACCACACCGTGGCTCGCGTCATCGAGTTTGGGCTACCAGCGCCATGGGCCATGGCGCGACCTCATGGCGCAGCCAACCACACCGTGGCTCGCGCCATGGGTGGCGTTATGGTTTTTTTTTTTAATTTTTTTTTAATTTTTTTTTAATTTTTTTTTTAAAATTTGAAAATGTTACCGTTGGGGGTAATGGAATTTTTTTTTTGAACAATTTTTGACCGTTAGAAGGGGAAATTTTTTTTTCTTGACAATTTTTGACCGTTGGGGTAAAATTTTCGTGTTTTTTTTATTCGGTAATTTTTTTTATGTTTTTTTAATTTCGTGTTGTTTTTTTTTTATTAGTAATTGTATTTTTTTTATTAATGAAAATATTAAGTTTATGTTAATTAATTGTTGAAAAAAAAAAAGTGGTGGGTGACGACGACACGAGAATTCTCGTGTTAACCAGAGATGGGGGTTGAGCCATCGTGGGGAGTTTTGGTGTCGTGGGAGTAAAAAGTGATGTGGCATCACTTTTTGCCCACGACACGAGCACCACGGCTCAACCATACCGTGCGCTCTTATAGTGTCAAGAAATAGTGAGAGTAGAGAACTAGAACCACAGTACCAAACTACTAGAAACTAATAGTAACTTAAAACACCAAACATAAGAAACTTAAAACACCATGATAAACTTCCGAGTAAATCTCCAAACTAAAGCATGCACAATCCATAACAACAACAATATGATTAGACGACTGCAATAGCCGCTGCTGCTGCTGCTGGTGGTGGTGGTGGTGGTGGGGGTGGGGGTGAGGCAGATGATGTTGGTGATGGTGATGGTGAGGGTGAAAGGGTGTGAATCTTCTTCTTCTTGTTGGCCTTTTGCTTGTTTTGTCTCGAAAACCCGCCAAAATACCTTTTGGTGGTGGTCTCTTCGAGCACCTCTTTTCGTGTTTCCGAATCTTCTTGAGAGGACCACTTTCTTCACAATTCTGATCCCTGTACTTGCAGTTTACATGTTGAAGGTTCTTCTTGATGCGGTTTTTCCTCCTCAATTAATCACCAAGTGTTATTTTATACAGTGCCTAAGCTTATAACAGCACTTGCTAAACGAATGATGTCGAAGCTAGATATATACAAGAGGTTGACAAATGCTTTACGTGTTGTTGTCATTATCTCTGTTGGCTGGATATGCTACGAGGTAAAAGTCCTTGTAGTAGTATACATAAGACGATTTTGCTATGCATAAAATAGTTTACTTAAGCTAAATCTTACATAATCTTGATTTCAGCTTTGTTTCAAGTCAACTGATATACATAACGAGCCGTGGCAAAATGCTTGGACCATCCCTGCATTCTGGCATGTTTTATCATTTTCTCTCCTCTGCGTAATCAGTGCTCTTTGGGCGCCGTCTGAGAACTCGACACGGTAAAACATGTATTAATTTGTTTCAACTGACATATATGCCTATTCTGATGATGGAAGTGAGGAGTTTGACGAGGATGAGCTATTATTGTTCATGAAACCGTCCCTACCTCCCACAAAAGATGTTGGTAGTCCGACCGAAGTAAGATCAGCTCATAGTGATGATGGAGCGTTTGTTGATACGGAAGAGATAAAACAGCGTAACTAGAAGTCTAGAATACCAGGTATATATGGTTTTTCATTTGAAGACTTTCAATATCCTGCCCAGAATGATAGTACTTATCAAAAGAATCAACCAAGACACTCTGAAGCCCCTTCAGCCTCTTCAAGGGCACTAGCTTAAGTCAATTTGTTTGATAGATAGAATATATTAGATTAATTTGTTTGAATACTTTTAAAGTTGAAATTCTATTAGATTAATTGTGTTCAACTTTTTCTTTAAATTTCTTAATCGCAAGCTTAGAGGATTGACAGATAACTAAAAAGTAGTCGTTTTACATAAACTTCATTTGAACATTTTGAACACCACAAAAGATGCATATCTGAGTCCGATGTTATTAGGGTACTGTGATTCAATTTTCAAGTAACCAGGCCCAAAACGATAAACTGGCCCAATAACATCCAAATCAACTTAGAACCATGATAGATGTTATAAGCTATAGCTAGCCGATAACTCCATAAGTAAGGACTAAGACTCCTAAATGTAAGTTTTTAACCAGTGTGGGGCGAGCTTTTACAATGGTCCATAAAAGAGGTTTCACGTACACTAATTTAATAACGAAAAACTGATTCCTAGTTTGGAGGAATTGAATCGGTGTCGTACCAAAGATATGAGGTGTTGACACTCTTCATCAGATAAGAAGCCCTTGTACAAGAACACCCTATCCAAACGAAGGACTTGTTATCAGCCATAGACTTATAACTTATTATGTTTGATAGACTTAAGCAAACACCCCCAAAAGAAGACTAGTGCTCATATTTCATATATAGTACTAAGGGTACCATGTTCTTTATTCATGCAGCACCTTCACTGCATAAAAATCAAATGCAAGTCTTGCGTCTGGTAACAACAAACATTGATTAAACTAACTCATATTGCGCCTCGTAACGAAAATTAGAAAACAATTTTCCTGAATTCTTTAATAAAGAATTGCAGTGATAGTCCGGTGCTGGGCTAATTTGTTACTTCAGATTTACAAAACATATATTTGGCTAATTAATAACATGGTTAACCGTTATAAAGAAAAGGAAAAGAAGTTTTGAAGTCTTTGCTACAAAAAAACTGAATACGAAAGAAAGAAACATTACCCCCTATATACATTCAGGGGAATTGATAATTCGGAATAAAAGTAATATTTATTCTTTGTGAGAGGTGATGTAAAAGGCACGGTATCCTCCATCCATTTTTTAAGTCACCAGCCTTGAAAGAAGCCATCGACGATCTGGAATGGCCAGGATCGAGCATCTAAATAACCTTGCAACCTACGCCTCTGCCAGATATGATACTTTTAAAGAGGAAGGCTCTGTAGACTTGCAAATAGACTTTATGTATTATGCAAATATAATTCTCTACTCTGCATTCAACAGTGATTAGATTCTGTCTCGGTATGTCTGTTATATCTCTTGCCAACTTCTGTTACAACAGCTATCTAGAGTTTATATAAACAACGAAGAGAAGAAAGATGACTTACTAGTAGTTAAGCAGTTATGCTAAGAGCTTAGTTGTTGCGTTGAACTTGCCGGTTCAAGAAAATCATATCTTTATTCTTTTTAGTATTTGTTGTTCAGAGATAAAAAGGATATACGATCAACTTCCAAATTATCTAAGTTTTCAGGTACAGGAAAGTTCCAGTTCTTGAAATTAGCTGCTAAATTGAGCAAAACGTCTGTTATCACTACTGGGCTGGGACGCACTAGTGCTGGATTGACAGTCACTGCATTCAAGGATTGAAGTGAGACTGATTGTGTGCTAGTATCCCTCTTGTGTCTTTTTATCAAATTATATACAACTATTCCCAGATAGGAATGTGCATAATTTGCTAGTATCCCATTTAGATCAGACTTATGATTACTTTCTGAATTCTTTTTCTTTTATATGATTTTGTTTCAGATTTGCGTAATTTTGAAACCAACGGATGAAAAGACCGGGTTATGGAACTTAGTGACGGTTTCTTGCTCGGCTTATGGAAAAGATCATCTTATAATAGGATTAACAGTTTTATGTTTTAATGCGATCATTATATGCGTTAGGATGGCAATAAAAGGTCTTTGGCTCTCTGTCTTTTAATCTTCTTCTTTTTGTTACAGCAGAAATAGGATTAACAGTTTATAATAGGATTAAGAGTTTTCTGTTTTGAAGTCTTTGTTACAAAAAACTGAATACGAAAGAAAGAAACATTATAGTAAAACAGGAAACCATCCCATAAAGAACCCAAATCATAAGAGTTACAACAAAGAGTAACTAGTACAAATACGATACTGATTAGACCATGCAAAATCCCCAAACTCACTACAACAATTCTGAAGCCTAGGGACGAATAAATTCGTCCCTAGGTAAGGCCTCTTTCGACCCTAAACTCCTAGGGACGACTAAGTCGACCCTAGGAGTTAGTGCCTAAAAACTCGTCTCTAGAATCCTAGGGACGAACACCCCTTTGTAACCTAAGGACGACTTTGTGGGTCCCACTACCCACTACGTTGAAAAAATTGACAAACCTAGGGACGACTTGTCTTTGAAACCTAGGGTCGACAAAGTCGTCCCTAGGTTATTAATAAAAATAATCTTTTTAAAATTTTTCTTAAAAATTCTTTTTTTTATTATTTTTAATAAAATCTTATTTATAAACATTAATAAAAACATTTTCAGAAAATAAAAAAAAATATTATTTATTATCCTAGGGACGACTTAGTCGTCCCTAGGTTTCAATATTGCCCAGGTTTTCAAAACCTAGGGACGACTAAGTCGTCCCCAGGTTTTGACACCTGGGCAATATTGAAACCTAGGGACGACTAAGTCGTCCCTAGGATTAAAACCTGGAGAAACACGAAAAGAGGTGCTCGAAGAGACCACCACCAAAAGGTATTTTGGCAGGGTTTTCGAGACAAAACAAGCAAAAGGCCAACAAGAAGAAGAAGATTCACACCCCTCCACCCTCACCATCACCATCACAAACATCATCTGCCTCACCCCCGCCCCCACCACCACCACCACCACCACCACCAGCAGCGGCTATTGCAGTCGTCTAATCACATTGTCAAGACCAAACGGCTCCTCAGGCACCTCAGGTTCATTCTAGAACACATCAAGACCCGCACCAGCTATCCGCCTTTCAACAAGAGCACATACGAATAAAGGTTCATCCACTAGTGCACCCTCTCCCATTGTTTATAAGAACCCCCTTGGGACCTAACGCATCAATCACTTGACGATTAATTATGTGACGAGTTTCTTCTGTAATTAGAGGGAAAGCAACAACCAGAATTTCACAGTTTGAAGCAAAGAAAGTCTCGGTCACACCATAGTTAGCATAGCTAGCTCAGGACTATGAGCTCAAGACTAAAGACAAGCATAATATGCTCAATTTAGTATGTTGTAACTTGGAGTGACCTCTTTTTGGAAAGATCAGTCACTCCAACAATACTAAGTTACGAGCTCGTAGTTAGAGGTGATATTATTTATAATAAAATCGTGCCAAGACCACATGTGGGCTTGGCTTAGGCCGACCCATGTTCATCTTATGGACATGGGTATATAAATCTTGTAAATATGTTTTTTCTCATTCAATGTTATTTTACACTTTCTCTTTATCTCTCTAGTTTTTCTCTCTAATTCTTTGTCTCTCTCTCTATTTCTCTTTCTGTCACTTTCCGTATTTAAGATAATCAAGGATTCTAGAAAACTACAATAAGTGAAGATTTTTTATTTAGAAAAACATTTCCTTAGTAAGAAACATTCCATTAATTTATTATTTTAAATTTTGAAATTTTTATAAAATTAATTAAAACTTTTCTTGTTTGGTAAAAGTTTTTACGCATTTGTTTTATTATGAAAAAAATTAGTAGAAGAATATGATTAGAAAAAAAATACATAAATGTATTTTTATTAAATTTGTGAAAAACAAAATTAATAAAAAAAGTCGAGGTAACTAATAAAATTTTATTTATTAAATTTTAATTAAATTAGATGGAGTTAAATAAAACTTATGAATTTTTCATATTTTTCAATTGTTTTAGAAAAGAAAAAAAATTACACTTTAGACTCTCTAGACTTAATACCTTAAACATACGTAAATATATAAAATCTATTTAAACACTGATATTAATATGTAACATTTTTTATGTAAAACTACGGCATAACTATTAGTTGTGATAATATCACAATTAGAAAATATTAATCATCGATTTTTTTATATTCGTATATTAAACTAAAATATAAAAATAAATTAAATTATTATAAATTTACACATGCACAAAATTTATAACTAGTTTTATAAAGTAGTATGAAAAAATAACAAGTCACGTGACAACAATACACATATGATATTTAAACATTCTGATGGCGTATAGTACGGACTACGAGACCTATTACTATTCTTACGGGCCTATTGGCTCATACTGTATTACGATATATATTAAGCCCGACCCAGAGTAGGCCGCACACGGTTTACCTGAGCCGCCGCCATGCCGTACGCGTTATACCATGAGAGTTCTGTTGGTTTATATTTAGGAAGGAGATAAGCTTAAATAAGTAGAAGATATACTTTGTTTATTTAAAGGATCATATAAGTGTAAATCCCAAGTATCGCGGGCCATGACTTAGGCAAAACGATAAGAAAACCTTAAGTGGTATCCCGACTATATAAGGAACGGCATTAACCTCGGGACATGAACGCAAATAAACATGTCTTTTTACTCTCGCGTCAGGGTCTAATCGGTAAAATTAATGATGTTCGCTAGATTGTGTAGGATACTGTACATTCACTTTGTACAAAATTCAAGACATCTAAACTCGAATAACCATATACCAAACTTTCGTATTTACACATTCAATATGTATCCCACTATGGGTGATTTTGGACGATCCCATCTTCTAGCTGCTTGATTCTTTTCGTCTATAATTCTTAATTATTTGATTATATTCAGATTTAAAGTAACAACTCCCATGACATCCTTATTGATTTGTATTTGGCTAGTGTTTTAAATTGGTGGGTCCTCTCTCATCACGATTTGTGAGGGATTACCTTTTCTTATTCAATATCTATCGAATCCACCTTTTAGGATATCATGATTGTTGTTCTCTTTATACCTCTTGCCACAGCTTGACTACCCCTTTACTATCAAGCCAAGCCTCCTTTACTACTTGAACTATCAAGCGTTCATCGTATCGTTTAGCAGGAATGTATTGGTCACTTGATTGAGTGTTATTACGATTAGGATTTTGTTAATTAGTTTTCTTATTTATAATTGTTGCTTCTGGTTAATTGGGTGGTGGGTGTGAGTTATGAATTCACATGAAGCTGTGACCAAGGATGGAGGTCCTATGTTTCCTTTGAACGATACAGATGGAACCGATTGGCAATACTACTAATTACAAATAGGTTAGGTCGATTCTAAGGCCTGCTGGGTCATCGTATGTAGGGGAACTTGCTGGGAGAGTTCCTATTAAGGGTAATCCTGTGTCGAAGGAGGCTACCATAATAGGTCAGACAAAGCCTAAAGATAGTATTTTCGAGGAAGATGCATTGCCGGTTACAACTGGTTGGGAGAATCCTAATATTCAGGGGGTAGAGTTTATATAAACAACAGTGATTAGATTCTGTCTCACAGGTATGTCTGTTATATCTCTTGCCAACTTCTGTTACAACAGCTATCTAGAGTTTATATAAACAACGAAGAGAAGAAAGATGACTTACTAGTAGTTAAGCAGTTATGCTAAGAGCTTAGTTGTTGCGTTGAACTTGCCGGTTCAAGAAAATCATATCTTTATTCTTTTTAGTATTTATTTATGTTGTTCACAGATAAAAAGGATATACGATCAACTTCTAAATTATCTAAGTTTTCAGGTACAGGAAAGTTCCAGTTCTTGAAATTAGCTGCTATACAACTATTCCCAGATAGGAATGTGCATAATTTGCTAGTATCCCATTTAGATCAGACTTATGATTACTTTCTGAATTCTTTTTCTTTTATATGATTTTGTTTCAGATTTGCGTAATTTTGAAACCAACGGATGAAAAGACCGGGTTATGGAACTTAGTGACGGTTTCTTGCTCGGCTTATGGAAAAGATCATCTTATAATAGGATTAACAGTTTTATGTTTTAATGCGATCATTATATGCGTTAGGATGGCAATAAAAGGTCTTTGGCTCTCTGTCTTTTAATCTTCTTCTTTTTGTTACAGCAGAAATTGGATTAACAGTTTATAATAGGATTAAGAGTTTTCTGTTTTGAAGTCTTTGTTACAAAAAACTGAATACGAAAGAAAGAAACATTATAGTAAAACAGGAAACCATCCGATAAAGAACCCAAATCATAAGAGTTACAACAAAGAGTAACTAGTACAAATACGATAATGATTAGACCATGCAAAATCCCCAAACTCACTACAACAATTCTGAAGCCTAGGGGCGAACACCCCTTTGTAACCTAGGGACGACTTTGTGGGTCCCACTACCCACTACGTTGAAAAAATTGACAAACCTAGACCACCACCAAAAGGTATTTTGGCAGGGTTTTCGAGACAAAACAAGCAAAAGGCCAACAAGAAGAAGAAGATTCACACCCCTTCACCCTCACCATCACCATCACCAACACCAACATCATCTGCCTAACCCCCACCCCCACCACCAACACCACCACCACCACCACCACCAGCAGCGGCTATTGCAGTCGTCTAATCATATTGTTGTTGTTATGGATTTTGCATGCTAACAACAACAATATGATTAGACGACTGCAATAGCCGCTGCTGGTGGTGGTGGTGGTGGTGGTGGTGGTGGGGGTGAGGCAGATGATGTTGGTGATGGTGATGGTGAGGGTGAAGGGGTGTGAATCTTCTTCTTCTTGTTGGCCTTTTGCTTGTTTTGTCTCGAAAACCCGCCAAAATACCTTTTGGTGGTGGTCTCTTCGAGCACCTCTTTTCGTGTTTCCGAATCTTCTTGGGAGGACCACTTTCTTCACAATTCTGATCCCTATACTTGCAGTTTACATGTTGAAGGTTCTTCTTATGCGGTTTTGCTTTTTCTGGGCGGCAGTCATGGTTGTTTGTGGGGTGTGTTTTTCTTGTTTTTCTTTTCTGTAAGTGAGTGTGTGTAAAAAACTCATAGCTAGTTCGCTTTTTATAACCACCAAATGGTACTCTGGTAAGGTTAAGTTAGGGGTTCTCTAACTCAAGTTACTCTAGGGGTTCTTTACCCCTAAAACCTTATTTAATAATTTCTTTGTTTTACTTTTTATTAAAACAAAACTCACATTTCACGTAAATATTATTTTCACTTTTCCAAAGCCTTATAAATTGCCTCGTTTTAACCGTATGCTAATTGCTAATTATATTATTCATCGATGACTTTACCTTATGATGATGGTCGAATATGTGAATCGGTTACTCGATTGCTTGACCTGATGCTCGAACTCGTGACTCGATGATCGAACTCGTGACACGGTGACTCGATCAGTTTAAACTCGATGGTTGATTCCGTGAGCTGGTTACTCAACCGGTTGACTTGATGGTCAAACCCGTGACCCCGTGACTTGACGGTCGATTAAGCTGACCCGATTGTCGATTTTGTGAACTGGTTACTCGACAGGTTGACTTGATGGTCGAACCCGTGACCCCGTGACTCAACCAGGTTGACTTGACAGTCGATCCCGTGACCCGATGGTTCGAACAGCTGACCCGGTGGTAGAATAAGTGACCCAATGATTTAATCAGATTGACTCAGTGATTGAACTGATGACCCGGTGACTCGATCAAACCGACCTGATGATCAATTCCCTAACCCGGTAAATTGATCAAGTTGGCTCAATAATCGGATTCATAACCCAACAGTAATATTATGTGAACAAAATGTTTACAATTTATATTAAAAACTATTAAATTCTTCATTTTCAAACAATGGAGCAACACGTATTCGCATATAAGCCTAAGTAACTTGTTTTTAAATTACATAATTAATTTTTTTTAATTGATACATTTTATTTAACACATAAAACTAATAATCATATACTCATTTAGAAACAAATAACATACTGATACAAACACTTCAATATAAATGGTGTTGGTTTTTAAGTTGGAAGGAATGGAGCTCAAACTCACCCGTAAGTTACAAACTTAGGCGTTAGTTGTCATCTCATGGCTAAACTAATGCGTTAGTATACTTTGAACCAATGACTTATTCATCTAGGCGGGTTTTGGTTTTTGTTGCGTTTATCCATTTGACCATTTTTAATGGGGCGATCATTTAAAAAAAATCCTTTCCAAAATTTTTAATATAAATTCATAACACAACTTAGGGTTGTTGGGTAGATTATTTACAAGCATTGTAGTTCGGTTTTCACGTGCTAGAATCACGGTTAGCTCGTTGTATTACGTGTGTACAATAACGTAATATAGTCTTACTTTCGACTATTTCTTGGTGTATACGGTATTAGCCCGAATTGGTGATTCGTTCTTCGTCTTGTGGAATTGCTTTAGCATAAAGGTATGTAACCCTAATTCGATTAATTATAATTGTGTTATTATTATGATCTTGTTAAATCGCTTCCGCTATATGCGCTTTGATCTCGTTTAGGGTTTTATATAAATTGTTATGATAGTAATAAACCTTTTATTACATCTACTGCAAGCATATGTTATCAGTTAATTACCATCATATACACACTTCAGTCAACACCGACACCTTCTTATCTTCATCGTTGTTTGATTCCGTGTTAGCTTCAGATTTCTTGCCTTTGATATCCCCATTAAACTTCGTATCTCCTTTCTTTAAACCTTGTAATCTATCAACACATGAATTCTCAGCATCGTCAGGCACATCCAGGCTTACCACCTTATCAGGCATACCCTCTCTTCCGTCCACAACCACCTCGTCTCAAAACTGGTAATTGACCGCCTTTTTCTGGTGCACAAGCGCCTGGAGGATCAGCTTCGGTTGTGATGCCCAAAAGCTTATCACCTGCGGATCCATATTCGGGCCACGGGTCGTTAATGCATTATCCTTCTGAATCGTCGTCTGAGGTGTGGAAAATATGAGAGCAAAAACAGTCGCAACCTTGAGGAAGGCTTCTTGTATGGAGTCTGGTGGAAGTGCACAACTTAATCCAACTCAGATCTGTTTTAAAGCTCAATATTTTGAACATATGTCCGTGTACCTTGAACACGATCCTTTATATACACAATCCTTTAAACCTCATGATTTCTTCCTGGTTCATTTAACCAGTCAAAAATGTAATATTTTTTTACCTTATCCATTAAAATTCTAAAAACTATGATAACTAAATCACCGAAGTTAGTAGCGGCTTCTTGGAACTACAAGATCAGCCATAGCCTCTTAAGTATCCACAGTGCTAGTCCCAACATGAGGCAACAAATCACATTGTCAAGACCAAACGGCTCCTCAGGCACCTCAGGTTCATTCTAGAACACATCAAGACCTACACCAGCTATCCGCCTTTCAACAAGAGCACATACCAATAAAGGTTCATCCACTAGTGCACCCCCTCCCATTGGTTATAAGAACCCCCTTGGGACCTAACGCATCAATCACTTGACGATTAATTATGTGACGAGTTTCTTCTGTAATTAGAGGGAAATCAACAACCAGAATTTCACAGTTTGAAGCAAAGAAGTCTCGGTCACACCATAGTTAGCATAACTAGCTCATGACTATGAGCTCAAGACTAAAGACAAGCATAGTATGCTCAATTTAGTACGTTATAACTTGGAGTGGCCTCTTTTTGGAAAGATCAGTCACTCCAACAATACTAAGTTACGAGCTCGTAGTTAGAGGTGATATTATTTATAATAAAATCGTGCCAAGACCACATGTGGGCTTGGCTTGGGCCGACCCATGTTCATCTTATGGACATGGGTATATAAATCTTGTAAATATGTTTTTTCTCATTCAATGTTATTTTACACTTTCTCTTTATCTCTTTAGTTTTTCTCTCTAATTCTTTGTCTCTCTCTATTTCTCTTTCTGTCACTTTCCATATTTAAGATAATCAAGGATTCTAGAAAACTACAATAAGTGAAGATTTTTGTATTTAGAAAAACATTTCCTTAGTAAGAAACATTCCATTAATTTATTATTTTAAATTTTGAAATTTTTATAAAATTAATTAAAACTTTTCTTGTTTGGCAAAAGTTTTTACGCATTTGTTTTATTATGAAAAAAATTAGTAGAAGAATATGATTAGAAAAAAATACATAAATGTACTTTTATTAAATTTGTGAAAAACAAAATTAATAAAAAAAGACGAGGTAACTAATAAAATTTTATTTGTTAAATTTTAAATAAATTAGATGGAGTTAAATAAAACTTATGAATTTTTCATATTCTTCAATTGTTTTAGAAAAGAAAAAAATTACACTTTAGACTCTCTAGACTTAATACCTTAAACATACGTAAATATATAAAATCTATTTAAACACTGATATTAATACGTAACATTTTTAATGTAAAACTACGTGCGTAACTATTAGTTGTGATAATATCACAATTAGAAAATATTAATCATCGATTTTTTTATATTCGTATATTAAACTAAAATATAAAAATAAATTAAATTATTATAAATTTACACATGCACAAAATTTATAACTAGTTTTATAAAGTAGTATGAAAAAATAACAAGTCACGTGACAACAATACACATATGATATTTAAACATTCTGATGGCGTATAGCACGAACTACGAGACCTATTACTATTCTTACGGGCCTATTGGCTCATACTATATTACGATATATATTAAGCCCAACCCAGAGTAGGCCGCACACGGTTTACCTGAGCCGCCGCCATGCCGTACGCGTTATACCATGAGAGTTCTGGTGGTTTATATTTAGGAAGGAGATAAGCTTAAATAAGTAGAAGATATACTTTGTTTATTTAAAGGATCATATAAGTGTAAATCCCAAGTATCGCGGGCCATGACTTAGGCAAAACGATAAGGAAACCTTAAGTGGTATCCCGACTATATAAGGAACGACATTAACCTTGGGACAGGAACGCAAATAAACATGTCTTTTTAGTCTCGCGTCAGAGTCTAATCGTGGATACGTTCCCACGGTAAAATTAATGATGTTCGCTAGATTGTGTAGGATACTATACATTCACTTTGTACAAAATTCAACACATCTAAACTCGAATAACCATATACCAAACTTTCGTATTTACACATTCAATATGTATCCCACTATGGGTGATTTTGGACGATCCCATCTTCTAGCTGCTTGATTCTTTTCGTCTATAATTCTTAATCATTTGATTATATTCAGATTTAAAGTAACAACTCCCATGACATCCTTATTGATTTGTATTTGGCTAGTGTTTTGAATTGGTGGGTCCTCTCTCATCACGATTTGTGAGGGATTACCTTTTCTTATTCAATAATATCTATCGAATCCACCTTTTAGGATATCATGATTGTTGTTCTCTTTATACCTCTTGCCACAGCTTGACTACCCCTTTACTATCAAGCCAAGCCTCCTTTACTACTTGAACTATCAAGCGTTCATCGTATCGTTTAGCAGGAATGTATTGGTCACTTGATTGAGTGTTATTACGATTAGGATTTTGTTAATTAGTTTTCTTATTTATAATTGTTGCTTCTGGTTAATTGGGTGGTGGGTGAGAGTTATGAATTCACATGAAGCTGTGACCAAGGATGGAGGTCCTATGTTTCCTTTGAACGATACAGATGGAACCGATTGGCAATACTACTAATTACAAATAGGTTAGGTCGATTCTAAGGCCTGTTGGGTCATCGCATGTAGGGGAACTTGCTCGGAGAGTTCCTATTAAGGGTAATCCTGTGTCGAAGGAGGCTACCATAATAGGTCAGACAAAGCCTAAAGATAGTATTTTCGAGGAAGATGCATTGCCGGTTACAGCTGGTTGGGAGAATTCTAATATTCAGGGGGTAAAAGAGGTGGGAAGTAGATCGTTTGTTGCTACTGTGGCAAGCGATAAACCTAACCCCAAAATACACTTTAGGGCTATGTTTAATAATGATAAGGTGGAGAATACGGACTTCGTGTTGCCTATTGAAAATGTAATGGCTGTACAAATTAAAACAAGTTTGCTAATTTGTTAGTGGGCTATTTCGTAGGAACAAATGTGGCGTTTCCTCTAGTGAAGAATTATATAACTAAGGCATGGTAGAAATTTGGGTTACAGAAAGTGATAAGGGACGATGATGGTGTATTCTTCTTAAAGTTTACATCGTTGTCGGGCTCAGATCAGGTGCTGGAGAAGGTCCCGTGGATGATCCGAAATCAACCGCTAATTCTTACTAAATGGGTTCCTAATTTGAGTTTAACTAGAGATACAGTTACGGAGGTCCCGGTGTGGGTGAAAATCTATAAAGTTCCCATAGTGACATATTCAGCGGATGAGCTTAGTCTCATAGGTTCTCAAATTGGAAATCCTATCATGCTCTATAGCTTTACTAGTTCCATGTGTGCTGAGGACTGGGGCAGGATGGGATTTGCGAGAGCTCTTATTAAAGTTACAGCTGATAAAGATCTTATGGAAGAAGTGACTATGGATGTTCCTTTGGTGGATGGAACGGGATATAGTAGAGTGTGTATGCGGGTTGAGTATGAATAGAAACCGAATATGTGTAATTCATGCCTGGTATTTGGACACTCGAGTGAACATTTCCCTAAGAACCCTAAAGCGACTCCGGTTATGAAAGAATCATTGGACTTAACATATCCTACCGTCCTTATGTCACCACAATCTTCATCGTCGTGAAATAAATGGGTTGTGGGTAAGTATAAATCACCATGAAATCCATTTTGATGTGCAAATCCATTTTGCTCCCCCTTAACATATGCCACGATATTCGAAAACATTTCGCACATGTCGGGATGAGCTATCACATTAAGTCAAACCATTTGTGATTAATCATTTCCCATATTAAATCACATTTTCTCCCCCATATTAAAAATATTAACCCAATCGATGTTTTTAATATCAACTAATTTAATAGCATTTTAAAAAAATTTAGGAAGAAAAAGGCAAAACCAATTATCTTCATGATTTTACAATCTCCCCCTCAAATTAATGAGGGAGTACTTGAAACGTAAATAAAATACATTTTAAACATAAGTGTAAGGTATTTATCACGTGCAATGATCATATATGATAATGTATTCACAAGATTAGCAATTTACGAGGTTGGACCTGAATGATGGAGAACATCATATGATAGAATCACATGGTTCTTGTTCACGAATGTTGGTCGCCTCGTTATGTATGAAGTTATCTCTTGACACTATGTGTACGATTGATATCGTTGTCTTGACATCAATTAGTGACCTTGGCACTTTCGGTATCAATGATTCTGAATGCTGGAAAATTGCTCCCTCTCAATTGTTGACCTGTGTTCTATTGAACGAGTTGTAGTCGCCGTTTGAGTAGTCGCATCGTCGAGTATATAGATATTAATTGTAAATTGCTACGCTTGGTGGAGATGATAACTTCATAAAAACAAGATTTCTCTTGTTTTAACAAATAAATGCACTGACACGTACATATATTCGTGTTAGATTGTGTTATTCCGTAAACACAATACCTTACATGGTTATAAAGTAAACCATGCCCGAGAAAATTAATTCCCGTTGTTGAGTCAAAGCTTTCCGGTGAAATGCTTGACTTGAATATGAAAAGCGGGTTGCTATCTGAAATAATAGCAAGCCATAATTGAGCATGTTTTAAAACATTTGAACTTCTGCTCGAACTTTATTTATAACCCCGTTTCATTATTGAATAACATTTCTAGGATCGTAAATATTATCGATTCCATAAGACATGCTCTTTTTATCAAAAACATTTTGAACACACAATTTGAAAGATTTAGAAAAAACTTTCGAAAAAATTCTTGAAAAATTGTGTTCAACGTTTTGAAAATCAATTACTTGAGCTTAAGATTTTGAATATCTTACGAAACGAGCTCAAGTCTGAAAATTTGTAAACTTCCCGTTGTGAGGATAAGTTTATCATCGGCGATAAACTTTCCTTTCAACTGAAGAACGAGTCCTAAGTTGACATTTACTTAGAAGTCGTGTTCATGAGCTTGAAAACTTTTGAATGTTTTAACGGAAAGCTCATGACCGAGAAAGATGAATTTCTCGTTATGAAGAAAATTTCTTTTATTTAAAAGATACACTTTCCTTTCTGAGCTTAAAACTTGGAATGTTTTAATACAAGCTCATGACCGAGAAAATTTAATTTCTCGTTATGAGGATAAGTTATCAAGAAAGATAAGCTTTCCTAAAATTGATATCCGAGTTACAGTCTGATATTTAACTGTAAGTCATTGTGCATGAGCTTAAAAACTTTGAATGTTTTTAATATTAGCTCATGCCCGAGAAATATTAATTTCTCGTTGTGAGGATAAGTTTATCATCGACGATAAACTTTCCTTTCTTTGAAGTCCGGGGCATAATCTGAAATGTGATTATACACCATTTTCACGAGCTTAAAACTTTTGAATAGTTTTAATGTAAGCTCGTGTCCGAGAAAATTTAATTTCTCGTTAATGAGGATAAGTTTATCATTGGCGATAAACATTCCTTTATTTGAAGAACGGGTTATCGTCTGATATTTAACGATAAGCCATGTACACGAGCTTAAAATCTTTGAATAGTTTTAAATGTGAGCTCGTGTCCGAGAAGATTTAATTTCTCGTTAATAAATATAAGTTTATCATCGGCGATAAACTTTCCTTTATTTGAAATCCGGGTCATTGTCTGACATTTAACAATGAACCATTTACACGAGCTTAAAACCTTTGAACGGTTTTAGTGTAAGCTCGTGTCCGAGAAAACTTAATTTCTCGTTTTGAGGGTAAGTTATCGTTGACGAGATAAACTTCCCTTTCTTTGGCGTTCGGGTCACAAACTGTGATTTGACTAAGAGCCATATACACGAGCTTAAAAACCTTGGAATAGTTTTAATTTTAACTTGTGTCCGAGAAAATTTAATTTCTCGTTTGTGAAGATAAGTTCATCATCGACGATGGACTTTCCTTTTTTGAAGATCGGGTTAAAGACTGTGATTTGACTGTGAGCCACATACACGAGCTTAAAAACCTTGGAATAGTTTTAATTTTAGCTCGTGTCCGAGAAAATTTAATTTCTCATTTGTGAGGATAAGTTTATCATCGACGATAGACTTTCCTTTCTCTGAAGATCGGGTCACAGACTGTGATTTGACTGTGAGCCACATACACGAGCTTAAAACCTTTGAATTGTTTTAATGTAAGCTCATGTCCGAGAAAATTTAATTTCTCGTTGTGAGGATAAGTTTATCATCGACGGTAGACTTTCCTTTCTCTGAAGATCGGGTCATAGAGTGTGATTTGACTGTGAGCCACATACACGAGCTTAAAACCTTTGAATTGTTTTAATGTAAGCTCGTGTCCGAGAAAATTTAATTTCTCGTTGTGAGGATAAGTTTATCATCGACGATAGACTTTCCTTTCTCTGAAGATCGGGTCACAGACTGTGAAAATGGGAATGAAAATGAAAATGAAAATGAAAAAGAAAAAGTTTATAAAATGAAAATGGTAAAAACACAAACAACAACCCCTCCTTGGAAGCCTTGGAGGTTTGGATGGGTATATATAGTCACTCACGCGCCTACACTATACATAGTTTCCTAGTCTAGTCGTTGCGTGAGTGACTATGATAACTAATGAGAATTCTTAAATGTCGTCACATAAAGTGAATTTCCAACAAAATATATTTATGTATTTATTAATTTAACCCCGCAAATAACTATATAACCCCTCCAATGTTGATAAGAACCCCCTTGGGACCTAATGCATCAATCACTTCACGATTAATTATGTGACGAGTTTCTTTTGTTAGAGGGAATGCAACAACCAGAATTTCATTGTTTGAAGCAAATTTAACTACAGCGGGAAAGTACTTGTATTCCAATTCTGGTTTCTGCATTCCGGAATACTACAGTAACTAATGGGACAGTTAAACGCTTCAGCTCTCTTAGCCAATGATGCACGAGATCGCCTATAAGGGTAGCGTATCCGTGTGGGAGTGGCTCGGGATCGGGAGCGCCGCCGAATCGGCTTAGAATCGAATCTTGACCGATTCCCAGTCGGAGGGAATGTTTGTTGACCGAATCTGGCAACGATCCGGATTTCTAAGCCCCGTTTCATGGTCCGTATCTTGCTTTTTAGGGTTTTTATGGGCTGCGTGTGGGAGATAGGGGCGGATCTACCTATGGAAGAAAAAAAAATGAAAGAGAAAAAATCCTGACTGCATTTGAGAGCCTCGGTTGAACAATGAAGAAGAAGATAGCAATCAAAAGTCAATGGGTTTTAATTACTTGGCTACTCTTGGTACTTACATGTTACAACTCTTTTCTAGCCCATCGAATTTCCTCACAAGCCCAACCCACCCAAAATTATAACTTTTGCACATATTGTTATTTGATCAATTTATTTATTTGTCAAATGAAAGTGTAATGATAAAAAATTGTTGAGATCTAGAACTTGTTTCAAGTAGTTTTTATATTGTCTTTCCTCTCATAAATCAAAATTTATTCTAGTTGAAAATTTGATTTACATCAAAAAATATTTGATTTCTTAATATATTTATATATTTTTATATATTTTTATGCCGTATCCGGGCCGTTCCCCTATCTTGATTTTTTTATTTTTGCCGTTTCCTGTTATCGTATTGTTCCCGTATCCCCGTGCCGTTCCCGTTTCGGTGCTACATAGCTCTTAGCAAATGCTCTCCCAATTTTTCCTAAACCTAGTCCAAATTGGATAAACATAAGATGATTACACACGTCCCGTTCTACTTTGATGGTGGTGTTCAAACAAGTATCCTCAGTAATATATCTATTAGTTCTCCACTTTAACTTTCTATTCTGATATGAGTAATCTGCTCATTTACATGCGCTGGGGTCACTAAATTTGGTTTTCATGTTTAGTGGATCACTTAAAACATATTATTAGTAACAGATAGTTTTCGGCTCTATTCATCATTAGAGGACACGGTATGGTGGCCGGTCAGTGGGCTGGCCACGACGGCGCGAGGCCACGGCGAACAACCACACCGTGGCTCGCGTCGTCGAGTTTGAGCTGGCTACTACCAGCCGACGCTATGGGCCATGGCGCGACCTCATGGTGCAGCCAACCACACCGTGGCTCGCGCCATGGATGGCGTTATGGGTTTTTTTTCTAATTTTTTTTAATTTTTTTTTAAAATTTAAAAATGTTACCGTTGGGGGTAACGTAATTTTGTTTTTGAACAATTTTTGACCGTTGGAAGGGGAAATTTTTTTTTTCTTGACAAATTTTGACCGTTGGGGTAAAATTTTCGTGTTTTTTTTATTCGGTAATTTTTTTTTATGTTTTTTAATTTCGTGTTGTTTTTTTTATTAGTAATTGTATTTTTTTTATTAATGAAAATATTAAGTTTATGTTAATTAATTGTTGAAAAAAAAAAAGTGGTGGGTGACGACGACACGAGAATTCTCGTGTTAACCAGGGAGGGGGTTGAGCCATCGTGGGGAGTTTTGGTGTCATGAGAGTAAAAAGTGATGTGGCATCACTTTTTGCCCACGACACAAGCACGACGGCTCAACGATACCGCGTGCTCTTATAGTGTCAAGAAATAGTGAGAGTAGAGAACTACAACCACAGTACCAAACTATTAGAAACTAATAGTAACTACTACTACCATAATACTAGTAAACTTGATAAGAATAAACTAAAACTTCAAACATAAGAAACTTAAAACACCATGATAAACTTCCGAGTAAATCTCCAAACTAAAGCATGCACAATCCATAACAACAACAATATGATTAGACGACTGCAATAGCTGCTGCTGGTGGTGGTGGTGGTGGTGGTGGGGGTGTACCACTTTCTTCACAATTCTGATCCCTGTACTTGCAGTTTACATGTTGAAGGTTCTTCTTGATGCGGTTTTTCCTCCTCAATTAATCACCAAGTGTTATTTTATACAGTGCTAAGCTTATAACAGCACTTGCTAAACGAATGATGTCGAAGCTAGATATATACAAGAGGTTGACAAATGCTTTACGTGTTGTTGTCATTATCTCTGTTGGCTGGATATGCTACGAGGTAAAAGTCCTTGTAGTAGTATACATAAGACGATTTTGCTATGCATAAAATAGTTTACTTAAGCTAAATCTTACATAATCTTGATTTCAGCTTTGTTTCAAGTCAACTGATATACATAACGAGCCGTGGCAAAATGCTTGGACCATCCCTGCATTCTGGCATGTTTTATCATTTTCTCTCCTCTGCGTAATCAGTGCTCTTTGGGCGCCGTCTGAGAACTCGACACGGTAAAACATGTATTAATTTGTTTCAACTGACATATATGCCTATTCTGATGATGGAAGTGATGAGTTTGACGAGGATGAGCTATTATTGTTCATGAAACCGTCCCTACCTCCCACAAAAGATGTTGGTAGTCCGACCGAAGTAAGATCAGCTCATAGTGATGATGGAGCGTTTGTTGATACGGAAGAGATAAAACAGCGTAACTAGAAGTCTAGAATACCAGGTATATATGGTTTTTCACTCGAAGACTTTCAATATCCTGCCCAGAATGATAGTACTTATCAAAAGAATCAACCAAGACACTCTGAAGCCCCTTCAGCCTCTTCAAGGGCACTAGCTTAAGTCAATTTGTTTGATAGATAGAATATATTAGATTAATTTGTTTGAATACTTTTAAAGTTGAAATTCTATTAGATTAATTGTGTTCAACTTTTTCTTTAAATTTCTTAATCGCAAGCTTAGAGGATTGACAGATAACTAAAAAGTAGTCATTTTACATAAACTTCATTTGAACATTTTGAACACCACAAAAGATGCATATCTGAGTCCGATGTTATTACCGTACTGTGATTCAATTTTCAAGTAACCAGGCCCAAAACGATAAACTGACCCAATAACATCCAAATCAACTTAGAACCATGATAGATGTTATAAGCTATAGCTAGCCGATAACTCCCTAAGTAAGGACTAAGACTCCTAAATGTAAGTTTTTAACCAGTGTGGGGCGAGCTTTTACAATGGTCCATAAAAGAGGTTTCACGTACACTAATTTAATAACGAAAAATTGATTCCTAGTTTGGAGGAATTGAATCGGTGTCGTACCAAAGATATGAGGTGTTGACACTCTTCATCAGATAAGAAGCCCTTGTACAAGAACACCCTATCCAAACGAAGGACTTGTTATCAGCCATAGACTTATAACTTATTATGTTTGATAGACTTAAGCAAACACCCCCAAAAGAAGACTAGTGCTCATATTTCATATATAGTACTAAGGGTACCATGTTCTTTATTCATGCAGCACCTTCACTGCATAAAAATCAAATGCAAGTCTTGCGTCTGGTAACAACAAACATTGATTAAACTAACTCATATTGCGCCTCGTAACGAAAATTAGAAAACAATTTTCCTGAATTCTTTAATAAAGAATTGCAGTGATAGTCCGGTGCTGGGCTAATTTGTTACTTCAGATTTACAAAACATATATTTGGCTAATTAATAACATGGTTAACCGTTATAAAGAAAAGGAAAAGAAGTTTTGAAGTCTTTGCTACAAAAAAACTGAATACGAAAGAAAGAAACATTACCCCCTATATACATTCAGGGGAATTGATAATTCGGAATAAAAGTAATATTTATTCTTTGTGAGAGGTGATGTAAAAGGCACGGTATCCTCCATCCATTTTTTAAGTCACCAGCCTTGAAAGAAGCCATCGACGATCTGGAATGGCCAGGATCGAGCATCTAAATAACCTTGCAACCTACGCCTCTGCCAGATATGATACTTTTAAAGAGGAAGGCTCTGTAGACTTGCAAATAGACTTTATGTATTATGCAAATATAATTCTCTACTCTGCATTCAACAGTGATTAGATTCTGTCTCACAGGTATGTCTGTTATATCTCTTGCCAACTTCTGTTACAACAGCTATCTAGAGTTTATATAAACAACAAAGAGAAGAAAGATGACTTACTAGTAGTTAAGCAGTTATGCTAAGAGCTTAGTTGTTGCGTTGAACTTGCCGGTTCAAGAAAATCATATCTTTATTATTTTTAATATTTGTTGTTCAGAGATAAAAAGGATATACGATCAACTTCCAAATTATCTAAGTTTTCAGATACAGGAAAGTTCCAGTTCTTGAAATTAGCTGCTAAATTGAGCAAAACGTCTGTTATCACTACTGGGCCGGGACGCAGTACGCACTAGTGCTGGATTGACAGTCACTGCATTCAAGGATTGAAGTGAGACTGATTGTGTGCTAGTATCCCTCTTGTGTCTTTTTATCAAATTATATACAACTATTCCCCGATAGGAATGTGCATAATTTGCTAGTATCCCATTTAGATCAGACTTATGATTACTTTCTGAATTCTTTTTCTTTTATATGATTTTGTTTCAGATTTGCGTAATTTTGAAACCAACGGATGAAAAGACCCGGTTATGGAACTTAGTGACGGTTTCTTGCTCGGCTTATGGAAAAGATCATCTTATAATAGGATTAACAGTTTTATGTTTTAATGCGATCATTATATGCGTTAGGATGGCAATAAAAGGTCTTTGGCTCTCTGTCTTTTAATCTTCTTCTTTTTGTTACAGCAGAAATAGGATTAACAGTTTATAATAGGATTAAGAGTTTTCTGTTTTGAAGTCTTTGTTACAAAAAACTGAATACGAAAGAAAGAAACATTATAGTAAAACAGGAAACCATCCCATAAAGAACCCAAATCATAAGAGTTACAACAAAGAGTAACTAGTACAAATACGATACTGATTAGACCATGCAAAATCCCCAAACTCACTACAACAATTCTGAGGCCTAGGGACGAATAATTCGTCCCTAGGTAAGGCCTCTTTCGACCCTAAACTCCTAGGGACGACTAAGTCCACCCTAGGAGTTAGTGCCTAAAAACTCGTCTCTAGAATCCTAGGGACGAACACCCCTTTGTAACCTAGGGACGACTTTGTGGGTCCCACTACCCACTACGTTGAAAAAATTGACAAACCTAGGGACGACTTGTCTTTGAAACCTAGGGTTGACAAAGTCGTCCTTAGGTTATTAATAAAAATAATCTTTTTAAAATTTTTCTTAAAAATGTTTTTTTTTATTATTTTTAATAAAATCTTATTTATAAACATTAATAAAAACATTTTCAGAAAAAAAAAAAAAAAAATTATTTATTATCCTAGGGACGACTTAGTCGTCTTAGGTTTCAATATTGCCCAGGTTTTCAAAACCTAGGGACGACTAAGTCGTCCCCAGGTTTTGACACCTGGGCAATATTGAAACCTAGGGACGACTAAGTCGTCCCTAGGATTAAAACCTGGAGAAACACGAAAAGAGGTGCTCTTATGCAACTGCTGTCTTGTGTAGAAAACATTTACGGAGGACGGTTGTTATATGAAAGCTCATACGAGTTTTAATTTTTTCTAATTTATATAATTTTTTATAACAAAAAACTAGAAACTTTCTTTCCCAATGATTAAGAGTCCATTTATGTATTGAAGCACTACAACATTAAGTGTGTGCCTTTCACAAGGGACATATCGTCGGGGATAGTTTTCCATGTCGCCAAAGATTCATGGTACGAACATCAGGGGATAAGCTTTGACGATATCAAAAGTTTGACCGAGATTTTCCCCTACAACACGTCTCGGGGGATAAGCTTTGACGGGGTTTATTTCATGTATGTGTTTGATGAACACACGGTAACATAGACACGTTAGGTTGGTAGATAGTCATTGCGAGTATCGCCCAAAGCGTCTAACAATCTCGTTCTACCACTACTTGGACCACTAATTATGCTAAAATGGTATCCAACTTGTATGATATTCTGTTATAAAGACTTGTATGACCAAATGAACTACTTCTACTCTATTCTATTAGTTCTATGATCAAATGAAGTATGTCTTCTACCCTAGCTTCCTCCTGAACACAACGCACAAACTAATGTAGGCGAAACATCAAGTATCACATTATGTGTATATTCAATGTAGGCGAAACATTAAAATTAGACACCAGTATAGAATTTTAACAACTTTTGGTGCGTGAATTAGGGGTATTTGGTATTGCATTTGAAAGTGACTATGACACTGATTGCATAGTGAAACTTATTTTGAGAGTGCTAAGTTTTGATAAACACGGTTATTTAGGGATCACTTAATAGAGGGCATAACCGTAGCTGCCAATCAAACAAAAACATTCCTAATAAAGGAACTTACCATATATTGACTTAATTTTATTCAAATACTATCTTAAGCATCCCGAATAACCACATGCATGAAACTGATTCGAACCACGTCCGGCAACCCGAAAAGTCGACAGTTAGTTTATATGTGAAGAAATATCATTGACCACAATATTTAAGTTGCTGCCAATTTTAACGGAATGGAGGGTCTGAATAGTATGCACTAAGACCTCTATTTGTAATGGTATTAAATACATGCTCATCTAGCAAAACCTCCTTAAACATCATTTGTCATGTGTGTAGGAGTTTGTTCATAAGGAGTTTGTATATATCTAGCTTCGACATCATTCGTTTAGCAAGTGCTGTTATAAGCTTAGGCACTGTATAAAATAACACTTGGTGATTAATTGAGGAGGAAAAACCGCATCAAGAAGAACCTTCAACATGTAAACTGCAAGTACAGGGATCAGAATTGTGAAGAAAGTGGTACTCCCAAGAAGATTCAGAAACACGAAAAGAGGTGCTCGAAGAGACCACCACCAAAAGGTATTTTGGCAGGGTTTTCGAGACAACACAAGCAAAAGGCCAACAAGAAGAAGAAGATTCACACCCCTCCACCCTCACCATCACCATCACAAACATCATCTGCCTCACCCCCACCCCCACCACCACCACCACCACCACCACCAGCAGCAGCGGCTATTGCAGTCGTCTAATCATATTGTTGTTGTTATGGATTTTGCATGCTTTAGTTTGGATGCAAAATCCATAACAACAACAATATGATTAGACGACTGCAATAGCCGCTGGTGGTGGTGGTGGTGGTGGTGGTGGTGGGGTGGGGGTGAGGCAGATGATGTTGGTGATGGTGATGGTGAGGGTGAAGGGGTGTGAATCTTCTTCTTCTTGTTGGCCTTTTGCTTGTTTTGTCTCGAAAACCCGCCAAAATACCTTTTGGTGGTGGTCTCTTCGAGCACCTCTTTTCGTGTTTCCGAATCTTCTTGGGAGGACCACTTTCTTCACAATTCTGATCCTTGTACTTGCAGTTTACATGTTGAAGGTTCTTCTTGATGCGGTTTTGCTTTTTCTGGGCGGCAGTCATGGTTGTTTGTGGGGTGTGTTTTTCTTGTTTTTCTTTTCTGTAAGTGAGTGTGTGTAAAAAACTCATAGCTAGTTCGCTTTTTATAACCACCAAATGGTACTCTGGTAAGGTTAAGTTAGGGGTTCTCTAACTCAAGTTACTCTAGGGGTTCTTTACCCCTAAAACCTTATTTAATAATTTCTTTGTTTTACTTTTTATTAAAACAAAACTCACATTTCACGTAAATATTAATTTCACTTTTCCAAAGCCTTATAAATTGCCTCGTTTTAACCGTATGCTAATTGCTAATTATATTATTCATCGATGACTTTACCTCTTTACCTTATGATGATGGTCGAATATGTGAATCGGTTACTCGATTGCTTGACCTGATGCTTCAACTCGTGACTCGATGATCGAACTCGTGACACGGTGACTCGATCAGGTTAAACCCGATGGTCGATTCCGCTGGTTACTCAACCGGTTGACTTGATGGTCAAACTCGTGACCCCGTGACTTGACGGTCGATTAAGCTGACCCGATTGTCGATTTTGTGAATTGGTTACTCGACAGGTTGACTTGATGGTCGAACCCGTGACCCCGTGACTCAACCAGGTTGACTTGACAGTCGATCCCGTGACCCGATGGTTCGAACAGCTGACCCGGTGGTAGAATAAGTGACCCAATGATTTAATCAGATTGACTCGGTGATTGAACTGGTGACCCGGTGACTCGATCAAACCGACCTGATGATCAATTCCCTGACCCGGTAAATTGATCAAGTTGGCTCAATAATCGGATTCATAACCCAACAGTAATATTATGTGAACAAAATGTTTACAATTTATATTAAAAACTATTAAATTCTTCATTTTCAAACAATGGAGCAACACGTATTCGCATATAAGCCTAAGTAACTTGTTTTTAAATTACATAATTAATTTTTTTTAATTGATACATTTTATTTAACACATAAAACTAATAATCATATACTCATTTAGAAACAAATAACATATTGATACAAACACTTCAATATAAATGGTGTTGGTTTTTAGGTTGGAAGGAATGGAGCTCAAACTCACCCGTAAGTTACAAACTCAGGCGTTAGTTGTCATCTCATGGCTAAACTAATGCGTGAGTAGACTTTGAACCAATGACTTATTCATCTAGGGGTTTTGGTTTTTGTTGCGTTTATCCATTTGACCATTTTTAATCGGGCGATCATTTAAAAGAAAATCCTTTCCAAAATTTTTCCTATAAATTCATACCACAACTTAGGGTTGTTGGGTAGATAATTTACAAGCATTGTAGTTCGGTTTTCACGTGCTAGAATCACGGTTAGCTCGTTGTATTACGTGTGTACAAGAACGTAATATAATCTTACTTTCGACTATTTCTTGGTGTATACGGTATTAGCCCGAATTGGTGATTCGTTCTTCGTCTTGTGGAATTGCTTTAGCGTAAAGGTATGTAACCCTAATTCGATTAATTATAATTGTGTTATTATTATGATCTTATTAAATCGCTTCCGTTATATGCGCTTTGATCTCGTTTAGGGTTTTATATAATTGTAATGATAGTAATAAACCTTTTATTACATCTACTGCAAGCATAATTACCATCATATACACACTTCAGTCGACACCGACACCTTCTTATCTTCATCGTTGTTTGATTCCGTGTTAGCTTCAGAGATTTCTTGCCTTTGATATACCCATTAAACTTCGTATCTCCTTTCTTTAAACCTTGTAATCCATCAACACATGAATTCTCAGCATCGTCAGGCACATCCAGGCTTACCACCTTATCAGGCATACCCTCTCTTCCGTCCACAACCACCTCGTCTCAAAACTGGTAATTGACCGCCTTTTTCTGGTGCACAAGCGCCTGGAGGATCAGCTTCGGTTGTGATGCCCAAAAGCTTATCACCTGCGGATCCATATTCGGGCCACGGGTCGTTAATGCATTATCCTTCTGAATCGTCGTCTGAGGTGTGGAAAATATGAGAGCAAAAACAGTCGCAACCTTGAGGAAGGCTTCTTGTATGGAGTCTGGTGGAAATGCACAACTTAATCCAACTCATATCTGTTTTAAAGCTCAATATTTTGAACATATGTCCGTGTACCTTGAACACGATCCTTTATATACACAATCCTTTAAACCTCATGATTTCTTCCTGGTTCATTTAACCAGTCAAAAATGTAATTTTTTTTACCTTATCCATTAAAATTCTAAAAACTATGATAACTAAATCACCGAAGTTAGTAGCGGCTTCTTGGAACTACAAGATCAGCCATAGCGTCTTAAGTATCCACAGTGCTAGTCCCAACATGAGGCAACAAATCACATTGTCAAGACCAAACGGCTCCTCAGGCACCTCAGGTTCATTCTAGAACACATCAAGACCTGTACCAGGTATCCGCCTTTCAACAAGAGCACATACCAATAAAGGTTCATCCACTAGTGCACACCTCCCAATGTTGATAAGAACCCCCTTGGGACGTAATGCATCAATCACTTCACGATTAATTACGTGACGAGTTTCTTACGTTAGAGGGAATGCAACAACCAGAATTTCATTGTTTGAAGCAAATTCAACTACAGCGGGAAAGTACTTGTATTCCAATTCTGGTTTCTGCGTTCTGGTCATCGTTATAATGTCAAGAAATACTGAGAGTAGAGAACTAGTACACTCAATTAACTTGCATTTCTGCTAACTAGTTCGCTGGTTAGCAAAAGTCAACAATATTGGGCATAATTACTAAATCAAACTATGATTAACAAATGTGGACAGTATTACGTATAATTGCTAAATCAGACCATTATTGAACCTTAGTAGTCAATTTCAAGTCACTTTTCTTCCAAGACCCACTTTGCATAAAACGATCACACTCGCAAATCCCTCTCAATGTAGCCAACATCAACCCAATAGCTAAATCAGTCACATCATTTGGTCAAAACATCAGGTGATCAGTAACCATAATACCCTTCTCCTTCCGATACTCCAAATCAACTTTATCCAACCCCAACACTAAAACTCGACACAATCTCCAGACCTGATAACGAATTGATGAGTTATTGGTTTGCACCAATGGTCATGTTCTGACAATGGCTCGACTGGAAGTGGAGTGTTGTTTGAGGAAGGTGGGTCTATTTGGGATGGTCATTAGGCGAAAGAGGTTGTTACGTTTTACGAGTTGTCGTTCCAGGTATGAGGACATTGGGTATGTTAGAAGTGCATTTGATGTCTTTCATGATTGGTTGATTAAAGGTTGTTGGTTTGATGGCTAGTGAGTAACTGATGTCTGAGGTTTAAGGTTGGACAATGTGTTTTGGCAGTTGGTACATATATATTGGCGCCCATATCGGTTTCATTTTAAGCATTCAGTTTCTATCAAATATGCATAACCGAGTAAAACATAAATATAACACAAAAAAAATATTTGAAAAACCGACGCGAGACACCACCAGCCGAAGTCAGGTGTCATGTTAGCACTGTGGTACCAGCGAAGGAAACCATGCCCTCTTAGTGAAAATTGAAGATTAGAGTTGGTCGACCGACTGTCTTAGTAGGTCACACCGATGCTACGACCAAATTGTGAAGATGTAGATAGGAGTGAAGTGGTCGTAGTAACGATCGACTTGTGCAAGTGTTTTTGTGTGTAATTAAAATAAAAATGAATATTTATGAAGTACTAAGTATGTTTTTTATCGTTTTGATGTGGAAAAAAAGCTCATTCTAAGTCGTTAGAGAGATAACGTTCACGTGACGGGTATTTTATTATGTCGAACCCGTCACCAATGTCACGAGCCTAATGTGCTTATCTTGATTTACATAAACTTTTTTTTATATTTTATTTACAAAAAATAGAATTAGGATTAAATTAGAAGTAATCATAAAATAAGAAAAATAAAAAAAGTATACCGAGATGCACCGAATTAAATAAAATGCATCTCAAGTATCTTACATATATCTATATTTGTCATTTTAATCAGATCATATATGTTTATTAGATGTATTTAACAATCTTTGTTTTTTTACATTCCTTTACATGTGACCAAATCGCAAAATTTCATTTGCATCATTTTTAAATTCAATCTAACTTTTGGAAATTAAATGGGTGCATTTATATAAATTCGAGCACGAGCTTAATTTGTAGCTCGTTTATTAAACGACCTCGAACCTGGGCTTTACGTAGAAAGCTTGTTTGGGCTCGCCACCCTAAACGAGTCTAATGTTTTATATGCGAGCTTATTAGCGAGTCTAATAACAAGCTTATTACCGAGCCTAATTTAGATATATTGTGTTCAATTATCGAATCAAGCTTTAATTTTACATTCTAAATCGTATAAACGAGTCGAACTCGAGCCGAGCCCGAATCAGTCTAACATACCACGAGCCGAGCTCGAGCTTAAATAATAAGGCTTGAAATGAGTCGAGCTCGAGCTCTTGCATCTAATCATTTTTCATTTTAATTTATTTCTCGCTAGACGCCTACTATACAAAGCTATACATATGCTGATGTACTAATTTTTTTATAAAATTGGAAAGCTTTGTAGAAAGCTTTCAGATAAGCTAAAAACACTTCTAATTAAAAAAGATTTTGAATGAAAGAAGTTTTAGATTATTTAAAATCTCAAAGTAAGCCTATTTTTCATCTCACCCTTCTCTTCTTATTTATAACCGGTCTGTTTACCCAGCTCTTTCACACAACCGATGTGGGATACCAACCTAAAGCTTGATATTTAATATAATTGTGCAAAGAGTTTTTTTTTTTTTTTTTTCGGGGTTTGAGTCCACCGCCACACACAATCAAACCAGGTAAAGCCCTCCCTTTTCAGGAGGTTGGCGTGGTCATTTCAAGGTTGTTTGCACTTAGTGGGAACTGAACTTGAGACCTCACACACTTTGGAGTGATAGCTACAAATATTTTTACCACTAGGCCAGCCTTGAGTGGTTAATTGTGCAAAGAGTTGTACCAAGTATTAGATAACATTTAGTCGTTTTAATATAAATTTTGTATATTTGTGTGATTGTTATTACACGCGCGGGGTGAAAAAGTTTCTCATCCCAATGCCGGAAAATCATCTGTATGTGCTAAGTAGCTCCCGGACCAGGTGTAAGAAAAGTAGTTAAATACGATTCTTTATATATATTCACGTGATTTTGGGTATAAGTTATTATAGTTTTAAGGTACAGTTTTTGTAAAAAAGCCTCGCATACAAAGTCACTCTGGTGTCTGTTAACACTCTCTCATAACAAACACGTACTACAAGATAGATTGAGTTGTTTCGGCATCAAAAGTCCTTGATCGACCTAAATGTCGAATATTGTTTCTTTGTATGCTTTTTTACTTGTTACTGAAAAAGTATTCATAACAACTTCCGTAATAGTAAACAACTTACACATTTTGATACGTAGATAATTAAACAACCGTTATTATTAATACCACAGAATCTCATAATGTATAAACTAGTAGAATGTATACATATTCAAGAAAAATTGAGTTCAGCGTTTAGCAATGATCGATTTCACTAATTACCGATGGATAAATAAATTTTACTGTAAAAAAAACTTTGGTGTGTTAAAGTTTTGTCTAAACCATACAGTTTTGCAAAATCCAAATTTCCTTAAAAGGGCTTTGTAGCTTGTAAGTTGTATGTGACTTATGAACAATCCAACCAATTCATTAAAATTATCAACTTTGAGTCTCCACATTGCTAGTCCCAACACGAGCCAACAAAACCACATTGTCAAGACCAAACGGCTCCTCAGGCACCTCAGGTTTATTCTCGAACACATCAAGACCTGCACCAGCTATCCGCCCTTCAACAAGAGCAGATACTAATTCAGGTTCATCCACTAGTGCACACCTCCCAATCTTGATAAGAACCCCCTTGGGACCTAATGCGTCAATCACTTCACGATTAATTAAGTGACGAGTTTCTTCTGTTATAGGGAATGCAACAACCAGAATTTCACAGTTTGAAGCAAATTCGACGACACCGGGAAAGTACTTGTATTCCAATTCTGGGTTCTTTGTTTTGGGAGTAAAATGCAAGTTTGCTCCCTGTGGTTTGCCAAAATTGCAGGTTTGCTCCCCAACTTCCAAAAAGTGCAGGCGGCCTCCCGGAGGACGAAGGTAAGTAGCAACGAACCTCCCTGGAACTAACTCTCGTTAAATTTTTCTAGTTAACTTTGTTTTGTTCAAGGGTATTTATGTCCTTTCTTAATTTCTTTTAACCTAGTATATTTTTATTGCACCCTTACTCCCTGTGTTCACACTTAAATAGCCTCCTCTAACACTTTTGCAAACACACGCCATGATCAAAATCCCCTTTTCTAAAAACACATAAACCCTAAATATGAATTGCTTTTGTGAGAACCAATCAATTGTTCGTACATCATGGACAAACACTTTTGCCATCATCAGCAGTAGAGAAGACCATTAATTTCAACACTTGTTTGGCCATTAGCAACAGTAGAGAAGACCTCTGACTTTGAAGATGGCAAAGTAGTGTTTCTCGGGATGATCTTTGTCATCACTCCACCAAGAGTTTCTAGACCGATGGATAAAGGTGTCACATCTAGAAGAATAATGTCACTCACATCTCCAGCCAATATACCAGCCTAGAAATAAACAGAAAGTTGAATGTCAATGTTAATACTCAGGTGATAAACTCATGAAACATAAGGTGAACACAGATTTCAAAATTTTACATAAACAACAAATTTTCTCAAATGCTTCTAGAAAAGTGAACCAGATAAACCTTTACCCGAAAAAAAGTGAACCCAAAAAACTGGAAGTGAAAAAGTTAATAATTTTGAAGGGCCTATAACCCAGTTTCAAAGTATTTCGTTAAAAGTAAGGTAACTTCAGGCACATTCAACCCATTTACAGTTTATCTAAGTGCTGAAACTTCCCCGAATCGCCATCTAAAAAAAGAATTAGCTAAAAAGATCACAAATGATCTACCTGAACTGCTGCACCCAAAACAAGAACTTCATCTGGGTTGACGGTAACATTTGGTTCCTTTTCAGTAAGGCTCTTGATAACCTCCTGGGCAGCTGGAATACGTGTAGACCCACCAACAAGGATCACCTCATCTAGATCAGTAAAGGATAACTTTGCATCTCGAAGAGAATTTTCAACTGGTCTTTTAAGCCTGAATAAAGACCAAAGCAGTTCATATTTAGGGTTTATGTGTTTTTAGAAAAAGGGATTTTGATCTTGGCGTGTGTTTGTAAAAGTGTTAGAGGAGTAAACCACAGGGAGTAAGGGTGCAATAAAAATATAATAGGTTAAAACGAAATTAAGAAAGGACATAAATACCCTTGAACAAAACAAAATTAACTAGAAAAATTTAACGAGAGTTAGTTCCAGGGAGGTTCGTTGCTACTTACCTTCGTCCTCCGGGAGGCCGCTTGCACTTTTTGGAAGTTGGGGAGCAAAACTGCAATTTTGGCAAACCACATGGAGCAAACTTGCAGTTAAACGCTTCATCTCTCTTAGCAAATGCTGTCCCAGTTCTTCCTAAACCTAGAATTCCAACTTGTTTAGCAGTAAACTGCAGCAATTATAGATAAGATGATGAAAAAACGAAACACTATTCCAAATTGGATAAACATAAGATGATTAAATACGTACTGTCCTATTGTCATATAATCAAATTAGTTTGATGATGGTTGGTTTCAAGTAGTATCCTCGGTAATATATCTATTAGTTCTCTACTTTCACTTTCTATTCCGATATGAGTAATCTGCTAATTTACATGCACCGGGGTCACTAAATTTTGGTTTTCATGTACGTTTAACGAATCACTTAAAACATATTATTCGCAACAGATAGTTTTCGACGCTATTCATCATTATAATGTCAATTTAGTAGAGTACACATATGCTGATGTACTTTATTTGAACATTGACACAAACTCTTTTTTTAAATCGACAGTGTAGGAAACGGTATACACTTTTATTAAAAACAGATTACAAGTAATAAAACCAACAGAATATAAAGACAAAAAATAATAACAGTAATCAAGAAAGCAGTAAAACTAAGACGAGACACGTGTTTAACACGCTTCCCTTAAAACAGATTCGCCGTCTGTTTCCCAGGGTACAACGTCCAAAGCTGTTGTACAACCAGACTAAACAAACTTGCCTGAAAGATCACGGAAGCCTTGCGTGTTTCTGATCGACGAGCTGCTGGAAAACGAACTGGTAATGGAGTAAAGAAAAAGCTGCGTTTTTCTGATGATAAAAACTGAATGAGAATGGTTTATTTTATAGCTAATTCATGTCTTGGTCACCAAGACAGAATATATGCTTCTAAAATAATCAGACACACAAATATGTTAAAAATAAACATGATTTGCATATATTTCACAAACACAGGAAAATTCTGTCTATATCTATTCCTTAAATAGATGTACAGAATTTTCTGGAAACAAAAATCGAATTTGCAGCAAAAAAGATACCAAAATCTGCCCGCACCCAAGCCAGTTTTCGGAGCTGCATTCATGTCCGCAAGTCGCGCGCTCGTGCACAAGTTCAGTAGCTTCGAACCCGTTTTTGGCCTAGAAATCCCACTTTCTGCACCCCCCCCCCCCCAGCGCGCGCGTAGGCGTGGGAGTAAAAACCCACAAATGAATATTGTAGGGTAGAAACTAGGATTTCCTTATAAACATGTTTTCACTTCATGTTTCAAGCGATGTGGGACAAATATTTTTCCAAATATTGTGTTTCACGTGACTCACTTTGAGACACGATATCTCATTCATGTTAACTCCATATTGGACATACTTTAGCTCGTCGCGAAGCTCTCTTCGAGGAGAACGCAAAGCTACTAAGTAATACGAATATATATAACATATACATATATAAAGTTATGTCCAAAGTATTGCAAAAACCATATTTTGCAAAATATTTTCCAACAGACACCTCTCGTGTTATTTCTAAAACATGCCAAGACTTGGTTAGCTGAAACATAACAAAAGTTCTAAGTATATAGAGTCAAATATTAATTTTTGAGTAAATTACGCCGTTGGTTTGGGCCAAATCACTTATTGAGTCCTTATCTTTTTTTTTGCTTGATTGATCCTTAATTTTGAAACTATGCACACCGTTAATCCCAATAGTCAAATCGAGTTAAATGCTTATGTTATCTCGTCTCATGTGCCTAGCACATGAGGATATTTTGGTCTTTCCATTCTTAATTGATAAATCTCACCAAACACAAACTACGAGACATCTATCTACTTCAAACAAACACATACCCATCCTCTTCATCTCCACACAAACACTCACACTCACACTCATGCCTCTCTCTTATTTAGCCACCTCCTTCGTCAACTGCGAACACCACCACCATCATCGATGCATCTTAACAGTTCATTAGATCTACACAACTTAGACTACATCTCGCTAATCTACACCACTTATACTCTTTAACAATCACCGAATCAACCCCACATACCCTTTTCAAAGCCATCTATACTATGACAAAAAAACACATAATAGATTAATCTCACGCACCTCACGCGTCATCACTGTTCATCACGCGCCTTGGAAAAACACCTATGCGCTGCCAAAACAACGCCATTGTTGATTTCAGCAGCTCGGTGATAGTTCATTTGGCACATGGATATGAAGAGTACCTCACTTGCATTGGGAGTGGGTCTCTAACGAGTTAGTTGTTATTAGCTTTAAAGATGATGGAGATAGATCTTGAAAAGATTTTCATAACATAACACACGAGAAAGGAACACAAATGAGTATTTGTTATTAGATTTAAAGAAACCAAGTTGAGAAAGTTATTTTAATGTGTTTATTATTATATTTGTAGCAGAAACCAAAAGGGATTTTATGTTCTTGTGTTAAAGGGATAAAGAAAACCTGTCTATGAAAAAGAAGATGATACAGGTTTCTTGATGCCCAGATCTAATTGTTCTAGTCTACTACTTCATATATTATTCGTTGTAAATGTTATTAACAAATATCCTAGAGTATGAAATTAATAAAAAGAAAATGATTTTCGCAGAGATATTACTACTATTTATTTTGTATTTCTTTTATACATATATTTTTAAAATTATTTGTAATTTTTTAAATGAATTTTTTTCTAATTTAATTTTTTATATTTTTGGTTCTGTAACTTTTTTTTATCCTTATTAATATTAATAAAAATAAAATAAAGAATTTAATTGGATGAAGAAGATAAGACTAAAAAGACTAAAATACCCTCATGTGCTAGGCACATGGAGTGAGATAACAAAAGCATTTAACCCGATTTGACAATAGGGATTAATGGTATGCATAGTTTTAAAATTAAGGATCAATCAAGCAAAAAAAAGAAAGAGAGTCAGTCAGTGATTTGGCCCAAACCACAGGGACGAACAACGTAATTTACTCTTAATTTTTTTATCAAAAAACAAAAAGGATGCGCACTATTTGAATGCCTAATTGTTTTTATAAAATTGGAAAGCTTTGTAGAAAGCTTTCAAATAAGCTAAAAACACTTCCAGTTAAAAAAATTTAAATGAAAGAAGTTTTAGATCATTTAAAAACTCAAACTAAGCCTATTTTCCATCTCACCCTTCTCTTCTTATTTATAACCAGTCTGTTTACCCAACTCTTTTTCACAGCCGATGTGGGATACCAAATTTCCTTAAAAGGGTTTTGTAGCTTGTAAGTTTTATGTGACTTATGAACAATCCAGAACCAGTTCATTAAAATTAATAACTTTGAGTCATTTCTTTTCTTGTTTTATTAGTATGTCAAACTCGAGTTTAGCTAAAAATATACTTGAGCATGGCAGACTCAAAATCGACTTGGAACGGAAAGCGGACCAGACCGATATGAACTGGACCGGAAAATTTCGGCTCCGTCCTCGGTGCGGGGTTTTAGACCATTTTTATCCTCAGGCCGGTTCAACTTGGTCTTATAAAAAATCTCGTCAATTATGCCTAATTGGCCAGGACCGGATCGAGGATCGACCCGGAGCAGACCGAACCATTTCGGGCCGGTCTCGATCCGGGGTTTTGGGCCATTTTAGTCCTCCGTCCGGTCCGATTCAAACCCGATGCTTAGCCCTAGCTGTAAAATATAAACCCTCAAGTGTCCTTTAATGCTATGGGACTCTTAATTCATGCTATGTAAAAGATACTATAATGAACAAACATACTTAAACATTATTAAACAATGATTAAATTGCATAAATCGTCCCTAAAGTATGGCCAAAATGTATGTTTTGTCCTAAACGTTATGAAAGTGCAAGAATCGTCCCTATTTGAAAACTTTAATGCAAGTATCGTCCTTAATGGGTATATTGCTTGGGACGAAACACGCAAAATGGCCAAAACATTTGGGACGAAACATGCAAGATAGCAAAACTTCAAGGATGTATATTTGCAAAATAGTTTAATTTTAGGACAATATCAGCACTTTCAAAATATTTGGGACAAAACTTATAAAATGACCAAACTTCAGGGACGATTTATGCAATTCTCTCTTAAACAATTAGCCTGTACCATTAACTAAAGTTTAGCCCCCAACAAATTAACAACGATGGGTTTGATTTACAAGAGAAAAACGAAAACAAAATGCTCATTCGCTAGGTGAACTGATGACAACTGCAAATTTCGGTTGAAGCCGTTTGTCTAGTCGGATTTCAAAACCACATGTACGAGGGCAAGAAACCAAACAAACAAAGTAAATAAAATAATTTCATGAACCCTTAAAAGGGAACCAACCGGGGTTTTAAGAAAAAACACTCTTATTTTATAAACTAATAATTTCTTTTAAAACCCTAAAGACTTCTAATACTTATAAAATACAAAAAGACTTAGAAATCCAAGAATCCATGGCAAAATTAAAATAAATAAAAAACAAATCTTTCCTAACAATAAGTATCTGTTAAACCTAAAAAGATAGACAGTGACAATTATAAATTGTTGTTTTACCCTTCAATCTTCTTGAAAAATTAAAACACATGACTTCACATGTTAACTGAAGAACCAACGACTAAGTCAGAAAAATTGGATGTCGAACATGCCTTGCATCAACGAGCACATATGTTATATAAATTTGTACTATATGTATAATAAAAAGTGTTTTTATTTTTATTTTAAGAGTATCTTCAAAATAACATTAATTGATGTATTTAACCAGTTTATATTTTGAGTTTTAAATGTTGTCAAAATGACATTATAGATTGTACAATGCACATTTTTGTATTGCTTAATTCTATTTAGTTTTGACATTTATGGGAGAGATTTTCATTTTTCTATTAGAGTGGAAAGCGGGCGGAAAAAAACAAGAGGCAAAATTAAACCTAAAAAATTCCGTACCATACATAGCGGGAAAAGAGAAATGAATTTTTTTACGAGACTTCAGTGTAGAACGAAATTTTTTATCAATATGAAAAATTATTTAAAAGATTTTTTACGTATTTTCAAATGATAAGAGATAAAAATAAAGCAATCCAAGGAAAACGGTCAATGATGAAAATAATGTTTAAAAAAAGAAATATATGCATTTGATGACGAGAAACTCATGTGACGATTGACGAAGAAGAAAAACTTCTACCGCAAAATCCATCAAATCAAGTCAAATAAATTTTGAACTAATATTTAGTAGATCCGTTTAATATATCATTAATGAGATGTCTAATATTTTCTGAAATATTTTTTAATTTAAAAAGAGACCAAACAATTCATTTTTAAATGAATAAACTTGAACTTGTAAGTCGAGGACAATTGTCATTTTGCTTATCAAAAAATTTAAACAACAAAGCCTATATTCAATAGAGACTCCTCTTCTTAAAAATAACCAAGTTCTTGTAGCCAAGTTTTCTTACTACACTTTGAGAATTTAAAACCTAAAAGAACTTGGTTATAAAAAGAGAAACATCAATATTTCGTATTTATGTTAATACACAGTTTATTTTATTTCGTACTTATGTTAATACACAGTTTCAGTGTGAAATCAAGTCGTTTCAGTGTGATCATGGTGGTGAATTCTACAACCGCGCCTTACATACGTTATTTGCCTCAAAAGGTATCCAATTTAGGTTTTCTTGTCCTAAAACCTCCCAACAAAATGGCAAGTCCGAAAGACTCATTCGCACCATTAACAATCTCATTCGCGTCTTACATTTTCAAGCTAGTCTTCCACCTACGTTTTGGGTCGAAGCCCTTAATATGGCAATTCACCTATTAAAATTTTTACCATCCACTGCCATTAACAATGAAATACCTTACACTCGTTTGTTTGGAACAAACCCAGACTATAGCCTTTTACGCACCTTTGGGTGTTTATGTTACCCTCACCTTGAGACCAGTCACAAACTTGAACCACGCGCCACGCCTTCAATTTTATTGGGACAAACTTCCAACCATCGTGTATATCGTTGTCTTGAACTAAGCACAAATAAAATAATTATCTCCCGCCATGTTACATTTGATGAAACCATTTTTCCATATGGCTTAAATTCACCCATCTATGCATTTCTGGACGATGCACCCGATATAAACCCTCCAACCATTCCCGTTACTCCACCAAATATTGTTCAACATGCCACACCAATTAATTCTAGCATACATCCTACTACTACACCACTTAATGAAAATCTGAACTCACTTGTTACCTCTACCCACTCTAGGGCAGCCCAAGCTCCAGCACCACAAACACCAGTCCATGACCAAACACCACACATCATGACCCACCATCCCACCTCGACACAACCCCAACCACCAGCCAGCTCTCTACCTACGCCTATAGTTACACCCATAACCCAAAACCAAACATCTACTCACCCGCATTATTCCTGATCTACCTCAAAACCCAAATCCCGTCTCAGTTCATGCCATGGTCACACGTTTCCATGTCGAGACTAATCAGCATAATCCAAAGTATACTTGTCATGTGTCCACTGTCTCACCGCTGCCAAAATGTTATCTAGATGCGTTTAATAATCCAAATTGGCAAAATGCTATGCGTGATGAATATAATGCACTTATTAAAAATAGAACTTGGACTTTTGTGCCCGACCTAAGGACACCAATATTGTTCATTTTATGTGGCTGTTTAGGCACAAGTACTTGGCAGATGGCACGCTTAGTCGCTACAAGGCTCGTCTTGTGGTGAATGGTAGTACACAATTAGAGGAGGCAGATGTTGATGAGACATTTAGTCCAGTTGTTACACCAGGCACTATTCGGACTGCTCTTAGTTTGGTTGCTTCTCGACATTGGCCGATTCGTCAGCTCGATGTCAAGAATGCTTTTTTTGCATGATGATTTATCAGAGACAGTTTATATGCATCAGCCACCAGGGTTTCGGGATTTAGTGCATCCTGATTATGTATGTTTATTGCAGCGGTCTCTCTATGGGCTCAAGCAGGCCCTAGAGTTTGGTTTCAGTGATTCGCATCTTATATTACTCGGGTTGGGTTTTATCAAAGTTGTTATGACTCATCTTTATTTATATACAGACATGGAATGGATACTGCTTATTTATTATTGTATGTTGATGATATTGTACTCACTGCTTCTTTAGAGACTTTGCTACAAAGTATTATTTCTTCTTTACATCAGGAGTTTCCTATGACAGATCTGGGTGCTCTTAATTATTTTTTGGGTATCTCAGTTACACGGGATTCTTCCGGGATGTTCTTATCTCTGAAGAAATATGCTATTGAGATTATTGAGGACACACATGATGGTTAATTGTAATCCTAGTCGGAAACCTGTTGATATTGAGTCTAAACTAGGTGGTGATGGTGATCTGGTATCTGATCCGAATTTATGTCGGAGTCTTGCAGGTTCTCTTCAGTACCTCACTTTTACTCATCCGAATATTTCTTATGCAGTTTAGCAGATTTGTATTTATATGCATGATCCTCGAGAGCCTCATTTATCGGCTCTTAAAAGGATCTTGAGGTATGTTCAGGGTACTTTAAACTATTGGCTACAGTTGTTTGCATCTTCTACAACATCTTTGGTTGCTTATTCGGATGCAGATTAGACTGGTTGTCCCACTACTAGGAGATCGACATCAGGTTACTGTGTTTTTCTTGGAAACAACCTGCTCTCTTGGTCCTCTAAGCGTCAGCCAATGCTTTCTCGCTCTAGTGCAGAGGCAGAGTATCGTAGGGTTGTAAATGTTGTTGCTGAGACTTGTTGGTTACGAAATTTACTTCGTGAGTTACATACACCTTTATCTTCCGCTACGCTCGTCTACTGTGATAATGTTAGTGCTGTTTATCTATCTTGTAATCCGGTTCAGCATCAACGTACTAAGCATATTGATATTGACATCCATTTTGTTTGAGATTTGGTTGCTGCTGGTCAGGTTCGAGTTCTTCATGTTCCTTCACGTTATCAATATGCAGACATTTTCACTTAAGGACTGCCTTCCGCATTATTCGAAGAGTTTCGTTCCAGTTTAAGTGTTCGATGTCCTACCGCTCCAACTGCGGGGGAGTGTTAGCTCGTATATTATTATGCATTTGTGTTTGGGCTCAAGCCCGGTTCTAGAATACTCTTGTATCTTTTATATCGTATCGTATCTTGAATAAATGATACACACAATTTACCCCATCTTACAAATATAACCATCAGTATTTTATGGGGATCTTTGTTCAATTAGTAGACAATTATAATAAGAGAAACACCAATATAACCATCAGTGTATGGCGTGTGGTCACGGGAAGAGCACACGAGACCCATTTGTCGACATTTCATTTCGGAAACACCACATCATGTGTGACATCCGTCAATTTTTTTCACCTTTATTTTTCCGTGAAATTATTTAATGTGAGCTTTGAACCTCGTGAATTTAACAAATTGAGAAGTTATCTCATATTTATAAGGTATCCTCACTGTTTACTAATGTAGTGATGACTAAAATTATATAACTTGTTTTGCTTTGCGGACAAAGCCCTCTTTAGGGAGAGCGAATGTAACAACTCGAATCTTCGCGTCTTATTATTGTAATAGAGACGTGTTCGTTATTGAACGTTTTATTGCGCCGGTTATGAATGTTTGCTAAACCTTCGAGAACACACGTATCCATCCTTGCTTAAGTTGCGTTGAGATTGTATTATGTTGTTCTTGTTGTTAAGTGTACGCGTCTAACACTTATGTCATTTTGATAACACCCTTACTGGGCCGATTGATACAAGCAATTTAACACAAACAGTGAATACAAATCAAACTTGGTAAACTTTTTATTCAGATTTTCAAATTTGTTAACCTCAGTCAACCCAAGTCAAACCTACAATATAGTGACTTATTTTATAAGTCCACTCACCAGATAAATCCAGCACACATGCCAAAAATGCCTTATTTGGGCATATCACAAGACCTCCAATTCCAGATTTAGACTAACCCTAAGCAAATTATTACAAGATAAATACTATCACAATTGTTCACAGTCCAAACACAAAACAAAACACATCCACAATCCAAGTATTACAAGTCTGTTCCTGCTTTCATCCAAGCAGTTTTAATTACAAGTCCTGGGTAAAAATATAAAGAGTAGTGACAAGGCCTTGAACCAGCCGAGCCATTCCTTTCTTGTTCGAAACCACCAAGCCGAAACAAAACTCTCATTGTGAGTCTTTTACCCACCTTCCTTTTATTTTCTGCATACGTCTAGTTGTGCTCGTCATTTTAAAACAACCTGCGAAATAAAACAAACTAATTAGTCTTTTTAAAAACTATTCGAATTAAGCAATGAAATGTAATAATATTTGTATTGTGATATCAATTTGGACTTTGACCCACAAACTAAAACCCCCCATCCTTCTGTCGAATCCAGACCTTTTCTTTTACCATTTTATGTGTTTTCTTTACTAACCATATTTGGTTTAAAAAAATAATATTAATGATAACAGTATCAAACAAAAACCCCCATTCGAATGACTTATCAATTCTGACAGAAACCCTAATTTTTCTAAAAACCAATCATAACATGAAATTAATACAAATTATTCAACAGAAACATTAAGTAGCGATAATTAAACTAGCGGGTATAAAAACCCCTAATTATTTCGAAACCCTAATTTTGTAAATCGTTTTATTTATGAAATTAACACAGTTTATTACTCAAAAACATTATTTAATTATAATTAAACAACCGAATTTGAAAACCCCCAATTATATAAAAACCCTAATTTTCGAAAACTCATTTTAATTCAATAATTAACATTAAGAGATTTATGAAAACACTAGTTAATTAGAATGAAACCCAAGATTAAAGAAACCCCCAAATGTTTGAAACCCTAATTTTTATTAATTAGTTATATGATGAAATTAACATGGATTTATACCCGAAAACATTAATTAATTGTAATGAAACCATGGATTTAGAAAACCCCCAATATTTCGAAAACCCTAAATTATTTAAAATCTATTCGAGAACCTCATGCCATATCCTTAATTAAATCAAATGATTTTCAAACTAATTAATCCCTTTTTATTTTCGAATGTATAAAACAAAAATCAGTTTGAACCATTTAATTAGAAGGAAAGAAGATTAGAACTTATCTTTTGGATGAACGAATCATGGATAAACAGGGAACCCACATCTATAGTCGGATTAAACATGCATAAGATGAAACCCAAATCATTCGAACCCCAACCGAACCAAGAACGTCATCGCAAGATGATTATAAATCGGAGTTGTATTATTTTTGCTATAATAATGGAGTTAGATCCGTTTGGTTTAGAGAGAGAGTGATAGGGGCGGCTAGGAGTATATCTGGGAAAGGGAGAGAGTATTACTGTGTGTTTTGGGAATTAATGAAACAGTTGGACACAATTTAACTTTCTCATTTCCTTGTTTATAACGCCTATAGGCCAGGCCTGGGCTTGGGATTGGGTCTTTGGGCCATACCCTTTGACTATTGGGCCGGTCTTGGGCTAGAGACATGTTTACTTGGGCTGAATGGTCAGCCGGGCTATTATAGGCCCAAAACATAAATTCAAATGGTAATTTTGTATTACCAAGTATGAAAACCCGTCCTTTTTAACCGTTTTCAAAAGTTGTGGTTTCCATAATCAAATTATTCCGTCAAGCACAACTAGGATGTCATGCTTTTTATTGGTATAATTTTAGATGTCGTAACACGGTCCTTATATTCAAATAGGTCGCGGATAGCGTGACCGTATTCTCGAGCTACATTTACATTTCCATCACTTTGCTGATTTAACGAGGTGAGTTTATAGCCCCACTTTTAACTGCTTTTACTGCTTTTTGGGGTGAGACATTGCTTGATTTAACGTATGAACACAAGTGCATTTACTGATTTATATACTAGTCTAAGTCCCACTAAAAACCCAGTTTCTTTGGCCCGTGAATCGTGAACCGTTAATTACTTTGTGTAAGCGTGAATGTTATGGATAGATCTATCGGGGTTGACGCCCCTGTCCGTCTTGGTCCAACAAGGGACAAGCGGGCACAGTTTCATTTGAGTCTGAGATAGGATGTCGTGTGTAACACCCCACTTGGATAAATGGACCGTTACGTGTATTTATGGCGTGTCATCAAAGCATAAGGTAAATGTCCTAAAACATTAACTGACCATAAAGGAAATACCGGAATCAAACATCGGCAATCCAAACATAAGCCCAAAACATAAAAATAAAATACTGAATGGAAGGACTAAACAATGTCCAAATAAGCAGAATAATGTAAGAATGCATAAAGTAAGAAGTCTGGATAGCTCCCATCCAAATGCACATGCTCTTAGAATCCTAAAAGCATCCTGGTGTACCTGCCGTTAGAACATGAAAGGAACTACGGCTGAGCATAACGCTCAGTGAACGGATATACGACATGATAAGGAATTACTGAAATGAAGTAGATGATAAATACTGAAGTTGTAAGACTGATAAGTAAAGTTGCAGCGGAAATCTGTGTATAATCTGTAAAGTCTGATTTATAAATAACAAAACTGAACTAATATATGTTAAATCTGAAAACATGCATTTACTGTATTTTAATTGCCAAGAGCTTATATAGGTCATGTGCTGTAACAACTGCTGCATGAATACATAGAGGGGTGACCTCGTCATGCTGTAGAGGGGTGACCTCTAAATAACTGTGCTGGGTGGAGGGATCAGCTCCAATGTGAAGGATGTAGAGCACACACCACATTCACCTGCTAAACTGTAAACTGTAGCCTAGGATGCATCCATACGCCCCACTAATAATACTGATAAAAACGGCCAAGCTGAGCTGAGTGGGACGATGCAGGATATCACTCTCCTGCATGTGAGTCACGACACCGGTGCCTCTAGTGCCGTGGTTACGGTACCTCCGTAACTAGTACATAAACTAATCATGCTTGTATATAATGCTCAGGCAATTTATTTAATTCTTAACATGATTACTGATAAGTTTAAACATATACTGAGGAAAACATTTGGCTGAAAACGGGGAATCCTAATCATGCATAGAAAGGAAGTCCTTACTGAAAGGTCGTGAATCCGTACCTTGTTTCCAGAAATGAAATAAGAATGAAAGCTGAAGGGTCGACTCTGACTTCACGAATACTACATAAATAATAGACGGAAAATAAGTTGTCTGATTACTATTTACTGTTACTGATTTTTTAACTGTTCTTAGTTTGATTCAAAACTGTCTTGTATTATAATACTATATAATCTGATAAATCTGAATGTTCTATATTTTTTCTGATATGTGTATTCTTGAAATGTTGATTTCTGATAATAGGTCTTCTGAATTTATGATATTATTAAAATAGCAATCTGTTATAAATAGAAAGTTTTTCCTGGATTAGAAAGATTCCCAAATTTAGTTTATTTGAAATAAGTCATTAATTAAATTATCAATTAAATTCGATTTTTAAGTAGTTAAAATGACAAGGGTCAAATCAATTTAGTCTTACTAATTAAATAATAAAAACAATATATTTAACTTTATTTCTAAAACTTATTTATAAAATGATTCGGCCAACTTAAATGATTTCCCACTGTTAGTATTGTATTCCTACTGCTTTTATTACACTCCCCCTGCTAGTCCAACGTTCCCCCTGCTAGTCCAAAATTTCCCCCGCTGGTTATTAATCCCACTGCTAGTTTACGGTTCCCACTGTTTATGTTAACATTTTTCTAGCCAAACACCCCTTTCTGTGAACAATCCCAAACGCCCCTTTATTTTTATTTTTTGTGTTCCACAGCTTTAAAAACACACACCCTTGATGGGTTTTGTTGCTGTCGTCACACCCATAGCCCCATATGGGGTTTGTTTCGACCTGATCACCAAAAGCAAACCACCGAGACCATATAGGTCTCGGCTGTGTACACCCAGGATCCACCGAGAGTTATTACAACTCTCGGTTTTCGTGTAACAAAATCCAACCCGACTGATTTTTTATAATTAACCATGATTATTCCCAATCTCTGTGTACCTTATTTCACCTATTTTAATTCTCGGATTAAAGGAAAGAAAGAAAGAAAGAATTACCTTTTTGTGTGATTTGGAAACCCGACAACACACACGAATTTACACTAAAAAAATCCGTCACCTTTCTGTTTCTGATCTCCAGCCGGCGGCCATCTTTTTTTTTTTTTTTTTTTTTTTTTTTGTTTGTCTTTTCTGTCGGCAGGAGCCAAGAGAGGGTAAAACCCTTTTTTTTTTGTTCGTTCAGTGTGCAAAAGGGGGAGACCCCGTCCTTTTATTTTTTTCTTTCCCAAAATGGGCTTAGGCTCAAATCCTTTTTCTTTTCCTTTCTTTTACAAACTGGCCCAATTCTTTTTCTTTTATTTCGCGTTTTAATTTACGTAAAGCTCGCAATTAAAATCTCGTTCCGAAACGTAAATGTATTTCTCGTGTTTTCGTTTTCTGAAACGAAATTATTTGTATGCTAAAATAATACATTCGCAATGTTTTCTGAACTTAATAATTACTTTCTGAATAATTATTCATTTGTAATATTTAACTAAACTGAGACTACGCGTATTTAAATTGACGTTTAATTATTTCTGTAAACTAAATAATTCATTCTGTAATATCTCTGCGACTAATTACTTCTTATCTGAATAAGCTGTAATATATTGCGTATTTAATTTATGCGTTTATAACTCTGTCTAAAATTAATACTTATATAGTTTATTAAAATTAACTGCGTATTTAAATATTCTGATTTTTAAATACGGGTTTTACAATTCTTCCCCTCTAAAACAATAATTCGTCCCCGAATTAAAGATACGACTATACTGGGTTTTACAATTCTTCCCCTCTAAAAAGGAGAAATTCGTCCTCGAATTAGAGGTAATAAGCTGATGAAGTTATAAGAACTGAAAGCACGTAACTGAAAGACAATTAGGCTGAAGGATAATTTGTCTTCAAATTAAGACATAATGCTGCTGATAGGTGTAAACCTGACATGACTGAAATGATCATGCAACTTGACATGGCTGAAGAGGACATAGACGTAACCTGACTGAAAGAACTTAACTGGATTTATTGAAGAAAGGATGAGAGGTCCGGATGGACTCCTCCGTTTCGAGTAGCCTCCCGCTCGAAACGATTCCTTCAAAGGTCTAACATACTAAATAAAATCTTGGTCCTGATGACCCTATCCTGATGATGCTGAAAAGCTTCTGGTTCCATATTTAAGATGTATTTTCTGAATTTGATAGACTGAATAACTATAGCATGTACGACATATGAAACAGTACGTACAATTATCCTGAAAAGATAATATTTATATCTCTGAGCAAGCTGCTGAATATATATAGGGATGAACTACGTGAACAATTGTGAACATGCTAAGTGAGCAATTGTGAACGTGGTTCATAATTATATGAGGAGCGCTGGCATGGAATTTATCATGAATGTGATACGTGAATCATACTGTGAACGTGATACTAGAACATATCATGCACGTGTGCTGAAATAAATGCCAAACGTTACGGCCTGAGATGTGAAACGTCTGCCCGGTTATGGAATAGTTGTGCTAGACTTGAGTCTAATTTTTCAAGCTTTCTGCACCCGTATACGGTAATAAATTGAAAAACGTGTATCGTGAAATGGCACACGAACTTGGACGTGAACCATGTTATGAACACAAACGTGAGCTTAAATAAAGAGGTAGCATAAAAAATGAACTGAAACAGCATCGTACTGCGAATGAGACGTACACGTGAAAGTGAAAATAAACGTAAACGTACGCATACACTTGATCGTGAACAAGAATTCTGTCTGATATGATGGTCAATGGAATGCCTTGAGTTCGTACGATTTGCTGCTGAATTTTAAAATTCCTGCAAATCTACTACTACGTGTTCCTTTCGGATGAAAGAGACGCGCAGGCTGATTACATGGTTGATGATAACTTAGATAGTATCATACTTTCTCTGAGTCTGTAGTAAGCTGATAACAATCTCCATGGAGTCTTGTCTCTTTTCGGTCTAGAATTTCTACTTGTAGTAATAGCATGTCGGTGTTCTATCTTGAACCTGAGGTATGTCAGGCATTAGATATGAACATGGCTGCATCAATGTGCGATGAAATTTTGGAACCCTCTGGTGGAAATCTGGTTGGACAGCCATAGAAAATTTTCTGGTGGAAATTGTCAGCAATTTCTGCGGTAGCAGTCAATTGAGTTCTAGAAGATTTGTACTTCGTTCACGGGCGTCAGTCGGGACCATCAGGTGATGACCTTCACCTTCGCACCATTGTTTGAAATTTCTTTCTGCTAAGGTAGAATGGCTCAGAGATGCCACTGTGTTCAATTTGAATTCATATCTGGAAAACTGTATATAAAATTTTCTCCTATCGAAGATTCTATACAACTGTGAGAAGATGATTCTCGTGTTCCTCTTTAAAAAAAAATTAGCAGACCAAAATGTGATTAATGAATACGCTAACGATTTTGTCTGAGAATCATAGAAAATTTTATTCATAAATTTCATAATATAACTGGAGCATTAAGGAGCTTAGAAGTAAAATTTAAAATTTTTAGAGTGGCTATAATATGTGCAACAACGGTCTGAAGAACATCATGTTCTTCCCTCACCATTGATGGTAGCATGATCTTGAATTTTTCTGGAAGAATGTTTAAGACACCTCGTAGTAGGTCAATTAAACTTTCTATTCGTGGAATGAATATCAGTTAGGAATGGTGATCTGATAAATTTTTCGATGGGGCGCTAGGGCGAATAAAGCCTAATTTTGATAACTCTTGCAGCAATTGCTGCAACTCTTTTAACGTAGCTAGAGCCCTGTAATAAAGAGTTCTGAAAACAGGTTCTGTTCTTGAGACTAGCTCGATGTTAAATTATGTCTTGAAGTCAGGAATGAATTTATGAAAACTTTCTGAAATTAAATATGGGATTCTGGGATGATCTGCTGATCATGAATTTGAGGAATTTCCAAAGTGAATTTATAACTGGTAGCTGAAAGGTCTTTGTAGCTTCAGAATAATAATTCACTTGCTGTAAAGTATAACTGGTACTGATTTTCTGGCAGAACTGAAATGACAATATTTGGGATCTAGTAAGACGGATGTCATCGTTAGCTGAAAGGAAAACTTAATAAATATGGGTGGTACTTGTGGAGTCTTTTCTGGCTGAGATGTCGGGGACTAGCTAATTTAAGATAAAGATGACATAGGAATACGTGAAGTAACGTGGCGACTTTTCACTGAATGTGTTCGTCTGTAACCTCACTGAATGAATATTGCGTGTTTAAGCTGAGTAATAATCTGGTGGTGGTGACTGAATTTTAATGATCTGATATATGCGTGGCATAATAGAATGAGTATACCCCTTTCTAAAAGATACCCTGAATTACTGAGGGTCTTGCTTGGAACATACTGGGACTAGGAGCTCGGACTCGTACTCTGAGAAGATATTCGTATGACGTGTATCATGACTGGTGCCCTGATATATGTCTTCCGAAATGATACCTGAGAACTATGTCTTGACTGATGTCTTGGCACGTGTTTTAATAGATGAAATGAACAAGGCTGGAAAATTTTGGTAACTGCTAGGATTGGCGGACCGGTTAGACTGCTGACCTCTGTATTTCCGGTCACGTCCGTTCTGGGGTTCCGATGGTACTGACTGATTAATAACGAGCACGGGGATTGTCACTACTACTTTGTCTGTCATTTATGACGGTCATTATCATGACCGTGATCCCTGTAACTATTCTGCTGAGTGGCCGGCTGAGTTCCGGTTCCCACTCTTCTGACAGAAAGATTAGCTGGGTGAAGTGTGACATTTAACTGAGGAAGTAAAAGCATAAAATAGAATGGTAGTGTCTGATGGTTGAAATTATTCTTGTCAGAATGTTCAAATTTATAGTTTTCGTCCTCGTTCCGCGGCATCAGCGTCTTGAGAAATCTCCAAAGTTCAGCAGCATCAGCATCTGTGTGGTCTTCCGAGTGTTAGCAGCATCAGCATCTGGTAAAATCTTCAACTCACGAGCAGCATCAGCACCTGGTAGAATATCGACAAGTGGAAACGCCTGAGATGATTAAGGATCGATTAGCAATATCCATGGAGTAGGGTACCTGGAGTACACCTGGACTATTTTACATGAAGTACAAAATGAATACTGCACATGGAGCATATCTGAGACGCTGTACGTGGAGTACACATGAAGTACTGTATATGGAGTAGAACTGAGACACTGTACATGGGGTACATATGGAATACTGTACATGGCACTGGTGGAAATTTTATGGGATGATCGATACTGGTGTCGCTTGTTTGACATTATCAGAGAAATAAATTGATTTAAATGGTAGTAGACTGATCTGAATTAAATAACATGATAGGCTAACAATTCCTGCGTCGAATTACTACTGGTTGTATCGAGGCTGAAAAGTATGATATAATTGAATTCCCAACAGTTGTCAGCATGAAGCATGATTAATGAAAGTCAATCGTGACTTATCACGAAAACGGGCTTTTCTGAAATCCTTGTGTATCTTAACAAGAAAACATCATTACTTTTTGAAAACAAAATTCCTCGTAAGGAGGCATGAACTGAATCATTAAGAAGATGACATCAACGTGAGGGTATGAAAATTTGACTGTTACAAGGAACATAAAAAGTTAAATCCATTGAGGTGTAATATTAACTGATGTGGACGGCTATGGTTCAATCCACGTACTTCAAGGAAGGAAACATGAGACTAAGTATGGGCTATTCTGGTTCGATCCATACTGGTCAAAATTTTCTGAGAACCGTCATGTATAGAAATTTATAATCTGGTATTAAGTATGGATGGCTGTAGTCCAATCTATATTTGTCAAAATTTATTAAATGTCCTAATATGACAAAAGTGAACAACTGTGGATCGGTTCACAAAACATCATTCGACTGAAAAGCATGAAATTTGACTTGAGAAATGGTGAACGTTTATGGCTGGTTCACCAAGTGATATTTGACTGAAACATGAATCTGTCATGAGTAAGGGTAAACGCCTACGGTCGGTTTACCAATACGAAATCTGAACGGGCAAGGGTGAACGCCTATGGTCAGTTCACCAAAACGAAAATTCGCTAAAAGCACATGCGACTAAATATGGCTGATTATGTACCAACCTTTTACTTAGTCAAAACTTTAAGAAAACTGACTGATAAATGAAGAAAACTGACTGAGTAATCCATGAGAAACACGAAAGATAACAACGCCAAAATCTGGGAAGTTCCTGGTGACTACCCACTAGTCACAGGTCAAGTTTTAGAGCCTACAGGTCGAACCTTGCGCTCTGATACCATAATTGTAACACCCCACTTGGATAAATGGACCGTTACGTGTATTTATGGCGTGTCATCAAAGCATAAGGTAAATGTCCTAAAACATTAACTGACCATAAAGGAAATACCGGAATCAAACATCAGCAATCCAAACATAAGCCCAAAACATAAAAATAAAATACTGAATGGAAGGACTAAACAATGTCCAAATAAGCAGAATAATGTAAGAATGCATAAAGTAAGAAGTCTGGATAGCTCCCATCCAAATGCACATGCTCTTAGAATCCTAAAAGCATCCTGGTGTACCTGCCGTTAGAACATGAAAGGAACTACGGCTGAGCATAACGCTCAGTGAACGGATATACGACATGATAAGGAATTACTGAAATGAAGTAGATGATAAATACTGAAGTTATAAGACTGATAAGTAAAGTTGCAGCGGAAATCTGTGTATAATCTGTAAAGTCTGATTTATAAATAACAAAACTGAACTAATATATGTTAAATCTGAAAACATGCATTTACTGTATTTTAATTGCCAAGAGCTTATATAGGTCATGTGCTGTAACAACTACTGCATGAATACATAGAGGGGTGACCTCGTCATGCTGTAGAGGGGTGACCTCTAAATAACTGTGCTAGGTGGAGGGATCAGCTCCAATGTGAAGGATGTAGAGCACACACCACATTCACCTGCTAAACTGTAAACTGTAGCCTAGGATGCATCCATACGCCCCACTAATAATACTGATAAAAACGGCCAAGCTGAGCTGAGTGGGACGATGCAGGATATCACTCTCCTGCATGTGAGTCACGACACCGGTGCCTCTAGTGCCGTGGTTACGGTACCTCCGTAACTAGTACATAAACTAATCATGCTTGTATATAATGCTCAGGCAATTTATTTAATTCTTAACATGATTACTGATAAGTTTAAACATATACTGAGGAAAACATTTGGCTGAAAACGGGGAATCCTAATCATGCATAGAAAGGAAGTCCTTACTGAAAGGACGTGAATCCGTACCTTGTGTCCAGAAATGAAATAAGAATGAAAGCTGAAGGGTCGACTCTGACTTCACGAATACTACATAAATAATAGACGGAAAATAAGTTGTCTGATTACTATTTACTGTTACTGATTTTTTAACTGTTCTTAGTTTGATTCAAAACTGTCTTGTATTATAATACTATATAATCTGATAAATCTGAATGTTCTATATTATTTCTGATATGTGTATTCTTGAAATGTTGATTTCTGATAATAGGTCTTCTGAATTTATGATATTATTAAAATAGCAATCTGTTATAAATAGAAAGTTTTTCCTGAATTAGAAAGATTTCCAAATTTAGTTTATTTGAAATAAGTCATTAATTAAATTATCAATTAAATTCGATTTTTAAGTAGTTAAAATGACAAGGGTCAAATCAATTTAGTCTTACTAATTAAATAATAAAAACAATATATTTAACTTTATTTCTAAAACTTATTTATAAAATGATTCGGCCAACTTAAATGATTTCCCACGGTTAGTATTGTATTCCTACTGCTTTTATTACACTCCCCCTGCTAGTCCAACGTTCCCCCTGCTAGTCCAAAATTTCCCCCGCTGGTTATTAATCCCACTGCTAGTTTACGGTTCCCACTGTTTATGTTAACATTTTTCTAGCCAAACACCCCTTTCTGTGAACAATCCCAAACGCCCCTTTATTTTTTTTTTTGTGTTCCACAGCTTTAAAAACACACACCCTTGATGGGTTTTGTTGCTGTCGTCACACCCATAGCCCCATATGGGGTTTGTTTCGACCTGATCACCAAAAGCAAACCACCGAGACCATATAGGTCTCGGCTGTGTACACCCAGGATCCACCGAGAGTTATTACAACTCTCGGTTTTCGTGTAACAAAATCCAACCCGACTGATTTTTTATATTTAACCATGATTATTCCCAATCTCTGTGTACCTTATTTCACCTATTTTAATTCTCGGATTAAAGGAAAGAAAGAAAGAAAGAATTACCTTTTTGTGTGATTTGGAAACCCGACAACACACACGAATTTACACTAAAAAAATCCGTCACCTTTCTATTTCTGATCTCCAGCCGGCGGCCATCTTTTTTTTTTTTTTTTTTTTGTTTGTCTTTTCTGTCGGCAGGAGCCAAGAGAGGGTAAAACCCTATTTTTTTTTTGTTCGTTCAGTGTGCAAAAGGGGGAGACCCCGTCCTTTTATTTTTTTCTTTCCCAAAATGGGCTTAGGCCCAAATCCTTTTTCTTTTCCTTTCTTTTACAAACTGGCCCAATTCTTTTTCTTTTATTTCGCGTTTTAATTTACGTAAAGCTCGCAATTAAAATCTCGTTCCGAAACGTAAATGTATTTCTCGTGTTTTCGTTTTCTGAAACGAAATTATCTGTATGCTAAAATAATACATTCGCAATGTTTTCTTAACTTAATAATTACTTTCTGAATAATTATTCATTTGTAATATTTAACTAAACTGAGACTACGCGTATTTAAATTGACGTTTAATTATTTCTGTAAACTAAATAATTCATTCTGTAATATCTCTGCGACTAATTACTTCTTATCTGAATAAGCTGTAATATATTGCGTATTTAATTTATGCGTTTATAACTCTGTCTAAAATTAATACTTATATAGTTTATTAAAATTAACTGCGTATTTAAATATTCTGATTTTTAAATACGGGTTTTACATCGTGGGTTTAGGCATCCAGTTGGGCTACATTTATATGATTATACTGCCGGTGTTGTTAACGCTTCGGTGTCACGAGCTTAGACTGTAATAAATGCTTTTATGATGACTTTGTATTTGTTATATTGTCATCACGTTTGGGAAAATCTTGTGGTTCATTAAACACTTCAAATTAACTAAACCTATGAACTCACCAACTTTATGTTGACGCTTTAGCAATGTTTTTCTCAGGTATAAAGAAGGAAGATGCTATGTGAGGTCTCATGCACTGCCGTCATTTCTATTGAAAATTAAAGATCATTTGTACTATTTGGAAACTATGTTTTTGTATCTGTGACCAGTTTTATGCTTCCGCACTATGTTAAAACTATTTATTTTATCAAATGCAAGTGATCAATTTTCCGAACGTCTCATTTAGAGGTCGTTCTTTGTAACTGTGTGTATGATAATCATGACGTCACCACACCCTTGTTGCCTTTATACTCTGATATTTTGGGAGTGTGACAGATTGGTATCAGAGCCATGGTTATAGAGAACTAGGTTGCATTAGTAACTCTAGACTATAACTGTTATGTGTTTAGTTGATTATCATACGGATTGTAAGTATTAAGTATATATATATACATGGATATATATATATATATATATATATATATATATATATATATATATATATATATATATATATATATATATATATATATATATATATATATATATATATATATATATATATATATATATATATATATATATATATATATATATATATATATATATATATATATATATATATATATATATATATATATATATATATATATATATATATATATATGTAATGAACAATTATTATTGGAGTCGAGTGATTCAACATTATATAATTTATGATAAATGGGATACATGTGATTTAACAATTACGAGATATAATTACATGGGGTACATGTGCAACAACAAAATCCGAGTTATGTTATATGGGATACATGTGGTTTGAACAATGATTGTTATATGTTATGTCGATGTCCCTTTCACGGACTAATTATATGAGATATTTACACACATCTATTCTGTTTATGTTACAGCGATGTCTTCTTCTGATGATTCAACGTCTACAGGGGCATACTACAACCGCAGTTCACAGTCGACTATTAGTTCATCGATAGGATTACCTAGAGGATCACCATCAGGATATCCGTGGTAACGGATGACTTCATATGATGAGACTGAGAGAGAGACTGAGGAGGTTTACCGTTCACCGATCCATATCCCTGATGCACCAGCAGATGACGTACTTAGCCTAGAAGGCGGAGGAGAGGACGACCTAGCCGCTGATGTGGTGCAGTCACCAGGACAGGCATCGGTCACTAGGGGCGAATCAATGGAAGGTACTGAGGATGAGGATATGGAGTTCACCGATGGAGAAGGTGAACCCATGGAGGTCACAGACACTGAGGACCCCCCCTACTACGTATGCTGCTACTCCTGAGGCTTCCATCGCAATCATCTCCTCGTCTTCGTCTGAAGATGAAGGGGAAGGGGCAGACATCTCTACTCCAGCACCTGGCACTCTGCCTTTCTACTATGTTAGGCTACGTCTCCGAGGGAGAGCCGCCCGACCACCACCTTCACCTTACCGACCCCTCATACCTTTCTCTGCCACTGACAGGCATGCAGCCCGCACACCTGCCAGTCCTGCCCCAGAGGCGTCACTACCACCACCACCACCAGAGACTGTACCTGCTGTGTATCAGGAGATGCTTGCCGATGTTGGTATCTCTACTGGACCGAGAACTGCGACCCCTCTTCCTAGGAGAGCTACATCAACAGTTGTGATGCTTGGAGCAGCGGATGGATGTGTGACGACCCGTTTGAATAGGTTGGAGGATGCTGTGGAGACTTTGGGTGAGGAGTATAATGAGGTGCAAGATAAGCTGGAGGCATTGACAAAGAAGAGTCCAGTTGAGGATGAGACGACATTGACGGTTTGTGTGACCCGTCTTCGGGGACAGCTCCATGCTGTTCTCGACCAGATGGACACAATGCCGAATGCTCGCCTCAAGGAGATCGAGAGCCTGATGACCCGTTGGGGAGTAGAGCCACAGGTTGAGGTAGGTGGACTAGAGGCACCTGTTGAGGACCCTATTGCTGACTTGGATAGCAGGTTTAGGGCCGCTTGCCATGATACCGATGTCAGACTTAGAGATGCCCAGGCTCGCGAGGACGTGGTTTAGAGGATACTGACAGAGATTGAGAGAGCACTTCACCAGCGCCGTGAGGGCACTAGTTAGACTTACCATGTACTGTTGACTCATTGTTGTACGACCACTAAGCTATGAGGTTTATCTCAGCTAGTTGGCATTTTCCATTTTTCTTTATTATGTATGTCGGATTATGATGTATTTCAAAACATTTCTATGGATGTTAGGTTATGACATTATCTTATTTGGGTTACAAAATTTGTGCGATCATCATATATTGTTTATTATACCGTTGAGCATTTCATAATTGTATTATGCGTGCCATGTATGTTATGTCTGGCAAAACTCATTGTCTTGTTACCTTTTAGATTATGGCACCAGTTAGAAGATCTGAGACACAGAATCCACCAGCTGCTACCGGTGGGATTGACCCAGTCATGCTTAGTCAAATGATCGCGGAACGGGTGGCTGAGGCACTCGCAGCAGCTGAAGCGATCCGTACAGCAAGCACGCAAGAGGAGACAAACCAAGGAGCCACTGTTGCCAATGCGCGGACCTGCACCTACAAGGAATTCCGTGCGGTTACACAAGTGAGTTTTCATGGTACTTAAGGTGCAGTAGGTTTAACTAGATGGTTTGAGAAGTTGGAATCTCAATTTGGGATTAGCAATGTTGCTGAAGCTGATAAGGTGAAGTTTGCATCAAGCACATTGGTGGATGGTGCTTTGACTTGGTGGAATGTCTATGCTCGTGCAGTGACCATTGATGTTGCCCAAGCAACACCTTGGAGTGAGTTCAAAGCTATGTTTGTTAGAAAGTATTGCCCACGAAATGAAGTCAAGCAAATGGAGGTTGAGCTATGGAACTTGAAAGTCAAGGGTACCGCCCTTACTGCTTACAATCAGCGCTTTCAAGAGCTAATCTTGTTATGTCCCGAAATGGTGCCCAACGACGATCGATTGTTGGAGCGATACATTGAGGGCTTACCTTTGAGCATCAAGGGGAATGTGACTTCATCAAAGCCAAATGACTTGCATGAGGCAATCAATATGGCTCAGAGTTTGATGTACCAAGTGGTGCAAGAGTTGGGAGAGAATACTGGAGACAAAAGGAAGTGGTCTGGCAATCACTACAACAACAATAACAACAACAGCAACAACACTAATAACTACAGTCAAAACAAGCGTCAAGAGGTGGCTAGAGTGTTTACTGTTGGGCAAAGTAATGCTGGAAACTATGATGGAAGACTTCCTTTCTGTGGAAAGTGTGGCCGACACCACGAGGGAGCATGTCCCCCTACATGCTACAACTGTGGAAAGGCTGGACATAAGGCAAAGGAGTGTCGAGCACCACCCCGTCCTGCTAACCAAAGATGACCGGGAACTCAAGGTGGTCAAGGAGCAAATGTTACTTGTTTTGGGTGTGGAGAGAAAGGGCATTACAAGAATAAGTGTCCAAGCAGTGGGAACCAAGGTCGTGGTAATCAAATTCGAGGCAACCAAAACCACAACCAAGTGAACCAGAAGCGGAACCAGGGGAATCGGGGAGGAAATAACCGAGCCACAACCAGTGCTCCAAGTGGATTCACGGCACCTAGCAAGGTGTATCATTTGTGTGATGAGGCTGCGGTGCAAGACAACAATGTTGTGACTGGTACGCTCCTAGTCAATAACAACTATGCTTCAGTACTATTTGATTCTGGTGCGGATAGGAGTTTTGTGTCATCTGTATTTAGTGAACGCCTAAATATCACCCCTACTACGTTAGATATTAAGTATAATGTAGAACTAGCCGATGGGAAGTCAGTGACCACCGATGCTATCCTGAAGGGATGTAGTCTAAGGTTACAAGATCGTTCGTTCAATATCGACTTACTCCCCATAGAATTGGGAAGTTTTGATGTCATCATTGGAATGGATTGGATGTCAAAGCATCACGCGGAAATTGTATGTCATGAGAAGTGCGTCCGTGTTCCTTATGGAAACGATGTACTAATCATACAAGGCGAAAGAAGTGGAGTGAAGAATGGATCGAGACTGGAAGTCATCTCATGTATTAGAACCCAAAGATACATTGAGAAGGGATGTCCAGTGTTCTTGGTTCAAGTAACGCGAAAGGAGGAAGAAGAAGATCATGAGAAGAAGGTTGAAGATGTACCAATCGTTAGAGATTTTCCAGACGTATTCCCAGAAGACTTACCGGGATTACCACCAACACGACAAGTGGAGTTTCACATAGAGCTTACACCAGGAGCCGCACCTGTTGCTAGAGCCCCATACCGCTTAGCACCAGCAGAGATGACAGAGTTAGCTGAACAACTAAAGGAACTTTCTGGCAAAGGTTTCATTAGGCCGAGTTCCTCACCTTGGGGAGCACCGGTCCTATTCGTTAAAAAGAAAGATGGATCCTTTAGGATGTGTATTGATTACCGAGAGTTGAATAAGCTGACGATAAAGAACCGCTACCCATTGCCAAGAATTGACGATCTTTTCGACCAACTGCAAGGATCTAGCATATACTCGAAGATTGATTTAAGGTCAGGATATCATCAGCTAAAGGTTAGAGAAGAAGACGTCCACAAGATGGCTTTTAGAACCCGGTACGGACACTACGAGTTCCAAGTTATGCCTTTTGGTTTGACAAACGCACCCGCGGTATTCATGGATCTCATGAACCGAGTTTGCAAACCATACTTGGACAAGTTTCTGATTGTATTTATCGATGATATTCTCATCTACTCTCGTAATGAAGAAGAACACAAAGAGCATTTGAAGACCATACTAGAGCTGCTGAGGAAGGAGAAGTTATATGCAAAGTTTTCCAAATGTGAGTTTTGGATAAACACGGTGCAATTCCTTGGGCATGTAATCGATAGCAGTGGTATTCACGTTGATCCTGCTAAGATCGAGGCTGTGAAAGATTGGGCGACTCCTACAACACCCACGGAGATCCGCCAATTTTTAGGTCTTGCTGGTTACTATAGGAGATTCATTGAGGGTTTCTCCAAGATAGCTAAACCAATGACGGAGTTAACTCAAAAGGACGACAAGTTTGAGTGGAAAGAGGATTAAGATTTGGCATTCCAAACATTGAAGCAGATGTTGTGTGAAGCACCTATACTAGCCCTACCCGAGGGTAATGAAGACTTTGTGGTGTATTGTGATGCATCCATCAAAGGGTTGGGTGCGGTGTTGATGCAAAGGACTAAGGTCATTGCTTATGCATCAAGACAACTAAAAGTGCACGAGAAGAACTACACAACTTATGATCTAGAGTTAGGAGCAGTGGTGTTTGCCCTGAAGATTTGGAGACACTACCTTTATGGCACAAAGTGTGTTGTATTCACTGATCATAAAAGTCTACAACACATCTTGAATCAAAAAGAACTCAACATGAGACAACGACGTTGGCTAGAGTTGCTCAGTGATTACGATTGTGAGATCCGTTATCACCCGGGCAAGGCAAATTTCGTAGCTGACGCTTTGAGTCGAAAGGAGAGAATTCTTAGAGTGAAAGCCTTGGTGATGACCATTGACTTAGATCTTCCATCCTTAATTCTCAAGGCTCAGAAGGAGGCAGTCGAGGAGGAAATTCTCAAGACTGAAGATGTAGAAGGCATGATAAAGAAGTTAGAAGCTCGCCCAGATGGGACATTATGCCTTGATAATAGGAGTTGGTTACCGTGCCATGGTGACCTACGACCTTTGATTATGCATGATTCGCATAAGTCAAAATACTCCATACATCCGGGATCTGACAAGATGTATCATGACCTTAAGATGTTGTATTGGTGGCCGAACATGAAGGCGGACATTGCTACATATGTTGGCAAGTGCTTGACTTGTGCCAAGGTCAAGGCCGACCACATGAAACCATCAGGATTATTGGTCCAACCCGAGCTGCCAGAATGGAAGTGGGAAAGAATCACTATGGATTTCATTACAAAGCTACCTAAAACCTCAGCTGGATTTGACACTATTTGGGTCATCGTCGACCGACTCACCAAATCGGCTCATTTCATACCAATCAAGGAGACAGACGAAATGGATAAGTTAGCAAGAACATACTTGGAGGAAGTAGTCACGAGGCATGGTGTGCCTGTGTCTATAATCTCTGACCGAGATAGCCGATTTACTTCACAGTTTTGGAAATCGCTGTAGAAAGCGTTGGGAACGCAGTTGGATATGAGCACTGCGTATCATCCCCAAACCGACGGTCAAAGTGAAAGGACCATTCAAACCCTAGAAGATATGCTGAGAGCTTGTGTGATCGACTTTGGAAATAGATGGGATAGGCACCTACCTCTGGTGGAGTTCTCATACAACAATAGTTATCACACTAGCATTAAGGCAGCACCGTTCGAAGCATTGTATGGTAGAAAGTGTCGTTCACCCGTGTGTTGGGCAGAGGTTGGTGAGGCCCAACTCACTGGACCCGAGATCATACATGAGACTACTGAGAAGATCTTTAAGATCAAGAGCCGTATGCAAGCCGCAAGAGATCGACAAAAGAGTTATGCTGACATGAGACGCAAACCCCTTGAGTATGAGGTTGGCGATAGACTCGTGTTGAAGGTCTCACCTTGGAAGGGTGTGATCCGCTTTGGAAAACGTGGAAAGTTGAATCCTCGTTACATTGGACCATTCAAGATCATAGAGAGGATTGGCCCCGTAGCCTATCGTTTGGAGTTACCTCAAGAACTTAGCCGAGTGCATAATGTGTTCCACATTTGCAATCTGAAGAAATGCTTAGCCGACGAAACACTCGTTATTCCTTTAGAAGAGATCCAACTCGACGACAAACTCAACTTCGTAGAAGAACCGGTGGAGGTCATGGACCGTCAGGTCAAACAGCTCAAGCAAAGTCGTATACCTATCGTGAAAATCCGTTGGAATGCACGTAGAGGTCCAGAATACACGTGGGAACGTGAAGACCAATTCAAGAGCAAGTATCCTCATCTTTTCGCTAATCACCCTACTACAACAACGTCTTGATTTCGTGACGAAATCTCTAAAACATGGGAATACTGTGACATCCGTCAATTTTTTTCACCTTTATTTTTCCGTGAAATTATTTAATGTGAGCTTTGAACCTCGTGAATTTAACAAATTGAGAAGTTATCTCATATTTATAAGGTATCCTCATTGTTTACTAATGTAGTGATGACTTAAATTATATAACTTGTTTTGCTTTGCGGACAAAGCCCTCTTTAGGGAGAGCGAATGTAACAACTCGAATCTTCGCGTCTTATTATTGTAATAGAGACGTGTTCGTTATTGAACGTTTTATTGTGCCGGTTATGAATGTTTGCTAAACCTTCGAGAACACACGTATCCATCCTTGCTTAAGTTGTGTTGAGATTGTATTGTGTTGTTCTTGTTGTTAAGTGTACGCGTCTAACACTTATGTCATTTTGATAAAACCCTTACTGGGCCGATTGATACAAGCAATTTAACACAAACAGTGAATACAAATCAAACTTGGTAAACTTTTTATTCAGATTTTCAAATTTGTTAAACTCAGTCAACCCAAGTCAAACCTACAATATAGTGACTTATTTTATAAGTCCACTCACCAGATAAATCCAGCACACATGCCAAAAATGCCTTATTTGGGCATATCACAAGACCTCCAATTCCAGATTTAGACTAACCCTAAGCAAATTATTACAAGATAAATACTATCACAATTGTTCACAGTCCAAACACAAAACAAAACACATCCACAATCCAAGTATTACAAGTCTGTTCCTACTTTCATCCAAGCAATTTTAACTACAAGTCCTGAGTAAAAATATAAAGAGTAGTGACAAGGCCTTGAACCAGCCGAGCCATTCCTTTCTTGTTCGAAACCACCAAGCCGAAACAAAACTCTCATTGTGAGTCTTTTACCCACCTTCCATTTATTTTCTGCATACGTCTAGTTGTGCTCGTCATTTTAAAACAACCTGCGAAATAAAACAAACTAATTAGTCTTTTTAAAAACTATTCGAATTAAGCAATGAAATGTAATAATATTTGTATTGTGATATCAATTTGGACTTTGACCCACAAACCAAACCCCCCCCCCCCCATCCTTCTGTCGAATCCAGACCTTTTCTTTTACCATTTTATGTGTTTTCTTTACTAACCATATTTGGTTTAAAAAAAATAATATTAATGATAACAGTATCAAACAAAAACCCCATTCGAATGACTTATCAATTCTGACAGAAACCCTAATTTTTCTAAAAACCAATCATAACATGAAATTAATACAAATTATTCAATAGAAACATTAAGTAGCGATAATTAAACTAGCGGGTATAAAAACCCCTAATTATTTCGAAACCCTAATTTTGTAAATCGTTTTATTTATGAAATTAACACAATTTATTACTCAAATACATTATTTAATTATAAATAAACAACCGAATTTGAAAACCCCCAATTATATAAAAACCCTAATTTTCGAAAACTCATTTTAATTCAATAATTAACATTAAGAGATTTATGAAAACACTAGTTAATTAGAATGAAACCCAAGATTAAAGAAACCCCCAAATGTTTGAAACCTTAATTTTTATTAATTAGTTATATGATGAAATTAACATGGATTTATACCCGAAAACATTAATTAATTGTAATGAAACCATGGATTTAGAAAACCCTCAATATTTCGAAAACCCTAAATTATTTAAAATCTATTCGAGGACCTCATGCCATATCCTTAATTAAATCAAATGATTTTCAAACTAATGAATCCCTTTTTATTTTCGAATGTATAAAACGAAAATCAATTTGAACCATTTAATTAGAAGGAAAGAAGATTAGAACTTATCTTTTGGATGAACGAATCATGGATAAACAGGGAACCCACATCTATAGTCGGATTAAACATGCATAAGATGAAACCCAAATCATTCGAACCCCAACCGAACCAAGAACATCATCACAAGATGATTATAAATCGGAGTTGTATTATTTTTGCTATGATAATGGAGTTAGATCCGTTTGGTTTAGAGAGAGAGTGATAGGGGCGGCTAGGAGTATATCTGGGAAAGGGAGAGAGTGTTACTGTGTGTTTTGGGAATTAATGAAACAGCTGGACACCATTTAACTTTCTCATTTCCTTGTTTATAACGCCTATAGGCCGGGCTTGGGCTTGGGATTGGGTCTTTGGGCCATACCCTTTGACTATTGGGCCGGTCTTGGGCTAGAGACATGTTTACTTGGGCTGAATGGTCAGCCGGGCTATTATAGGCCCAAAACATAAATTCAAATGGTAATTTTGTATTACCAAGTATGAAAACCCGTCCTTTTTAACCGTTTTCAAAAGTCGTGGTTTTCATAATCAAATTATACCGTCAAGCACAACTAGGATGTCATGCTTTTTATTGGTATAATTTTAGATGTCGTAACACGGTCCTTATATTCAAATAGGTCGCGGATAGCGTGACCGTATTCTCGAGCTACATTTACATTTCCATCACTTTGCTGATTTAACGAGGTGAGTTTATAGCCCCACTTTTAACTGCTTTTACTGCTTTTTGGGGTGAGACATTTCTTGATTTAACGTATGAACACAAGTGCATTTACTGATTTATATACTAGTCTAAGTCCCACTAAAAACCCAGTTTCTTTGGCCCGTGAATCGTGAACCGTTAATTACTTTGTGTAAGCGCGAATGTTATGGATAGATCTATCGGGGTTGACGCCCCTGTCCGTCTTGGTCCAACAAGGGACAAGCGGGCACAGTTTCATTTGAGTCTGAGATAGGATGTCGTGGGTTTAGGCATCCAGTTGGGCTACATTTATATGATTATACTGCCGGTGTTGTTAACGCTTCGGTGTCACGAGCTTAGACTGTAATAAATGCTTTTATGATGACTTTGTATTTGTTATATTGTCATCACGTTTGGGAAAATCTTGTGGTTCATTAAACACTTCAAATTAACTAAACCTGTGAACTCACCAACTTTATGTTGACGCTTTAGCAATGTTTTTCTCAGGTATTAAGAAGGAAGATGCTATGTGAGGTCTCATGCACTGCCGTCATTCCTATTGAAAATTAAAGATCATTTGTACTATTTGGAAACTATGTTTTTGTATCTGTGACCAGTTTTATGCTTCCGCACTATGTTAAAACTATTTATTTTATCAAATGCAAGTGATCAATTTTCCGAACGTCTCATTTAGAGGTCGTTCTTTGTAACTGTGTGTATGATAATTATGACGTCACCACTCCCTTATTGCCATTATACTCTGATATTTTGGGAGTGTGACATCATGCTTTGAGGAAAAATAAAAGTAGAGTGTCGCAAGATTTTGAAGAGTGACCAGCGTTATTTTATTGTGTTGTGGATTAGGATTTGTGATTTGTGGTCATCTTTAAACGAAATGCGTTGTAACAGAGAAAATTAATTAAAGAGAGAAAATGTGTTGTAATGGTTAAGTGGAAGTTTAGAGAAATATACAAATAAAATGTTTTTATTATTATCGAAAAGATGTAATAAAACCAAAAACAATGTCAATATCTGAAGTGTAGTTTGATTTAAATTACTCTTCAGCTATGGACATCATTGTATATAAATTAACACATGACCTATATATACATGCATTTGATTTACTTTTGTTTCGATGTGGGATTATGTATCTATGAAAGAAAAACAATTATTTCATCACGAATCTGATACAAGACATACATGCAAGTATGAGTAAGGCATAATCCCTAACACAATCTGCTAACCAAGCATTTTGGACCCTTTTTTATTTGTGCTATAGTTAAGTTAGGGGTGCAAATGAGTCGAACTTTTATCAAGCAACTTGAATTCGAGTTCAAGCTTGATTCGATCGAGTCGAGATTTTATCAAGCCCAAGCCGGAGCTCAAGCCCAATAACATGGCTCGATACATAAAATGAGCCGAGCTCGAGCTTTTGATAGTTTGGCTGGAGCCCTCTTTTCGAGCCTTAGTATAAATATAGTTTTAAATAAGTAAGCAAACGCTGATTTGAGTATTGCCTTATTATAAAGAGTAACTATATAAAAATTAAATAATTTATTGATAGTCTAGTTACTACAAACATGGAATTTGTGGTGGTGTGTAAAGTTTAGTGATGTATTTGTTTCCTATATATATATATATATAATTTCAAGCTTTTCAAGGTAAACTCGAGCTTCGTTCGAATCCTAATTGAGGGAGCTCAAGCCTAAAACGGTTAAACCTCGACGAGCTATCGAGTCGAGCTTGAACCACTATTTATGAAGGTGATCACTAACCTAGGCCATAAGCTTTTTTGATCTCTCATTGACTACATTAAGGTAACCCGATGTGGGATCACATTAAATAAATTATTGTTTCCCACCAGCATTCACATATCTAGTTTTAGAGGGACATAGATGAAATGATGCCGTAATATCATCTTGTTTTTGTAAATGTTTTATTGTAATAATTGTGGTGAAAATAATAGGCCGAGAGATTATTCAACAATACTCGGATGTCACTGCGTTATGAGACCGCTATTTCGGTATTCGGTAATATCTCCTTTTCATATTACTTGTATAAGTTATATACGTCTGTTAGTTTTCGTTATACAGGGTACTTAAGCGATTGGATACCTTGTAGGTGTAGAGACTAGTCGGCCTAGGGTGGGATAAATTTCGACTTATACGTGTCACGTGTTCATAGAACCATAGAAATATGTTTAGAGACTAAGAGACATTACCATGACTGGTCAAATACTTCAAACTGAATGAGTTCTGACTAAACCGAATTTTTGGCCAGTTTGGCTCAACTCGCCTGTGTATCTGACTTTGTACCGAAATGAATGACATATGGCATTTAAACTGAAATGTGCTAAATTTGTCTCCCTTGATACCGCCATGTCATACTTGTGTTTGGTCATTACAAGATGATGATTTTGGCACGGTTTATGTACTAACTTGTCTTTGATTATTGGTGCAAAACTCGCTAGCGGTTGATTGTGGCCTTTGTATTTGCTTCTACTACGCCACTACGCCACTTCGCCTCCAAGAATGAATTTGTGTTCACCATGTTTTAGAATTGCAGACAGGGTGTTTGGCAATGAGATTTGCAGTGGGTTAAATTGGGTCAAATGGTAATAGCACAAAGTAAAAACGACACACAGGTTATAAAACACAAAAGTATATATTGTTATATGTTGAGTTACAATTTTTGCACATATATATAGGTTTTGAACAGGTGCAATGAAAAGATGTGATGGTTCATGAATCATGTTGAATCATAAGTCATACCTTTCCTATGTATAACTGTCAATAACCGAATACAACTATCAAATACGTAATTTAACTATCTAATACGCCTGTTGGCCTTTGGCCCAGGCTTCCTATGTTTGCAAGCTTAAATATACAAGTCTTGGGCCTGCAATTTAGTTCTATGGATTAATACAGATATGTCTAAAATGCATATTTGTCTATAATACAGCAAGACTTATAATCTTAAGTCCAACACTAGCCGTTACTCGACCGGTCGGATTGGAAATTTCTATATAGATTTCGGAATTATAATTATGACATGTTTATAGGACCATACACTTGCTATAGAGCCCTAGAAGTATTGAGACGGTTTTGAACATACTTTAAACCGAGTTGTCACCGAGTTTGATTGTGTTTTGACTGAAATTTGACCAAGCAGTTTTTTTGGCCGATTTTGCTTAACTCGCCTCATTAACGGACTTTGTAGCAAGTACTAGCTGATTAGTTAGCCTTGTAGTCCAAGTTTTACACCACGCGTTTCGACAAAAATTGAAGAGTTGCGCGTATTTGATTGGAATTGGTTTGCAAATATGTTTGATACGTGAGACTTATTATGGACGTTAATGTGAACTGAAATGCAGTAAACTTGTTTTTCTTGGAACCATCACGATTCTGGTTGCTAGAACAACAGAATGCCTGACTGTTACCCGGAAAAGATGGGTTATATTTGATCATTTTGTCTGTCCATACAGAATAGTTCAGAGTTCATTTTATGACACCACTAGTATAAGCAACAGGATTATAGTTCTTAAACAGTAGCTAGTATTCCGTTAGAATTAGTGTAGAATAAGCTAGTATTCATCTTGAATGCTCTTCAGTTATAAACACCAGCAGATTCTAATAGTGCGCACGGTGGTTGCAAGTTTGAGGTATTCTCTTATGGCCATTTGTCATATATGGGATGTTTGGATAAGCTTATTTTATGTGCTTAATAGCTTATTCTACAATGGAAAAGATATCAAGCACTTTGAAGATGTCTGGTTAAGCTTACGTCAAAAGACTTATATCATTTTTGCGAAGGAAATAAGCTAATAAGCATAATCTGTTAGATTGGGAGTTTTAGAAACACATATGAGTCATTTTGAAATACATGTAGCATATCTGCATATTGTGGCTGATCTATAGTTGAGTCATTCGCGGGGCTATCATGGCACTCAAGACAACAAAGTACGATTCTAGAAAAGCGTAACAAGAAAAGTCACGATTTAGGTAGATGATCATCTTAACAGAAGAAAGTCAAATACCTTTGCTATAGTTTTGTATAAGTTAGAAAATAAAGGCTCAAGCGGAAGGATCAAGAAATCATCACGTATGTAACAAACATTTAGCTACATCTAAATAAATACGTAAAAAGACTAGAAACCAAAAATATTAAGGAACATACACCATACTATTTGTATTAAATCTTTTCCCTCAAATTGTTAGACGACGTGATGTTAACTCAATGAAAAGTTATAGCAAATTTAACTTCACCAATCATAACTTCTTTTTCATTAGCAGAAAACAAACATACAATGAGTAGAGTATATATGTCGGTGAAGTGAAGACGTAAAAAAATGTATCCTTAGACAGTTTTACCGGCTACAATCGACCTACATGGCACTAACCAAACACATATACTGTAACACTGCTTAATAAATTTTCAGAAAAAACATGAAAAGATGAAGCGGAACAGTTTAAAAAAATTAATTTTTATTTTCGAGTGCTAAATCAGAACCATTAGGTTCGTTGACCTATATGAAAACCATTCATTGCCTATTGTAAAAGTCAGATGTTTTGACCCGTTAAGTCACCCAAATGTTTTGAAAGCCGTTTTGATCCGACCGGTTCAATTCAACCAATTGAACCGGTTTTGATTGAAAAAGCGATTCAAATTAAACCTGGATTTATATTTTTGAAACCCGGTTAGACCTGTTGGGCGGGTTGACCAGGTGGACCGATCGTTGAACCGGTGACTTGATCGCGTTACCCGGTGAAAGATCCGGTTGAACCAGTGACTTGATCGGGTTACCCGGTGATTGAATTGGTTATATTTCATCGGCCATATGGGACATCCAAGAAAACCTATTTACAAAAGAAAACATCCAGTCGGTGATTACTATAGGTTTTGTGTTTTTCCCTTTAGTTTTTGGCATCATAGCTAAACTTAACACTCGGAACAAGGGGTTGGACCTCGTGGCCTCTAATACCGCCACGCAGATGATTAAGAAGCTCTTCCCCACCCTTCGCAAAACCGTATGTTCTCCCAAGTAGGAATATAGGAATTGCGGAGGATGTTTTCAATTGCGCCATTTAGTTCATGATAACCCACATTCAAACCTACTAATATCTTCACACCCTCTATATCCTTACTCATAGAGGTATAAGTTCTTTCTATCCCGATATAATGTGAACCATTCAACTTCCGCTTTTCTTTATCTTTGTTCAATCCCCCAAATTCCAACAATACTCCATTATTTACACCTAGAAGGTAACCGTTGGATACTAATATAATACCTTCTAAACACTTATCGAGTTCAGTGGGAAATAATTGGAGCTTCAGGAGTGGGATTGATTCTAATACTACATATTCATTAAAAATCAGTCGAAACTTCTCTATGAACAAATCATAATCGTCACTCTCAAGATTAAATTGTATTATCTGAATTAGTTTGCTCTCAGTATCGCGAAGTGATTCTAATCTGTCCTCCTGCTCATGTATACTGGATTGGAATCTGGTATCGGTTACTGTTTGTGGGTCGTTTCCGTCATCTCTAACTCTAACCAACCAAATTTCATCTTCTACCATTTTTTTCTTTTAGGATACACGAAACAAATAGAAAGAAAATCACAATCCATCTAATGATACTATCCAACGAACAAGACATACAATAAAGTACAAATATTTACATATGTAAACAATAAAAACTGGATTGGAATCTAGTAGCGGTTACTACCAATATCTAAACAATTCTATGATTCACAAGCTTATAACTACCGTAATTTATTAAACAGAGTAAACTTTGTAAAATAAGCAAGAGGCAAGACTGAAGTTTATTCATAAATAAACGACTTATAATTTTCTGTATCATTATGCATGCATGCAAAAAGAATTTAAAGAATTACGATCAGAGAGTGTTAGTAGGCTCGGGTTGACCCGATAAAGATTGTCAGGTCGGGTTACGAAAAATTCGGATTGTGTTGACCCGTCGTAACCCTATTCGAATACCACCGATTACCACATACCTTGTCGGGTCGGGTTGCGAGTGACGGGGTGAGTGTTTAAAACTAGAGAACACACCATAACCCATAACCCGACCGCGATAACACCTACAACTACAAGTGTCCATATATAAACTATATGCACACAACTATTCGACTTAAAATTAACAAGATTAGTTAGAACGACATGTTAAACATATAGGGCAGAGAATATCTATTTTGTTGCATGATAAGCACAAAAGTACTTCCATCTAGGCCTTATGACATCTTTTTACACATTTAATAGTTTAATATTTTTAATCTTTGGTTTTTATGTTTGAGTTTATAAAAATAAACTTTTACACATTAGCTAATGATAAAAGTGTATAATGTTATCTTTTATAAAGGTGTTAATGTATTAATACTATTTTTACAAGTAAGTAAAATATTTTATCTTTGACACATTGATATTTATTTTCTATTTGGCTATGATTGGCAAAAGGTGAAGCTTTTCAAAAGTTGTTAGCTTTTTTTTGTTAAAAAAATAATCTAACGGTTTTATATAAAACATAAGGCTTTTTTAAAAGTTGTTAGTTTTTTTGTTAAAAAAATAATCTAATAGTTTTATATGGTACATAAGGCTTTTAAAATTGTTAAGAGTTGTTAAAGTTATAAATTACTTATATACCCTTTAATTATATTATAATTTATTTAAACATGTCTTTTTATGTCATTTTACATGTTAATTTTATATTCAACAGCTAATATACCAAACACTTTTATTAAAAAATATTTAATGCATCTTTAAAAGTTACTCAACAATAATCCAAACTCATCGAAAAATGTATAAATCTATACAATTCAACTAAAGTAAACAAATCACAATCAAAATAATAAACTAACTTGATGCTCTCTCTTCATCCTAACATAACTATTTTTCAAAAAAGATAAACTGCGATTTCTATTCGTGTTGTATGTAAATTGCAAACTAAACCTTTGTAAGTGATGGGCTACTAATATCTTTCGACCTTGGTAGTCAATTGCTTTCGGATTTGGGGGTATTTCCTAATGCTAATGATTATCTGCTATTTGAAACTTTTTTAGAGTTATTAACTTTTTTGTTAAAAAAGATTTAGTAGCTGTGTTTGGCACAACAATTTTTTGGAGCTGTTATCCTTTTATTTTAAACAAGTGACTTTTAAATAAAAAGAAGATAAATAAAGTTTTTTAAATTGTCAAGATTTGTTTAAAGTTATAAATTACTGATATACCCTTCAACCATATTAGTATAATTTATTTATATATGTCTTTTTAAGTCATTTTACATCTTAATTTTACAGTTAACAATTAATATATCAAACACTTTTATTAAAAAAATACCGCTTTTGGCTCATGTTAACATGTTATTAAAAAACTTACATATATGATTAGTTGTTCGAGGCTTGCATACTGCCCAATTGGATGTTACTGTAAGCTCGAATCACTAACTACTAACTCGCCGTTCAAAAAAAATTAAAGACCTGTCAACATTTATAAAAACAAAATAGAAAACTGCTTAATATAGTTAGAAACTTGTCGAAATTTGAAAAACAAAACAAAAAACATCACACTTAAAAACTTAGAAACATTTTAAATGTAAAGAATACTGTTTGGATACATTTAAAAAAATTCAATCAAACTTATTTTATAGGAAAATTAATTAAACACTCTTTAAATTTATTTGCACACTCAAAAGTAGTGTTGGTATAAATGTCAAAACATACTTTTTTATAATACAAATCAATTTGAAAAGTTACAAATTACCTACCTAATTATATAAGGCTCTCCTCTTCCAATTTATAATCAACTTACCCTGTTTAACTTTCTTCCCACTCTGATGTGGGATACCAAATCGATTTCTTACACTATGACTATGTCACTTCGGCTTAAAACCTAAACTCACGTTATATGTTGAGTGTAAGTGATTCGTTACTTATCAAGTGTTCATGAATTCGAATCGCAATTGGAAAATCACGTGTGTAAACTTGGAAATGTAGTGTCATATAAATATGGGGACTTGCTCATCAAAACCTATGGAGTATGTGACAACTTGTTATAGTTGGATTCTAAGCTTGAAGAACGATCATGACAGTCATAATCAAAACATAAGCTTAGCTAAAATATTTTACCTTCTTATCAAAAGCTAATACAAACATATCAAGAAAGCTTAGTGACTTGTCCGTGTAAGCTATCGAGGCGGTGCAACAATTTTTTTATATAGTTAAGCAAATGAATTTTTAGTTTAAGAACCCAAAAACACTTGTTCCTTGGTTAAACCGACCGAAATGAATGTGTTTTAGTTTGGTTCTCAGCCCACCCTGTTAATCATCTTCCATTCTTGATCTAGTCTGGTCTTATGCATGACCGGGCATTATGCTTTATGAGACCGGACCGACCCACGAACAAACTTTTTGCTTTGATCATCAATCTTGTGTTTTGGGCCATATTTGTTTTGATCATTGAGGCCTGGTTTTCAAACCATGCTCGCCCCTACCTAAGACCCGCCTTCCTATATTTTACTAACTTAATTCAGCTGGTTGTCTTCAAATTCTGATGTGTGAAGAGCAAATCGATTTGAAAATTTATTAAACAGTAAGTTTGTAAAACCCGAATGTTTTTACCATTAATAGTACACTTATTAAGCGTACGTACATATAAAAACTTTCTTTTTATAGCATGAACACATGTCACGATTATTAATTACAAGAATTACGTACGTGTTATTACATGATAAGTATTAGGTACGTGATAGTACACGATAATTATTAACAATAATAATCATAATCACGAACATGAAATCATGAACGTAAAAAAAATCACGAATATTAAATTACATAGTTACGTATTATAATACGATAAATATCGTTACGAACAAGTATTTATCTATAACATGAATAATTAAGTATAACATAACACGAAAACGTGAACATACGAACACATAAAATATTAGACACGGGGAAAACTTCGGGTTTCCCCTTGTGGGCCCCACATGCCACGGACACCAAGGACAAGAGGGCCAAGCCCACTTTTGGTTTTTTACTAAATAAACAAAAAGGGTTTCAACCTTTTCATTTAACATAGTTTTTCTTAAAATTACAAAACCCTAGCCTCTTCTTTTTGCTCATTTGGCCACCGGATATAACACCACCAAGGGGTGCTTGTTGATTGATTTTGGTTGATTAATTCAAGTGATTGTGTTCGTGTTTTTGTCCTCTATTTGTTTCACGCATTCGGTAATCTGTAATCCTTTTTCTTTGATTCTTTTTATTTAATTAAGAACACATGAACAAGGGTTTATAAAAACAATTAATTAAAACATGTTAGATAATCGTGGATTAAAAAAAAGAAGGATTTGTGTGTTGGTTTGGTTCGGCCGACGCAAGGGAACCCAGAGCCGAAGCTCTCGGTGGTCTTCGAATCACCACCAACCGAGACCCCATGGTCTCGGTGGGGTTGTGGTGGTCTCGGCAGCAAGGAATCAAGGGACCCCCGACTTGTGTCGGGGTACCGTTTGGTTTATATAGGTCTCGACAGCAGCAACCACCACCACCAGCTTATGCCGGTGGCGGTTTTGGTCTAGCATAGGGAACGCAGCAGCAACAGGGGGAACGCAGCAACAGCAGGGGGAAACACCGGCTCATAGCCGGTGGGAACCTTGTTGAGGCAACGGCTAGCCGAGGCTAACCAGTGGGAACCACCGGCTGCGCCGGTGGTGAATTCGCAAGAACAGTGGCAACCAGCTGAGCCGGGTTAGCCACTGTTAAGGGGTGTTTGTTTTGGTCCGGTTCATGGGAAATTCGGTCCGGTTCACATGTGTTTAAATTAAAAACTCACGGGTCCGGTTCATGACTAACTTTTACAAGTATTTATTTTTACATGTATATTATTTTAACAAGAGAATTAAATTAATTAAGACATGACAAATAATTAATTTAATTTAACATGAACTTAGGTTAATTATTATTTATGAAATAATACATGTTTTAGCTTAAGTATTTTATTTATAATTTAGACTATAGTATTAATTAATTATTTAAACATGGACCATAATTAATTAATAAACGTGACTTAGGTTATAATTTATGATAACCCGAACCTGTGGTCATTATTTAATATTATATAATATTATTTTACGAATAATTTTGAAATTTTTGATGAGTTTGAATGATATGACGGTTGATGGTTTTATTTAAAACCGACGTTGGAAGTCTTATTTTTACCTTTTTACTTATAAGCGAGGATTATTAGTGATCACGATATCGACGGATGCCCGAGATTTTATGTTTTAATATTTGTTGTCTCGATGTTTATATTTTTGACGTTTTTATTTTAAGTTCGTATTAAGTCGAACCGGAATCATATTATTATCATATTTTGAGTGCGTTTTAACTTTTGAAAAGTATTTTTACGAAACCCGAGCCTCGTAAATATTTTCAAAATTGACAATTTACATTTTCAACCTTGTAAACTATTTAATTGCATTTTGGACAAAAACTATTGCAAATTGGCAAATTCTACCCACCACCACCACTATAAATAATTTTTACACTATCCTAAAATACATACAAATCATTTTAAAAATAAAAATCCACCCACCCCACCCCTTGTTCTTGTTCTTGTTCTTGCCGTCCACTCCCTCATCCAAAATCACCATGATCATTGGTTTTTACTTTGAATCATGAAAAACTAAATCATATCCCATCTAGGAAATTTGATGGTGATCATTTTGGTGTTATTTTTACACACATGCAACAACTTTTCAAATTTTGATGAAGAACAAGGTTGTTTGATCTTTTTCTTATTCTTGTATGTGGTGTTAATATTATTATATTTATAATTTTAGTGCTTGCATGTATGAATTTTTGAGTGGGTAAAATTTTGAATGATTATACAAGGGTGTTATGGGTTAGCTAAGTTGTTTTTGATGATATTTGGATTATATTAGGCATATGAGATTCATTAAAATGGGTTGAAAAATTCATTTAGCATGATTTTTAAAAAGGTAATTTAGATCAGTAGGTTCAAGGCCAATTTTGTAAAACTTACTGTTTGAAATTTAACAAACTAATAAGATGATGTTGTAGAGAATTCTCTTAGCTTCGATTTGAGATAAGGTAGAGCTTCTAGCTCCAAACGAGCGAAAAGTTATGATGATTTGATTATTCGTGTACCGGGAGCCGAGTATCGACACAATCCGAAGTTGTTGTCGATATTTGGATTGAATCTCAGGGACTATAGAATGAGTTGTGAAAATAGTCAAGGTCTGATGTTAGGTTCTAATCTTAGTGTTGTGAGTCTATTTTCAAACCCAAGTGTCGGATTTGTAAACGGGATTGTTTAGAATGGTCCAAAATGGTTGTACGATTCGGTGACGTAAAACTGTCCGGTTTTTGTAGTTCAAAGATGTGTCGGGCAGGGAACTTTAAAAGTAAAATCTTTTGATGGGCTTTTAACAGGTCTTTCTATATATAATAAGTGATATCTCTGAGTAGTATCATAAGTATTTGACGTGTTTAAGTGGGGTAAATGTGCTCGTACATTTGGTGTGTACCGGCAGATTTTTATCGAAAGAATTAACTAATAGAATAAACATATAGAAGGAAGTAATAGTATCACTTGTATTGTTTTTATTTTGGTTTTGTTGTGATTTCATGATTTTGAGTTTGATGTTATTAAGTATGGATTGTATTCGAGTTTATTATTAATGAATGCGCCTTATTTGATAGGTTGCGTTTTTTGTGTTTATCGGGCATCAACAATCGTCGAAGGTCGTCTTACTACTGCTATTACTCAAGGTGAGTCTATAGCCTCGCTTTTGTAATTGTTTTGAATGATTTTAAAACCCGTGAGGGGGATACATGCTATTTGAAAGTAAAATGAACACAAGTCATAATTGATTGTTTGGACCCGAATGTTGCCTTATGATGCCTGTTGTTGCCTTGAATTGTATAAGTACCTAAATTGCAAAAGTCCCTAAATTCATGAGCCGTTAACTATCATCTGACTTGATGTTGTGAGTTGGGAATAACCGCTTGTTCTAATGATAGTACTATTGGGCTGACGACCCTATCCGAGACCAGGGCTTTACGCTGAGTAACCTCTGGGAAGGAAAATTTTACGAGAATGAGAATGTGGTATACTTGCAATTGATACCCTAGTAGGGACACTGGAATCCATCTAGTCATGCCGGCTTTAGGCGTAGGTGACTAAGTTAAGGGGTCGATGTCATGAGCTTAATACAATTCTATAGCTATTGCTATATACCAGAATGCATGATCAATAGATTGTGACGACAATTCTATTAAATAATTATGATTGATTTTTCTCTTGTGTTCGAATGATGATTTGGAAAACCTATAGACTCGCTCAACCGTTGTGTTGATGATTTTAAGCATGTATTTCAGGTGATTGAAGTGGATGAATTGCGGAGCTTGCTGGAGAAGGATTGCGGGTTGCTTTTGTGATGATTGGTCTAAAACAGATTTCTTTCCCTTTTGTCATAAAAATAATAATGTACGGTCATGTACTTTGTTAAATTGTCTGTTGATTGAATGAAATCTTTGGGGGACCTAAATGTTGCTCTGATATTTCTAAAATTGTTTTACATGGGATCGAAGGTTTTAGACAATGATTAAATTATATCCTTTTATATTTCAAATGTATCATTTTAAGATTGTTCAAAGTGTCTTGTGTAATGATGTTTGTGTTTAGCACCCAAATATGTATTTCCGCTGCGCAATGTAATTTGGGGGTGTTAAAGATTGGTAATCAGAGCTTTTTAGTTATAGCGAATTAGGTCGATTTTGAAAAATGTCCTAAACTATAACTTTGGTGTCGAAAATATTTCACAAAAGCACGCAACTTCTCCGCAAGGCTCCGGTAAGATTATTTGTTTTGTATTGTTTTATAGTTAGATGTATCCCTTAAAATTGAAATGATTTTTAGAGTATTTATTAAGTAAATACTATGATGATGTATTAATGATGTATTGATGTTGCTTAAAGTACGTTGAGTACTTCTTATCGTAATTTTCTTTATGTAATACGTATGTATATTTATTTTAAATAATGACCTTATATACTGCCGAGGGTCTAGGACAGTGGACCAGATGTTGAACAATTTTACAACTGATTTCTTGCGACTTGTATCGGGTATAAGGAAGTTTGATTAGCAGATGTATGATAGATATGTGGTTGCAATTGGTGTGATTAGAAGGTTGATGTGAAAGAAAAGTTATTTTAAAGGTTGTATTTGGTATGTGGAGACTTGAGTGGTTAGGACTTGGAAGATGGATGAGATTGCTAGTCTTGGAACGATTGTGATGAATTTGTGTGCTTGAATTGAAAGGTTTAAAGAGAAGTAGGTAAGTTTTGAAAGGATGAGTGAGTGGGAGCCTCATGTAAGATCAATTCTGAGTCAAGCTTGGAAGTTTAGGAATGTTGAAATTCGTACTGAGATTTGCCTGGTGATTAATCTGTCGTGTATGAGTGAGTATTTAAATTATGAGAGTGAGCTGCCATCATGTTAGGGATTCGACTTTGAAGTGTGAAAAGGGAAATAGACGAGTATGATGAAGCTGACAACAATGATAAGGAGGATGAGGAACTGGTGTCTAAGGAACTAATCGCGTAATGTATCTCTTTGTATCTTATTTTCTTTTTGAGATGGAACCTATTTAAACCTTGTGTCGTAGCATTGTGATGGAACTTATTATCTTTTAAGTTTGTTCGGTAGATGATTGTAGTGACAGACATTGTCACTATTCTGTTGAATCCTCAATGCAATCTGAATTACCCTCATGATCTATGATGTGCCTTTATTAACTCTTTTGAGTTTTGGTTGATGAACCATTGTAGTTATGTTGTTCGTGCATGTAGTATCCATGAGACATCCTGATAAAAAATTCCTTCTTTTATCTTGGTGTGTATACTTATCATGTTTCTTTCTTCTGTGATGATGGAAGAATGAGTAAGGGAATCATATTTTTGTCATTAGTAGATCGCTACGTATTACTAATATGATCATTTAAACCGGCTAATCTTTTGCAATATAGATAAGATGACTGGTTGATTATGCCAACTAAATAATATTTTCCACTTGGATTTTTTATTATCTAATTTTTTAATTCACCTACTAAAACGTGTTTAGATCTGCTTATATATCTTGGTTGATAGTTACCTTATCTAAAGAACATCAATCTCTTGGAATCTATTCATCATCCATTTCCAACAAAATTCTAACATATTTATCCTTCAATACAAATCAGACCAAATCACCATTTTCATACTTTTATCATCTTACCAACAAATTTTAGAAACCATTTTATAAGACCATTCCTTAAGACCCATATACCTTAAAATCAAAACATAGAACGAATCGTAACCTTCGCCACCCCATAGCTATTGAATCACCAGTTTATATTGTGGCTAAGTCACTGAAGCTGCGAACGAAGAACATGGCGGAGACAATGGTGATCAATATTGTGATGATGATGATTTTTAAGGATTGATGGATATCCATGAATCGGATGCCATTGGAATAACTGTTGTTTGAATAATCCCTGATTGAAATTAGGTTTCAAAGATGTTTATATTTAATCATGCTTCTAATGATCGAAGATATGATTTTTGTTTAGTTGGTATGATTTTGTAGAAGATTGGTTTTGATTTCAAAGTGACTGGATAGAAAAATTTGTATAACTGTTGTACACGTAAGCTATTAAAAATGTCCATATCCTACGTGTAATTTTTATGTCACAATAGAAAATAATTAGTGACGTGGCAGTTAAATTTTGGTTACAACCGGTAATCAATCTGTCATGTTAGCTATATTTCAAAATTTTAGTCAATAAAATGACTATATTAGTAATATATTGAATTGGTTACCTAGATATGTAAAAATTGGAAAGTATGTTAGTAATATATGGACTTAACCCATAATGGTACTGCATTTGATGTTGTTGAGAATAATGATGATGCTGCTGAGAATAATGAGGATGCTGCTGATCCAGATGGGAGTGTTGCTGCTGTTCTATAAGTTCAAGAGAATGTACTTATGTTAGTTTTTGGAAGTGTGGTTCTGCGCAGTTTTGTAGTATTAGTGGTGCATTAGAATTGCATATATGGATTGATAAGATAGAGAGTACTTTTGAGATTATTAGGTGTTCAGAAATTAATAAAGTGAAATTTGCTGCTGCTACATTTCAAGATGGTACACCAAGATGGTGGAATAACCAAGTGACTACTTTAGGATTGGTTGTGGCTAATGGTAAGACATGGACCGTGATGGAAGGACTATTGACTGCTAGGTTTTGTCCTGAGTAGAAACTAGGACATTTGTAATCCGAATTGAGATAATTAGTGCTAATGGACGATGTTATTACTGCTTACTGGGAAATTTTCTAAGCTATATTTGTTATGTCCTGATACTTTTGTGAATGACTATAAGGCAAGGAAGCAGTACATTAGAGGATTGTTTAGTGATATCAAGGGTGAGATTACTTCTTCAAAAGTTGGATCTTTCGATGAAGCTGTTCAGATGGCGCATGATTTAATGGAAGTAAAAGTGCAAGATAGGAAGGATAGTATTGTTGAAAACAATAAGAGAAAGTGGGAATCTGCTCAGTTCAACCAGAATCGAGGTTAGAATGGTGGGGATTACATAAATAACAATAACCAAAGACATAACCGAAATCAGTAGCTAAACCATGGAAGGAATGATGGGATTCGTGCTGCCACTGTGTCTAGAAGTGATAAAATAAATCTCAAGTGTGTTTGCTGTACTCTATACCATGTAGGTAATTTTCCACATTTGCGACTAGCGTTAGGACAACCTGGTCATAAAGCTGCTAAGAATAGGACAAGAGGATTAGTCACTGGAATTAGTACCCCTGGAGTTGTGATATGATTTAGCCGTGGCGAGAAAGGACATAAGCAAGGGAATTGTCCAAGGAAAGGAAATTGACAAGATAGGAATGCTGCGGCTCTAGCTTACGTTTGAATGATGCTGACAAACCTTAAGGTCTGAACGTTGTAAATGGTATATTCTTACTTGAGGTTCTTTATGTCAGTATGTTGTTTGATTTCAGATCGGGTAAAAACTATAGAAATGTAAAGATTCAGTTGTTTTACCAATGGAGAATTAGTAAGATTAACAATTAACTATGATGTGGAATTAACCGATGGAAAGGTTCTATACTGAGAGTGTTCCTTGAATTTAGGAAGGTAGGTGTTTAGTATCAACTTGAGACTCATAGAGTTGGGATATTTGGATGAAGTTTATGAGCATAAATTGGTTAGCGGTGAGTAGTGCTGATGCTTGAGATTGAACCAATCTTCACCATAAATTGATAGCTAATGATTTAGTTTTTTGCTGGGAAACTGAGTGTTTACTATGAAAGGTGATGAGTGAACTTTCATTTTGAGAAGTATCTTGTTTGAAGATGAGGAAGTATGTGGAAGAAGGATATGATGTATTTCTAGCTCAGTTAATTAGTGATAGGGTAGTTGAGGAGAAGTTGGGATATCTGTTAATGATTCGAGAGTATTATGAGGTTTCCCTAAAGTATTTCCGAATTGCTGTCGTCTTGTGAAGAGGGATTCGTTTCGATTGAGTGTTGTAAGCGATAGGTGTAGTGCTTTTGCGTTTTGTTGAGTAGTATTTGTATGCCTTATCATTTGGCAACGTCAGAATGGAATGAGTTATCCGGTCAACTGCGAGAAGTGTTGGATAAGGGATGTATTAGATTAAGTTTCGTTACAATGGTGATCACCTGTGTTTTTTGTCAAGAAGGATGGATTGTTTCGGATGTGTATTGATTATCGAGAGCTTAACAAATTGACAGCCAAGAATCGGTATCCATTACCGAGGATTGATGATTCGTTTGATCCCTGCAACTTGTCTGGATCTAGTGTGTACTCAAAGATCGCTTTGAGTTTTGGTTATCATTAACTGAGAGTTATGGAAGAAGATATTCCTATAGTTGTTTTTCGTACTTGATGTGGGTACTTTAAGTTTCAAGTGATGTTTTTGGAATGGACGAACGCGTCTGCCATATTCATGAACCTGGTGAATCATGTGTGTGAGTTGTATTAGGATGAGTTAGTCATTGTATCTACTGACGATATTCAATGTTATTCCAAGAGGAAAGGAGGAACATAAGTAGCATATGAGGATAATTTTAGGGATGGTTGGAAAAAAGAGAAATTATATGTAAAGATCCATGTGTGTGAATGTTAGTTGAAATATTTACGTTTTCTAAGGCAATTGATTGACAACAAAGGTATTCGTGAAGATCTTACCAAGATTGAAACGATTAAGGATTGGTCGGTACCAACGACGCCGACGGAAATCTGTTAAATCCTTGGTCTAAGCTGGGAATAATCAGAGGTTTATCGAAAGGTTTTCACTGATTGTTAATCCATTGATTAAAGCTGACTAAGAAGAATTGGATGTATGAGTCCCACTTATACATCTAAATTTTAAGTTTCGAGATCTGATCCTTATCAGATGGGGAAGCTATATTATGAACATTGAAGGGTAAGTTGTGTTCTACATCGATGTTGTCATTGTTGGAAGAATTTGAAGGACTAATAGTTTGTTGTGATGTGTTTCGTAAGGGTTATGTAGTTGTGGTGTTTGCTTTTAGATTGTATGAAATATTACTTGTATGGAATCAAATATGTACTAATCTAGGATCATAAGAGTTTGCTTCATAATTAATTTCCTGGGATGATTAAGGAAATGAATAGAGGATTATCAGTTATATATTTCGAGTACTTGAGTATGTTGATGGTTATGACTGTGAGTGATTCTGACTACGAGATTCCCTACTATCTGGGAAAGGCGAATGTGGTAGTTAATGCACTTATCAGGAAGAAAAAGGGGAAAAGCTTCTAAGGTTTGAGTTTTGATAATGACAAGAAGTGTAGACTTGATAGAAAGGATATTGAAAGTTTAAGCTGATGGTCTGATTTGAGAAATGTCAAGGTAAGTGATTTCAACATTATGTCAAACTTATGGAAAGGATTTTGTTGAAAATTCAAGTGAGACGTGGTATATTGAGCACTCCTAACATATCTGAGTTGAGAGTGTAAGACTTAGTGATGAAGGAATCTCACAAGTCAAGTAATCGATACGTTTTGGTTTGGGTAAAGGTAAAATTTGAGTTGAGTATTGTGTGTTATACAGAGAATGATGGACAGAGTGAAAGAACGATTCGAACATTGGGCGGTATACTTGTGCGTGCGTGATTGACATAGGAATTGTTGGAATTTTATATGACGATGATTATCATGCTAGTAATGAGGCTGTACTATTGATGGTACATAAAGAACTTTAATTTGTGAAGGTTAAAGATCGTGAGTTAAAGATCATTGCTAGGTTTCTAATAGTTATGTTGTTAGGTGCAAAAAGTTAATAATCGGCAACTCGAATTGGGTCACAGTCAATTGCTTCTCTAAAGTGTGGCAGCATACATGACTCTCATAAGTTGTGGGCATTTGGACTAAGTGGTGCCAGTAGTTCAATCTTTGACTTTGTGCTTGTTAAATGCAAAGATACTCATCCCATTATGAACTGAGCTATGCGTCATTGGATATCGGCCCATCATAATCTCAGCTACGCGTTATTGACTCTGATAGTTATGTTGTTTTTGCTCGAGTGTAAAGATTCGTATATTTCGGCAAACCTTATGTGAACATTGATTAGTAGGCAAATTCCTTACGAACTTTTGTCACTAAATATATGCCCATAAACATGGCACAAATCGATGGTTTATGACATTCATAACAATTATATAATCATAATAAAGATCAAAACACGTTTTAGCGGAAACGATTTAACAAGATCATTAATAACACAATTATAATTAATCGATTAGGGTTACATACCTTTATCCTAGCGTAGATCCACAAGATAACCGACGAATCACCAATTATGGTTTGTGAAGAATAATACCAAGATATAGTTTAAAGTAAAAACTATATTACGCTCTTGTACACACGTAATGCAACGGGCTAACCGTGAGTCTAGTACTTGCAAACCGGAACTTCAACGCTTGTGGAACTTGAGCAAAATCGAAAAAATCAAACAACCCTAAGGGTGTGTTAGGTTCGGCGATCGCAAGGAGAGAAAAGGGAGGAGGGACAAAAAATTATGAATGGGATTATGTGTTTATATAGGCTTGGCAAAACCTTATTCTCCAAGTAAAACACAAAATAGGAAACACAAAGTTTCCTTTGCCCCTTCTCTTTGGCCGACGGTCGGTGGACACCCCAAGGGTGTTTTTGGAACTTTTCCGCTTTCCTTTTCTACTATAATTCCTAAATGATTATTTAACTTAACTCTTAATTTATTTAACCATTGTTTAGTTAAGTTTGGTTTGACTTAATAAATATACAAATATATTTAATAAATTAAATTAACTCGTTACGTATTGTGTGCAATCCCGTAATCCCGAGTTCGATCCTATCACACGACTATTAATTTTATGTCCATAAACTTCAGCTCCCACTTGGAAAAAATTGAATATTGTGATTACATTGACTAGCGTCTAGTTACACTAGCAATGTCACTAGTACAACTCGAGTAAGGTCTCCTGGCAAAAACCTCTTAAATGATTCATCATTTATTATTATCCTTTCATTTCAAATACAACGTTAATAGGATATGGATCTCAGTCATTCCTTCATTAACCATTATGTTTCTCGTTTACGGATATAGTAAGATTACCAAAACACATGTGGGTGCGGCCGCACAAACATCTTACTTCTCCCACGAGGGGCCCAGCTGTATTTATACTTCAAAATAATTTGAAGGAAACAAATCTCATTTTGACTACAAGCGAAACTTACGAACTTTGCAACACTTCTGAAAATAACCCTTATGGCTTCCAGTTACGTTTAGCGTTAGGTTATCTCACAGAAATGAACTACATTCTATTCAGTTTCCTGGTATCTCAGGTCTAAGGATAACTATTTATGATTTACTTATTGACGAAGATCCATAAAGTAAAATCATATAGTTGGGATAAGTCCTATATTTGATCCATCAAATATCATCCAAAATTGACCAATATACTTTCAAGTATACTCTGTCACTATTTTGAATTGTCTTAATTTAATAATATTCTCATATTATTAATTGAAAACAGACGTTCAGAACATAACAATTATTCATAGATATAAAACATGTAAAATTGGATACAAAATCAAATAATAGAAAATAAATGAAACTCTATCTTTATTTCACCAATTCAATAATGTCTAACATCCTTTATCCAAATACTAATCAACAGATTTATTACATGAATTCGCTAGCTAGTTGCAGCCTAGTCGCTTTGGCATGTTTAACTACCTTTGGTCTAGGAAAAGCCTTAGTAAAAGGATCAACTACGTTATCATCTGTGTGAAATTTTATTAATTTAATTTCACGAGCTTCCACTTGTTCTCGTACGTAGTGATATCTACGTTTAAAGTGTCTAGCGCCTTTCATGACTCCAGGATCATTGGCGAATATAATTGCCGCATAATTGTCGCAATATATATCAATAGGTTCTTTAATTGAAGGCATCACTCCAAGATCTTCAATAAACTTCCTAATCCAAACAGCTTCCATTGCAGCTTATGAAGCAGCCATGTACTCAGATTGAGTCACATGCATTGCAATGGTTGTCTGCTTCTTGCTCTTCCAGTCAACCGCTCCTCCATTAATGACAAACACGTAACCCGTCTGAGACTTCGTATCTTCTTTATCACATTGCCAGGACGCACCACAGAATCCTGTAACTTTCAGTTCTGTTTCTAGTTTACCCCCAAATACCAAAAACATATCTTTCGTATTCCTCAGGTACTTTAGTATATGTTTAACAGCAGTCCACTAGAGCTTCCCTGGATTCTGTTGGTATCTACTGACCAAGTTCTGAGCAAACGCCACATCTGGCCTTGTGCATCTTACAGCATACATAATATATCCTACAACCGAAGCATAAGGCACCTTCTGCATGTAAGCCACCTCTTCGGGTATTGATGCATCTAACTCATGACTTATTTCATGCTTCATTTCCATAGGTTGAAAATCTTTCTTGGAATTATGCATGCTATACTTCTTCAATATCTTATCAATATAAGCATCTTGACTAAGACCAATTAACCGTCTTTTCCTATCTTGATAGATTTTAATTCCTAGAATATATGCTGCATCTCCTAAATCCTTCATAGAAAAACATTTACCAAGATAATCCTTAACTTCCTTAAGTCTTGGAATGTTACTTCCCATGATTAATATGTCATCAACATATAAAATTAGGAACACTACATCACTCCCACTAGCTTTGCGATATACACATGGCTCATCACGATTTTGAATAAATCCAAACTTTTTGATTGCTTCATCAAATCGTTTATTCCATTGACGTGATGCTTGTTTCAAACCATAAATAGATCTTTGAAGTTTGCACACACGTTTTGGATATTTAGGATCAACGTACCCTTCCGGTTGTTGCATATCGATTTCCTCATCTAAGCGACCGTTTAAGAAGGTAGTTTTAACATCCATTTGCCATATCTCATAATCATAGTATGCTGCTATAGCTATGAGAATCCTAATAGCTCGTAAGTCTGCTACAGGAGAAAATGTCTCCTCGTAGTCTACGCCAAAAGTTTGAGTAAAACCTTTAGCTACTAAACGTGCTTTATAGGATTGTACTTCACCATCCATGTCAGTTTTCTTCTTGAAAATCCACCTATTTTTCACGACTTTAGCATTTTTAGGTGCATCAACAAGAATCCAAACATCGTTGACTTTAATGGATTTCATTTCCTCATTCATCGCAACTATCCATATTAACTTTTCTGGATCAAGCATTGCGGATTGATAGTTAGCAGGTTCAACAAGATCCCCTAGCTCCTCCTCCTCATCCTCTATGTTAAGACATAGTTTGCTTGGCGCACGTACGGTTCTTTTAGACCTACGTGGAGGAATTAATTCTGGTGGAGCTCCCAGACTTTCTGGCTCTATTGGAATTTCTTCGCTAGTATTTTCAAAAGGCAATGTATCTTATTGAATTTCTTCAAGATCATAATTTGTCTCACTGAATTCTTGATTTACAAGAACATTTCCAAGAAAGTCTCCATACCGAGCCACAACAACTTTATTCTCAGCCGGATAATAAAAGTAGTAACCCATAGTTTCCTTAAGGTAACCTACCAAGATACATTTTACAGAGCGTTGTTGGAGTTTATCTCCAGAGTCACGTTTCACATACGCCTCACAACCCCAAATCTTTAAATAAGACAAATATGGCTTCTCGCCATGCCATAGTTCATATGGTGTCTTATCAACCTTCTTTGTGGGAACCATATTCAAAATACGAACAACAGATTCTAAAGTATAATCCGAAAAGGATAAAGGTAAAGTTGTAAGATTAAACATAGATCGCACCATATCTAATAATGTACGATTTCTCCTTTCGGATACACCATTTTGTTGTGGAGTATATGGAGAAGTAAGTTTCTGAACAATTCCGTTCTCACTTAAATAATCTTTAAACTCTTGACTTAAATATTCACCACCTTGATCAGAACGAAGATCTTTAATCTTCTTTCCTTGTTGCAATTCTACTTCTGCTTTAAACACTTTGAATGTTTCAAATACCTCATGTTTATGCTTAAGTAAATAAACATATCTATAACGGCTATAATCATCCGTAAATGTTAAGAAGTAGCTAGCACCTTTCCTTGACACATGTCTAAGTGGTCCACACACATCAGTATGTATCAAACCAAGTAGTTCAGTAGTCCTTTCAATATTGCTATTAAAAGGTTTCTTGGTCATCTTTCCAAAGATACAAGACTCACATTTATCAAATGATTCATCATTGATAATTTACAAAAGACCATCACATTGAAGATTTTGTATGCGAGTCTTCCCAATATGGGCAAGTCTACAATGCCAAAGATAAGAAGAGTTCTTGTCTAACTTTCTCTTCTTATTCATGCTAAACACAAAATTAATCTTTCTCCTTGAATTATTATCATGCATGTTAATTTCAAAAACACCATTCACAGAAATTGCATCAAAATAGAATAAACAATCTTTGAAAATATAAATTCTATTATTATCAACAGTGTGAATAAATCAAAGATCCAACATACAAGAAAAGGAAATAACACCCCTAAAAGTGTTAGGTGCAAAATGACAATTATTTAATCTCAGTACTAGACCCGAAGGTAAAACTAGATTAAATGTTTCTATAGCTTCACCCGCTACTTGTGCGCCATTGCCCACATGCAGAAAGTGTTCCCCATAGGTAAGCTTCCTCTCCAACTCAAATCCCTGCATAGTATTACAAATGTTAATACCACACCCCGTATCATATACATAGGAATATGATTTGTATGTAAGATTAAATGACTCTATCAAATATAAATTACTTGAAGATGCTGCAACACCAAGCTCAACCTTCTTCTTTATTTCTCGCAACTCCTCGAGATAAACAATGCAGTTCCTCTTCCAGTGTCCATTTTCCTTGCAATGGAAACAAGTCTCATCCTTCTGAGATTGATTCTTCTTGACAAAGTTTTGCTTGGTTTTATAGTAAGTCGCAACTTGTTTGCTCTTATCACCCTTGCCTTTGCCTTTCTTGTTGTTCTTGTGTGGTTTTGCCTTACTCACTCCACCCTTTTGTATATAAAGCACAGGGGGAGTAGAAGTAGATGGCTTGTCCTTTAACCCCTTTTCATAGTCAATGAGCATTGCATGCAAATCATTAAATGTCTTCCCCGTGCAATGCATATTATAGTTACGAACAAAATCATTGAATTCCTTGTTAAGGGACCTATTGATCAAGTTGATAGCCATATTATGATCATAGGGTTTTCCTAGTGCAATGAGCTGTTCTATATAACCCCTCATCTCCAAATAATGAGCACTTATAGACTTTTCATGAGCTTGCTTGCATCTATGCAGAGCATCTACCAAATCGTAGATTTCCACAGCTTGCGGCTTTTCGAACATAGCCTTGAGCTCATCAAGCATTCGCTTAGGAGAACATAGCTCATACTTCTGTTGAAGTGGAGAAGCCATTCTTCCTAACATTAAAGTAGCCACCATAGAGTGCTTCTTAACGTTAGCAACGTGTTCAAGCCTTTGCGCATCAGATGCTCCTTCAGCAAGATCTTCCGGATAAGGAGTAGTCAAGATATCGACAATACCCAATGCTCTCAGAGCTATTCTTAGTGAGCGATACCAATCATTGAAGTTAGGGCCAGTAAGTTCAGGACGCTAAAAGAAACCTTTGAACGCAGAAATCATAGTCATATTGTGTTCGGGTTGAGCCATTTCTATAGAAATTAGTTCAAACATTATAATTTTTGATAATACCATTCAAGAAAATAAAATTACCCCGGTAATAAAACCATAGTATTTTCCTTGAAACTAGAATCCATATTGACATAAACTTATCAGATCAGTTGATCTGCTAGTGATAAATGTATTCAACACGGTAACTTGTCGAACAATAATTGACAAACAAATTTGCAATTTCTAGATATTTTAGGGATTTACGTTGCCAAAAATCTCTTTGCATCGTAAACATGTTTCATCCCTACTTTATGCCTTAAGTTTCCAGATCTCACTGGGTAACTCAATCAAGTCGACTAATCTAAAGAACGTAAAACCTTCATTTGCAATCTCATTCAGTCATGAAGTTTTCTCTCCATTACAACATCATCCAAAATCTCATTTAACAATTGTTACTTCAAGTGTTCGTCAATTAGATGGCATAAGACTTAAATTTAAGGGTATTGATTTTGGTGTCAAAATCATGTATGGAGAAGCATGCATACATCTCCATAACATCAGTTTAATAAAACCTTTTATTAAACCTTTTGGTGAGACTAAAACTTCCTCATATGTTTACAAGTTGAGGTATTGGTTACACCAATTAAAGATTTTACCCACAATAATTCATGCCTCACGTTCCTAGAACTTGGCTAAAGCACAAAGCAATAACTTTATTTATTGTGTTTTGGATGTGAATTTGCGGTTAATTTAACCTTAAGGAATTATGTAAATAATAACCGTAGGTAATTCCAACTTTGACGCACAGGAAAGCCGAGAAATTGGTCAGCGCTAAAGCATAACACCTCCTTCCTTAACCGGGTACATGACCAGCGGTGCGTTATACCCACTTTATAGTTTGTCAAAATAGAGTAGGCCGTTAAGTTATTATTGCAATTCCAATCAACACAAATCATATGAAAATTAGATCTCAAAAGAATTCATTAATTTTTATATGATTTAGTCCATATTAATTTTTCTTGGAAAACTTACCCTTGTTTACAACATACAATCAATATAAAACGTATGAAAACAAATAGGTTAAAAAAAAAACTAAATCAAATAGCCACATGCATAACAATTTATTCAAAGAACATAAAATCTAGGGTTTTTATAAACATAAAAAGTCTTCCCTAATTTTAAAACTTTGAATCAAATAAATCAAATAGCATATAAAATCCCATATGATCCGTGAAAAAACATGCATGTTCATCACGAATCTCCCACATATTCTTAACAAATAAAACACTACGGATCGTAACCATACATGACATAACAATTAATTCATGCAAACATCTAAAGATTTTTACCATGTAATTTTAAGGTTTACAAAAAAACCTTTCTTTTTTTATTATAAATTCCGCTAAGCCGATTTTGAAAACAAAAAAACAAAACCCTAATTTTTTGTTAAAACCTAAAAAACAACATGTAATTTTAACTCAAATCACCATTAGTTAAAAAAACCTTTAGATCTCGATAATTATAACATGTTAAAACGGCTCTGATACCACTGATGGTTTATGACATTCATAACAATTATATAATCACAATAAAGATCAAAGCACGTTTTAGCGGAAGCGACTTAACAAGATCATTAATAACACAATTATAATTAATCGATTAGGGTTACATACCTTTATCCTAACGTAGATCCACAAGATAACCGACGAATCACCAATTAGGTTTTGTGAAGAATAATACCAAGATATAGTTTAAAGTAAAACTATATTACGCTCTTGTACACACGTAATGCAACGGGATAACCGTGAGTCTAGCACTTGCAAACCGGAACTTCATCGCTTGTGGAATTTGAGCAAAATCGAAAAAATCAAACAACCCTAAGGGTGTGTTTGGTTCGGCGATCGCAAGGAGAGAAATTGGAGGAGGGATAAAAAATTATGAAGGGGATTATGTGTTTATATAGGCTTGGCAAAACCTTGTTCTCCAAGTAAAACACAAAATAGGAAACACAAAGTTTCCTTTGCCCCTTCTCTTTGGCCGACGGTCGGTGGACACCCCAAGGGTGTTTCCGAAACTTTTCCGCTTTCCTTTTCTACTATAATTCCATAACGGTTATTTAACTTAACTCTTAATGTATTTAACCATTGTTTAGTTAAGTTTGGTTTGATTTAATAGATATATAAAATATATTTAATAAATAAAATTAACCCTTTACTTATTATGTGAAATCCCGTAATCCCGAGTTCGATCCTATCACACGACTATTAATTTTATGTCCATAAACTTTCACAAATAACGTTTTAGGAATGCAGGTTGTAGACAAAGTTACATATGATAAGATAATTATACAAACGGTAAAGAAAGACAAGTTTTCGGTTTAATTTAATCAATTATACAAAAGAATAAAAAATGTATAACTATACCATAGGCAAAACCAGAGATTATCTTTTTCTATTAAATAGCTTCAAAAAAGAATAAAAATGTGTCCCGTATCTTTTTTTTATTAAATTGTTGCGCATTAAAAAGCTAAACCGAAGAACTGCATATAACCTTTATACGCAGTCATGCATGTCAGCTTAAACTTATTTCTACATCTCAAGTATATAAAGATCTCACTATTTCTACTTACTGGCGATGTGGGACAAGTTGTATAAACTTAGTTATCAAGAAGATATAATAACAAAGCATCATAAAAAGTATGGAGAACATACTGATTTTATGCATTCATATATTTATTACAACCGAACCATACTTGTTTTTCCTAGTCTAGTTGAATTGAAGCTTAAGGATAACTCTTTTGTGACAGCATATTAGTAAAGCCATCATGCAAGATTTGTCGATTTCAACATGAGTAAACAATGTAGTTTAAAACTGTTTATGACCCAACCAATGACAGCTTGTTGAAGTCCCTTCTAATCTATAGATTCTCTGGTGTTTAAAGAGTTCTCACTCGTCGCCCTCCCTTGGTCATATAGACATTTTATGCACAGATTTACTGTATGTTTACATGAAACGATACGAGGATGTTGGCTTTCAGTCTCACGTTTTACATGACATGTTGCAAACGAAAGCAGATTATGGCTTGATATGTCAACTTTAACAACTGACATGTTGGGAGTTGTTTATTATACCAACTATGTGCAAGTCAGAAGTTGAGGTCTATATCAAATTACCAAATTGGAGGAAGTTGGATACATGTAAAAACATCACAATTAACGTGTTATTTAATTTCCAGTGTAGCTATAGGAAAGCACCTACGCTACTTAGTCTCTCCGGCCACCGCATAATAATTCTAGACATTGTGTATATTGATAAGGCGATTTCCTCTACTATTCAAGATATTAATCTTTTTGATATCAATTGACTAAACAGGCATATAAGATGTAGCAGAAGCTTACACGGCAGTTATAAAATCTGATGATGTTGATTCTCTAGATGTTAAACCACAAAAATCAGTTCAAGACAGAGTGAAGTCATTCTCTGAGGATCTACGTTTTAATCAGACCACAGTTGTTGGTAAAATTCGGATGGTCTACATTTCTTTGCATATATGTTGTCCTTTCAACTTTGATGCCTGCTATTTAGGTAAACATGACTGTTGGATTTATTAAAATCCTCGTGTTGTATATAACTTTTGTTAAAAAATTTATCTGTATATTTTTACACAAATCACATGTCTATTATTGTAAGTTTATGGACTTATATTTAATAGTCGTGTGCTAGGATCGAACTAGAGATTACGGGATTGCACACAATACGTAAAGAGTTAATTTAATTAATAAATATATTTACCGTATTTATTAATTTATTTAATAAATATATTTATGTATTTATTAATTTAACCGAGCAAGTACCTATATAACTTTAACGGTCGTTAATTAATAGTTAAGTATATACGAATGTTAAATAAGTATATAGTATGTTAAACAAAAGGAAAGAAGTTTGGAAGCTTCCGTAACACCCCACAAGAGGGTGTCCGTCGGTCGGTTATGGGCTCCAAGGAGGGGGGGGGGGGGGGGGGGCAATTGTTGCCTTTTATTTATCTTGGGCTATAAGAATTTAGGCCTATAAATACACCTCACTATCCCTCATAATTCACACAACAATAATCTCTTCCCCTCTCTCTCCTTTGGTTCGATCGCAACACCCCACCAACAAAGGGTTTCGGTTGGTTTTTCTTGGTTGATCGATTGTGTACGTAATCTAGTCCTAGCCCCTCTCTGGGGTTGTTGGGTAGATTATTTACAAGCGTCGTAGCTCGGTTTTTACGTGCTAGAATCACGGTTAGCTCGTTGAATTACGTGTGTACAAGAAAGTAATATAGTCTTACTTTAGACTATTTCTTGGTGTATACGGTATTAGCCCGAATTGGTGATTCGTTCTTCGTCTTGTGGAATTGCTTTAGCGTAAATGTATGTAACCCTAATTCGATTAATTATAATTGTGTCATTATTATGATCTTGTTAAATCGTTTCCGCTATATGTGCTTTGATCTCGTTTAGGGTTTTATATAATTGTTATGATAGTAATAAACCTTTAGTGGCATCGAGATTCAGGTTTAGCATGTTATAAAAGTTTTTTAACTATAAATTGTTTTGAGTAAAAACTACATGTTTTTTAGGTTTTTCATAAAATTAGGGTTTTGTTTTTTAAAATTAGGGTTTTACTCTATTTTTAATAAAAAGGACTTGTTTTGAAACCCTAAATTACATGTGGGATAATTTTAGATTAAATTGCATGATTAATTGTTATGTCATGTATGGTTACGATCCGTAGAGATTTAATTGTTAAGATTTGTGGGGAATCCATGATTACGTGCATGTTTTCATGGATCGTAAAATTATATGTTTATATGATTTTATGTGCTACGTGATTATTTGATTCAATAAATCAAGAATTAGGGAAGACTTTTATATAGAGATATAAAGACCAAGATTTGATGATTATTGAATAAATCATGTGCATGTGGCTATTTGATTTATTTTTTGCACATATAAATTGTTATTATGTGTTTATGATTTAGTTTTTTTACTTGTTTATATATAAAATTGTTGAATTGTTGTAAACAAGAGTTTTTTATTTGAAAAGAAATAATATGGACTAAATCATATGAAAATAATGATTTGTTAGAGATCTAAATTACATAAGATTAAGTTGATTGGTGAATTGCAATAATAATCTAACGACCTACTCATTTTAACAAACTATAAAGTGGGTATAACGTACCACTGGTCATGTACCCGGTTAAGGAAGGAGGTGTTATGCAATTAGTCGCTGACCAAATTCCCGGCTCGCCTGTGCGTCAAATTGAAATTACCTACAATTATTAATTGAATTACCCCTTAAGGGCGATTTATCACAAATTCACATCTGAAACACAATAAATAAGGGTATTGCTTTGTGCGTAGCCGAGTTCTAGCAAAAGTACGTTGTGAATAGTTGTGGATAAATTCTTTAATTGGTTTTAACCAATATCTCAACATAATTTATGTAGAGATTTAGTCTCGTGAAAAAGTTTACTAAATGTTTTATTAAACTTATGCTATGGAGTTGTATGCATGCTTCTCCATACATTGATTTTGACATCAAAAATTTATACCCTTAAAATTTAAGTCGAATGCTCCTAATTGACGAACACTTGAAATTACTTCGTCATCAAATGAGATCTTTGGGTGATGTTGTGATGGAGAGAAAACCATTTGTAGAATGAGAATTCATATGATGGTTTTACGTTACTTAGATTAGATGACTTAATTAAGTTACTTAGTGAGATCTAGAAACTTAATGCATTCAAAAGGGATGAAACATTTTTACAATGCAAAACGTTTTTTTTGGCAATGTAAATCCATTAAATATCTAGAAATTGAAAATTGTTTGTCAATTGAATTGTTCGACAAGTCGCCGTGTTGAGTACATTCATTACTAGCAGATCAACTGATGTAATGGATCTATGTCAATATAGTTCTAGAATTTAAGGAATAATATGGTTTTATACAAGGGTAATTTTATTTTCTTGAAAGTATTTTGTTATCGAAAATACTAATATTTGAACTTATTTCTGTAGAAATGGCTCAACCCGAAAACAATATGACTATAAGTTCTGCGTTCAAAGCTTTCTTTGATCGTCCTGAACTTACTGGCCCAAACTTCAATGATTGGTATCGCTCACTAAGAATTGTCTTGAGAGTAGCGGGTACTATCGATATCTTGACTACTCCTTATCCGAAGGATCTTGCTGAAGGATCATCTGCTGCGGAAAGGCTTGAACACGCTGCTAATATTAAGAAGCACTCTGAGGTGGCTGCTTTAATGTTAGGAAAAATGGCTCCTCCACTTCAACAGAAGTATGAGCTATTTTCACCTAATCGAATGCTTGATGAGCTCAAGGCTATGTTCGAAAAGTCGCAAGTTGTGGAGATCTACGATTTGGTAGATGCTTTGCATAGTTGTAAGCAAGCTCCTGGAATGTCTGTAAGTGCCCATTATATGGAGATGAGGGGTTATATGGAACAGCTTATTGCACTAGGACAACCCTATGATCATAATATGGCTATCAACTTGATCAATAGGTCCCTTAACAAGGACTTCAATGATTTCGTTGGAAACTATTATATGCATTGCACGGGGAAGACAGTTAATGATTTGCATGCAATGCTCATTGACTATGAAAAGGGGTTGAAAGACAAGGCATCTACCTCTACGCCTTCTGTACTAACCATAGGAAAGGGTAGAGTGAGTAAGCCAAAACCGCAAGTGAATAAGAAAAAAGGCAAAGGAAAGGGTGATAAGAGCAAACAAGTTGCGACTTATTCAAAACCTAAGCAGAACTTTGTCAATAGGAATAAATCTCAGAAAGATGAGACTTGTCACTATTGTAATGCAAGTGGTCACTGGAAGAGGAATTTCCCTCTTTACCTCGAAGAATTGCGAGAAATAAAGAAGAAGTCTGAGCAGAGCGCTGCAGCTTCAGGTACTTTATTTATGATTGAATTGTTCAGTTTAACATACAAATTAAATTCCTGGGTATATGATACGGGATGTGTTATTAACATTTGTAATACGTTACAAAGATTTAATCTGGAAAGGAAGCTATCCTATGGGGAACAATTTCTGCAAGTGGGCAATGGTGCACAAGCAACAGTTGAAGCTATAGGAACATTTAAACTAGTTTTACCTCCAGGTTTAGTACTGAGCTTAAATGATTGTCATTATGCACATACAATTGTTAGGGGTGTTATTTCCTTTTCTTGTTTATTAAATGATGGATTAGTTCACATGATTGATAATAATGGAATTTATGTTTGGAAAAATATTTTCTATTTTAATGCAATTTCTGTGAATGGCGTGTTTAAATTAGATATGCATGATAATGAATCTAAGAACAATAAATCTGTGTTTAGCATGAGTAAGAAGAGAAATTTCGACAAGAACTTTTCTTATCTTTGGCATTGTAGACTTTCCCGTATTGGGAAGACTCATATACAAAAGCTTCAATGTGAAGGTCTTTTGGAAAATATCAATGATGAATCATTTGATAAATGTGAGTCTTGTATCTCTGGAAAGATGACCAAGAAACCTTTTAATAGCAATATTGAAAGAGCTACTGATCTACTTGGACTTATACATACTGATGCGTGTGGACCACTTAGACATGTGTCAAGGAAAGGTGCTAGCTACTTCTTAACATTTACGGATGATTATAGCCGTTATGGTTATGTTTATTCACTTAAACATAAACATGAGGTATTTGAAACATTCAGAGTGTTTAAAGAAGAAGTAGAACTGCGATTAGGGGAGAAGATTAAAGCTCTTCGTTCTGATAGAGGTGGTGAATATTTAAGTCAAGAGTTTATAGATTATCTAAGTGAGAATGGAATTGTTCAGCATCTTACTTCTCCCTATACTCTACAACAAAATAGTGTATCTAAAATGAGGAATCGTACATTATTGGATATGGTGCGATCTATGTTTAATCTTACAACTTTATCTTTATAATTTTGGGATTATGCTCTAGAATCTTCTGTTCGCATTTTAAATATGGTTCCCACAAAGAAGGTCGATAAGACACCATATGAACTATGGCATGGCAAGAAGCCATATTTATCTTATCTAAAGGTCTGGGGTTGCGAGGCGTATGTGAAACGTGACTCGGGTGATAGACTCCAACAACGATCTGTAAAATGTATCTTTGTAGGATACCCTAAGGAAACTATGAGTTACTACTTTTATTATCCACCTAAGAACAAAGTGATTGTTGCTAGGTATGGAGACTTCCTTGAATCTGATCTTATAAATCAAGAATTCAGTAAGAGAAACTATGATCTTGAGGAGAGTCATATAGATGCATTACCTTCTGAAAACACTAGCGATGTAATTCTTGTAGAACCAGAAAGTCTGGCGGTTCCACCAGAATTAGTTCCTCTGCATATATCCGCAAGGATTGAAAACGCAAAGCAATATATGTCTTAGCATAGAGGATGATGATGAGTTAGGGGGATCTTGGTGAACTCGCTAATTATAGATCCGTCATACTTGATCCTGAAAAGGATAAGTGGATGGTTGCTATCCATGAAAGTAAATGATGTTTGGATTCTTGTAGAACCACCACCGAATGCTAAAGTAGTGAGACATAAGTGGATATACAAGAAGAAACCGACATGGACGGAAAAGTACAATCCTATAAAGCTCGTTTAGTAGCTAAAGGTTTTACTCAAACTTTTGGCGTAGACTACGAGGAGACATTTTCTTTAGTACCAGACTTAAGCTCTATTAGGATTCTCATAGCTATAGCAGCATACCATGACTATAAGATATGACAAACTGATGTTAAAACTTCCTTCTTGAACGGTCGCTTAGATGAAGACATATATATGCAGCAACCAGACGGGTATGTTGATCCTGAGAATCCAGGATATGTGTGCAAACTTCAAAGGTCCATTTATGGTTTGAAGCAAGCATCACGTCAATGGAATAAACGATTTGACGAAGAAATAAATTTTTTTTGATTTATTCAGAATCGTGATGAGCCATGTGTATATCGCAAAGCTAGTGGGAGTGATGTAGTATTCCTAGTCCTATATGTTGATGGCATATTAATCATTCGAAGTAACATTCCAAGACTTAAAGCTGTTAAGGATTATCTTGGTAAATGTTTTTCTATGAAGGATTTAGGAGAAGTTGCATACATTCTGGGAATTAAGATCTATCAAGATAGGAAAAGACGGTTAATTGGTTTAAGTTAAGATGCTTATATAGATAAGATTTTGAAGAAGTATAATATGTATAATTCCAAGAAAGGTTTTCAACCTATGGAAGTTAAGCATAATCTAAGTTATGAGATGGATGCATTAACTCCTGAAGAGGAGGCATACATGAAGAAGGTGACTTATGCTTCGGCTGTAGGATCTATAATATATGCTGTTAGATGCACAAGGCCTGATTGCTCAGAACTTGGTTAGTAGATAACAACAGAATCCGGGGAAGCTCCACTGGACTGCTATCAAACATATTCTAAAGTATTTAAGGAGTACGAAAGATATGTTTTTGGTATTTGGAGGGAAACCAGACACAAAACTGAATGTTACAGGTTTCTGTGATGCACCCTGGCAATGTGATAAAGACGATACGAAGTCTCAGACGGGTAACGATTTTGTTATCAATAGAGGAGTAGTTGACTGGAAGAGCAAGAAACAGACAATGATTACAATGCATGCTACTCAATCTGAGTACATGGCTGCTTCAGAAGCTGCAATAGAAGCTGTTTGGATTAGGAAGTTTATTGAAGATCTTGAGTGATCCCTTCAATTAAAGAACCTATAGATATGTATTGTGACAATTTTGCCGCAACAATATTTGCCAATGACCCTGGAGTCATGAAAGGCGCCAGACACTTTATGCGTAGACATCACTACGCACGAGAACAAGTTGAAGCTCGTGAAATAAATTGATAAAAGTTCACACAGATGATAACGTAACTGATCTCTTAACTAAGGCTTTGCCTAGACCAAAGGTAGTTAAGCATGCCAAATCGATTGGGCTGCAACTAGCTAGCGAATTCATGCAATAAATCTGTGATTAGTATTTTGATAAAGGATGTTATAACATTATTATTTAATAAAATAAAGATTGGGTTTCGTTTATTTTTATTATTTAATAAGTGTATCATATTTTACATGTTTTAATCCATCAATAAATGTTATGTTAAATGTCCGTTGTCGATTAATAATATGGGAATATTATTAAACCAAGACAAATAAAAATAGCGATAGACTATACTTGAAAGTATATTGATCGATTTTGGATGATACTCGATGAATCGAATATAAGACTTATCCCAACTATATGTTTTTACTTTATGGAACTTTGTCGTCAAGTAAAACATAAATAGTTACCCTTAGACTTGAGATACCAGGAAACTGTTGTGAATCTAGCGCATCTCTGTGGAATAATCTAACGCTAAATGTAACTGGTAGATATAAGGATTATTTTCGGAAGTGTTGCAAAATTTATAAGTTTTGCTCGTAGTCAATATGGAATTTATTTCCTCCAATTTCGTTTTGGAGTTTAATATAGATGGGCCTCTCGTAGGGATTAGTAAGATGTTTGTGTGGCCACACCTAAATTTGTTTTGGTAATCTTGCTGAATCTGTGAACGAGAAACATAATTGTTAATGAAAGGAATGACTGAGATCCATATCCTTATTAACGTTGTATTAGAAATAAAAGGATAATAATAACGATGCATAATCGTTAAAAGGTTTTGTCCATGAAACCTTACTCGAGTTGTACTAGAGACATTGCTAGTGTAAATATACGCTAGTCATTGTAATCACGATATTCGAAATATTTCCAAGTGGGAGCTGTAAGTTTATGGACTTATATTTAATAGTCGTGTGATAGGATCGAACTCGAGATTACAGGATTGCACACAATACGTAAAGAGTTAATTTAATTAATAAATATATTTATCGTATCTATTAATTTATTTAATAAATATGTAGGTCCACGATTTCTTATGATTGTACAAGTGTTATGATTGATCTAAATAAAGGAGGGAGATGATGAACTAGAGAGAGAAATGAGAGGAAATGAGAGGTAGAGAGAAAGTAATATTAGATTGAATTAATGAAACCAACAACTACCCTTCCTAACATGCTAGGAAGGGTATATATAGCCCACCCTACATGTGGGCTTTATGGGTTATACATACATGACTAGATCACGAGCCCAATCTACGTATATATCGTTGGAGTGACCAATCCTTTCTAAATACGTAAAAACGTATTTCCAACAAAATCCCCATAAGGGGGGGTCACTCCAAGTTACAATGTCCTAAATATTCTATAGCTCGTGATCTATGCTAACAATGATGTGACCGAGACTTTCTTTGGAAAAACGTATTTCCAACAATCACCCCCTAAGGTCACACCATTTTACAAAATCTTAAACCTAGCATACTATGCTTGAATCTTCAATCTTGTTCTTGTGAACATGCTGATGAGATCTTTGACTTTAGTCTTGAGCATGTTTCCTTGCCTTGACCTTGTGCATTAATCACTTGTGAAATTTGCCTCCTCGTGACTTCATGTTCCATATACTTACACCTTTATAAATTCTTGAAAACTTCAAAGTTTGATACAGCGGAAGACTTGACTTTTAGGCTTTCTTAAATTTGTTGAAGTATTAAGTGCATACAGTATAAGCATGTGTTGATGACTTCTTCTATATTTTACACCGCAATGCCACCTTCTTGTTACGCTGCATAAGACAGTTAGCAACATAACATATACACGGATGAAATGGCCTTGAACATTTCATTCTAAACGGTAGCATTTTACCTCCGGTCAGTGAAGACCGTTGGATGATATTACATATCGTAATTGTGGCAGGTAGTTTCAATTAAGAACCTCCTTGACAAGATTTCGCGGGTAACCCCGTTCTCTTTACTCGACCGTCCAAAGCTGACTGCGAACGTAAAGAGTGAATCATTTGGATAGAATTATCCACATGATTAAAGCCTTCAATTCATGTTCTTGGAACAAGTGAAATTCAATTAAGAACCGCACCATCGTTTCTTTCCAGTTGTCACGAGCTTGATTCGTATAGAATCTTACAAGTTACCTACCAAGTGCTGTTTGAGGTTAACACTAGAAGGATTTCCACTCATCACTGTGAACACTAAGGTATCACTCTGAGTGTTCTGGAAAGATCACTAAGATATTGCGTTGAGGCCTGAAACGTGTTTAAATTCAGTTAAGAATTAAACCACTGTTGCTTTCCAGTTATCACAAGCTTGATAATAAATCGCACAAGTCACCTACCATGAGCTTTTTGATATTCGCTCAAGAAGGATTTCCATCTTCATTGTAAATATTTTCGTAGTACTCAGATGTTCAGGCAAGATCATGAAGATTTTGCGTAGGACTCTTAAGATCTTTCTTACTTTTCACAGTATGTGAAAAAGCAAGGAATTATGAAAGTGTGTCCTAATGAGATATTTGATGATCTCAAATGGCTCTAGACTCGATCGTGCATTTTAGATTTTAGTGATCGGAGGCTAGAGAGGAGTGCCACCATTTCAATACCAATTTATTCGGAGTGAATAAATAAATAGATAATGCGTTGTCTCCGTGTGATTAAAAGAAATATCTTTTAAGAGATATCTGAGTTAGGTGGGATGGGTTGTGCATTGCATCACTGGGTCTATGATGTCTATCTTCAATATCGATCATCATTAAAATGATCACAATAGCATATATGTTGACCCGGTTTCTGCCTAAAGTTGTAAGGAGGGCTTCTTTGTTTTCACCCTTTATCTTTACAATTCTTTTTCATTCTTCAACCCCTTCAATGCTTACCAATACGTCATAACTAGCACCTTGTTGTGATTGTTCCAGTGCTAACTTAAGTACTTGATCGACATTCAGCTACGTTCACAAACTTTCTCCATCTTTCCTAAGGACTGCTATTTCTAGCTATGGAATGTCCTTGGGAAGATTCCTCCGGTTATGAAAGAATCATTGGACTTAACATATCCTACCGTCCTTATGTCACCAAAATCTTCATCGTCGTGAAATAAATGGGTTGTGGGTAAGTATAAATCACCATGAAATCCATTTTGATGTGCAAATCCATTTTGCTCCCCCTTAACATATGCCACGATATTCGAAAACATTTCGCACATGTCGGGATGAGCTATCACATTAAGTCAAACCATTTGTGATTAATCATTTCCCATATTAAATCACATTTTCTCCCCCATATTAAAAATATTAACCCAATCGATGTTTTTAATATAAACTAATTTAATAGCATTTTAAAAAAATTTAGGAAAAAGAGGCAAAACCAATTATCTTCATGATTTTACAATCTCCCCCTCAAATTAATGAGGGTGTACTTGAAACGTAAATAAAATACATTTTAAATATAAGTGTAAGGTATTTATCACGTGCAATGATCATATATGATAATGTATTCACAAGATTAGCACTTTACGAGGTTGGACCTGAATGATGGAGAACATCATATGATAGAATCACATGGTTCTTGTTCACGAATGTTGGTTGCCTCGTCATGTATGAAGTTATCTCTTGACACTATGTGTACGATTGATATCGTTGTCTTGACATCAATTAGTGACATTGGCACTATCGGTATCAAAGATTCTGAATGCTGGAAAATTGCTCCCTCTCAATTGTTGACTTGTGTTCTATTGAACGAGTTGTAGTCGCTGTTTGAGTAGTCACATCGTCGAGTATATAGATATCGATTGTAAATTGCTACGGTTGGTGGAGATGATAACTTCATAAAAACAAGATTTCTCTTGTTTTAACAAATAAATGCACTGACACGTACATATATTCGTGTTAGATTGTGTTATTTCGTAAACACAATCCATTACATGGTTATAAAGTAAACCATGCCCGAGAAAATTAATTCCCGTTGTTGAGTCAAAGCTTTCCGGTGAAATGCTTGACTTGAATATGAAAAGCGGGTTGCTATCTGAAATAATAGCAAGCCATAGTTGAGCATGTTTTAAAACATTTGAACTTCTGCTCGAACTTTATTTATAACCCCGTGTCATTATTGAATAACATTTCTAGGATCGTAAATATTATCGATTCCATAAGACATGCTCTTTTTATCAAAAACATTTTGAACACACAATTTTGAAAGATTTAGAAAAAACTTTCGAAAAAATTCTTGAAAAATTGTGTTCAACGTTTTGAAAATCAATTACTTGAGTTTAAGATTTTGAATATCTTACGAAACGAGCTCAAGTCCGAGAAGTTGTAAACTTCCCGTTGTGAGGATAAGTTTATCATCGGCGATAAACTTTCCTTTCAACTGAAGAACGAGTCCTAAGTTGACATTTACTTAGAAGTCGTGTTCATGAGCTTGAAAACTTTTGAATGTTTTAACGGAAAGCTCATGACCGAGAAAGATGAATTTCTCGTTATGAAGAAAAGTTCTCTTATTTAAAAGATACACTTTCCTTTCTAAGCTTAAAACTTGGAATGTTTTAATACAAGCTCATGACCAAGGAAATTTAATTTCTCGTTATGAGGATAAGTTATCATGAAAGATAAGCTTTCCTAAAATTGATATCTGAGTTACAGTCTGATATTTAACTGTAAGTCATTGTGCATGAGCTTAAAAACTTCGAATGTTTTTAATATTAGCTCATGCCCGAGAAATATAAATTTCTCGTTGTGAGGATAAGTTTATCATCGACGATAAACTTTCCTTTCTTTGAAGTCCGGGGCATAATCTGAAATGTGATTATACACCATTTACACGAGCTTAAAACTTTTGAATAGTTTTAATGTAAGCTCGTGTCCGAGAAAATTTAATTTCTCGTTAATGAGGATAAGTTTATCATCGGCGATAAACATTCCTTTATTTGAAGAACGGGTTATCGTCTGATATTTAACGATAAGCCATGTACACGAGCTTAAAATCTTTGAATAGTTTTAAATGTGAGCTCGTGTCCGAGAAGATTTAATTTCTCGTTAATAAATATAAGTTTATCATCGGCGATAAACTTTCCTTTATTTGAAATCCGGGTCATTGTCTGACATTTAACAATGAACCATTTACACGAGCTTAAAACCTTTGAATGGTTTTAGTGTAAGCTCGTGTCCGAGAAAACTTAATTTCTCGTTTTGAGGATAAGTTATCGTTGACGAGATAAACTTCCCTTTCTTTGGCGTTCGGGTCACAGACTATGATTTGACTATGAGCCATATACACGAGTGATAGGTGTGTAAACACCCATCCTTTTACCACTTAATTCGGGCTAAAACGAGACCAAAACACGTATTTAATATCATTTGTTTGGAATTATGCGTGGTTTTTGTGTTTGTTGTGTTTTCAGAGCCAACCGGATGAATATTGAAGAAAACATGGGATTGCACGGGTTTTACTGAAGAAAAAAGACTCGAGATAAAGTCTATTGTCCAAGAGATGCAAAAGATTTGAAGTCACTGGGCCTATTCGAAGATTTATCGAAGAAAAGGACCAAAGATGGAAGATTTATATAAGTCGAAGAAACTCAAGTCTATTAAACGAAGAAATTAAAAGACGAGTTGAATTTAATCGACGACTAATCCCGAATCAGAATCGAAAACGGAAACTTTTCTGAAAAGACGAAAAGACAAGAAGAACGGGAGAAAGCCCACTCACCAACCAAAGGACAAGCCTATAAAAGGAGCCCCCCTCACACATTTTAGAGCTAGCCTGGAGTTTTCTCTCCTCCCCTTTTTTCTCCTTTCTTGTTCGTTCCATCACAATCACCACTAGGGTGATTGATGATTTTAATCTTTGTTCTTCCAATCTTATTGTTTTAATCTTTGTTTAATCTTGTCAAAACATTAATCATTCAATACTAAGTTCTTGTTTAATCTTTCAAATTTATCTTGTTCATCATCATCTTTATCTTCAAGTTTTTAAGTTTTTATTTTCTTGATTTGATCTTCAAAAGTTGTTGGGATTTGTGTTTTTGTTGATGGGATTAGTAGTTTATAATTAGTAGATGCTTTGTGATTGATTTATTTTAGTTTTTGGTGAATAACTTGGTGATTTTTGGATCAAAACCGTGTTTCCTTGTTCTTCGTTTAGTTTCTGTATCTGGGTTTCCCAGAAGTTCCGAATCAGTGAATAGTAACTTCCGAATGAGTTGTGTTTTCAAAAGTTCCGAGTCAGTTAAAAGTTCCGAATGAGTTTACCTTTAAAAAGTTCCGAACCAGTTTAAAACTTCCGAACCAAACAAAAGTTCCGGATGAATCATTAAGTTCCGAATCAGTTTGAAAAGTTCCGAACGAAGCAGAAAGTTCCGAACCGATTTTTATCTTCCGAACCAAGGCAAAAGTTCCGAACCGATTTATTTACCAAAAGTTCCGAATCGGAACTTACAAAAAGTTCCGAATCAGTAAGTTCCGGATCAAGCCAAAACTTCCGAACGAAGCTAAAGTTCCGAATCAATTTTCAGACTTCCGAACCAAAGACTTCCGAACCAGTAAGTTCCGAATCAAGGGGCTTCATTCGGAAGTCCAAAACTTCCGAATCAGTAAGTCCCGGATGAGTGTAAACTTCCGAACCAAGGTTAAAGTTCCGAATCAAGTTTCCTTTTAGTGTCACTGTTTGTCTGTTTTACTGTTTCTTTATGTTTATTTCACAATTTATATCTTAACTGTAATTTGAACTTTAATTTCAATTTTAATTTTAATCTTAATTTTAATCTTAAGTTTAACACAAGTCTTTGTTAATTATAATTAAAGTAATTGTCTTTGATTTAAATTTTCATTTCCACTTTTTATTAGACTAGAAAAGCAAACCCTTTTATTTAGTAACCAAGAACAATCATTCCACTTAAGACCAAGATCAATTCGAGAGGATTCCGAGAGTAAAATTGAACCTAGCAAAATCATTGTATCAAATGGCGCCGCTGCCGGCTCTTCTCGTTAAGATCAAAAGTTTTTTGTGAGAACTTGGATTTTGGGATCCGTTCCCCGTGAACGTTACTTTTTCAAGAAAATTTTCAAAAACAACTAAAAAACATAAAAATTTTCAAAAATACAAAAAAAATTAAAAAACATAAAAACCAAAAATATTTTTGCTTTGTTTCTCTTTGTTCGTTCTTTTGCAGGTGTATGCGCACTCGTTCCACGTCATATCAAGAGCCCGAGCCTCTCGATCACTTAGACATGGCCGGTGTACCACCTCCAAACAATAATAACAACAACAACATGAACAATAACAACAACAATGAGCCCCTTCGGGATAATCGCCCGATGATTGAATTGCTGCAAGCTCATGTCGATGGCAACACGGATCCAATTGTCATACCTCCAATTGCCGCCAACAATTTCGAGTTAAAATCAGGCTTTATCCAGATGGTCTCCGCTCAACCGTTCTTGGGACGTACCATTGATGATCCACATGACCATATCAAGAGATTTCTACAACTCACCAACACGGTCAAGTTCAATGGCGTTCCACAAGAGGTTATAAGGTTACAACTTTTTCCCTTTTCTTTAGAGGGACAAGCCCGGCATTGGCTTGCTAAGGAACCGCCACAGAGTATTCTCTCGTGGACGGATTTGGAAACAAAGTTTATCAACTACTTTTTTCCACCCTCTCGTACTACCGCTTTGCGGAATGAGATCATAAATTTTGAACAAAAGTACGATGAGTCATTCAGTGAATCTTGGGATCGCTTTAAAGATCTTTTGAGAAAATGCCCACAACATGGTTTTACCAAAGTACATCAAATTAATACTTTTTACAATGGTTTAAGCATGAGTGACCAAGATTCACTGAATAGTGCCTCGGGGGGTAATCTATTGGCTAAGACTTCCAATGCTGCTTGGGACATCATTGAGAACAAATCTCGTGTGCAAACCAAGAGTGTTCGGACCAATGTCGCTAGTGCTAGCACTAGTGACAGCGACAAGCGATTAGACAAAATCACTACGCTTCTTGAATCGCTTGTCACCCACACCGTCAGCAACAACAACAGCAACAACGCCAAAAACACTCAAGTGAACGCTGTCAGCCAACCTTGTGAGATATGCGGTGGTCCTCACTCTTACACAACTTGTACCGCCACCCAAGATTACCCTGCTGAGAATGTGAATGCGGCATATGGCACCTATCCTCAACCCGCTTATCAAGCCAGACCTCAAGGTGACCGTAATTTGCTTAGCTATCGATCCAACAACTATCTTTCACCACCCGGTTTTCCCCCAAACAACCCAAACCAACAACAAAACCTTAACCGCCCTCCTCAAAAACAACAACAACCTCGACAACCATACATCCCACCTCACAAGCAGCAACAAACACCTCAACGTAACAATCAAGTCTACCAACAACCTGCTTACCAACCACCTGCATACAATGCTCCTCCCAACCAAGCCACCACTGCATTACACCAAGAGGTTGCAACCTATATGAGGACCAATGATGTGATAGTGGGAAATCTCCAAGAGGAAGTGCGTAATTTGAAAGCAGACTTGGTCAAGCAAGGAAATGATTTGAGAGCCGATATGAGAAATACGTTGGATAGCCAAACTAATGATCTGAGGAACATGATGGCTAGTTTCTTCCAAGGTAATCAACCCTCTTCTTCGGGTACTCTTCCGAGTAACACCGTTGCGAACCCAAGAGGGGAGATGAAAGCAATCACCACTCGAAGTGGTAAAGGTACCAAGGAACTCGAGCTTCCTATACCTCCACCGGTGGTTGTGACTAAGGAGAACAAGTCACCTGCTCCTATTCCTCACCCTTCTCCTTCCCCAATTTCTCCACCTCTTCATTCTACCCCTCCTCCACCCGTGGTTGTGAGTGATCCTATTCCCCTAAAGCCTTCTTCTTCATCCAATATACCTTATCCTTCAAGGTTGAGGAAAGAGAAGCAAAAGAGCAAGGATGATATTCAGGTTTCGAATTTCCTTAAAATGTTCAAACAACTGAATTTCAATATCTCCTTCGCTGAGGCTCTCGCTCACATGCCAAAATATGCGAAAATGTTTAAATATCTTCTGAGCGACAAGGAAAAGCTCCTCGATATTGCCAACACCCAACTTAATGAGAACTGCTCTGCAGTGCTCTTAAGGAAATTGCCAACCAAGCTTGGTGATCCGGGTCGTTTTCTTATCCCTTGCAATTTCCCGGGAGTAGAGAATTGCATGGCCCTAGCCGATTTAGGTGCCAGTATTAATCTCATGCCTCTAAGTGTTTGGAAGCAATTATCTCTCCCAGAGCTAATCCCCACCAAAATGACTTTGGAATTAGCTAACCGTACGGTTGCTTATCCAGTGGGGATAGCTGAAGACGTCATTGTAGGAGTCAACAAATTCACCTTCCCTGCTGATTTTGTTGTCGTCGACTACGAGATGGACCCCCGTGTACCACTGATTGTTGGTCGTCCATTCCTTAGGACCGGTCGCACTCTCATTGATGTTGAAGCCGGTGAGCTTATCATGAGAGTGGGTGACGATAAAGTAGTCTTCAATATGGGAAAATTGTCTAAACAGCCTTATTCATATGAGAGCGTTAATTGTATTGACGTTCTTGATGAGGCTTGTGAAGAACACTTTAATGATGCTTGCAAAAGTATTCCTACTTCTCTTCCCAATGTTGAGACCGTGTCCTCCATTGATTCATCGTTGTCTCTATTCGGAGATGGTGATTTATTTTGGAACAATCTTGAAGATACCATGGGAGATGCGAATTTAGCTACTAATGATTCTCCCACCGAGGGGGATGAAGACATGAATTTCTTTGACAATCTTCTCACTGAAGACAAACCTTCGCCTCCATCTCCCACGGTTATTGCTATCGATGCCACGACTTTGAAAACGCCTCCCGTCGAAAATCCTCCGGATTTGGAACTTAAGGAGTTGCCGCCTCATCTCGAGTACGTGTTCCTTGACGACAACAAGAAGTCGCCCGTCATTATTGCAACGGATTTGAAAGATGAAGAGAAGACTCGCCTCGTTGCCGTACTGAAAGCTCATAAGAAGGCTATTGCTTGGAAAATTTCGGATATTCGTGGAATTGATCCTCACTTCTGCACACACAAAATTCTCATGGAGGACGACTTCAAGCCCACAATTCAAAGCCAACGAAGGGTGAATCCAAAAATCCATGAAGTCATCAAAACAGAGGTTATCAAACTTCTTGATGCGGGTATGATTTACCCTATTTCGGATTCACCGTGGGTTAGTCCAATCCATTGTGTGCCCAAGAAGGGCGGAATAACCGTTGTTCCCAATGAACACAACGAGTTGATTCCCACTCGTCTCGTTACTGGGTGGAGAGTTTGTATAGACTACCGCAAACTCAATGATGCCACGAGAAAGGATCATTTCCCTCTACCTTTTATGGACCAAATGCTTGAACGATTACCGGGTAATGAATATTACTGCTTTCTTGATGGTTTCTCGGGTTATTTCCAAATACCCATCGATCCCCAAGATCAAGAGAAGACGACATTCACTTGTCCCTATGGCACTTTCGCTTACAAAAGAATGCCTTTTGGCTTATGTAATGCGCCCGGGACTTTCCAAAGGTGCATGTTAGCTATCTTCCATGACATGGTTGAACAAACCATGGAAGTCTTCATGGACGATTTCTCGGTCTTCGGGGATTCGTTCTCTTCTTGCCTTGCCAATTTAGAACGTATGCTAAAGCGGTGCGAAGACACTCGCCTAGTTCTGAATTGGGAAAAATGCCATTTTATGGTAAAAGAAGGCGTCGTGCTTGGACATAAGATCTCGAAAGCCGGTCTTGAAGTTGACCATGCTAAAGTCGACGTTATCGCAAAGTTGCCTCCACCTTCAACCGTGAAGGGTGTGAGAAGTTTTCTGGGTCATGCGGGCTTCTACCGTCGATTTATCAAAGATTTTTCTCAAATCGCTCGCCCGATGACCCACCTCGTGGAAAAAGATACTCCTTTTATCTTCTCCAAAGAGTGTCTTGAAGCCTTCAACTCGCATAAGGACAAGCTCACTAAGGCACCTGTCTTGGTTACCCCTAATTGGGAGCTGCCTTTTGAGTTGATGTGCGATGCTAGTGATTTTGCTATTGGAGCGGTTCTTGGACAAAGAGTGAACAAACACTTCCAACCGATCCATTACGCTAGCAAGACAATGACTGGGGCACAATTGCATTATACGACAACCGAAAAAGAGCTTTTAGCTGTTGTCTATGCTTTTGAAAAATTCCGCCCCTATCTTGTCCTTTCTACCACCATTGTGTATACCGATCATTCCGCGTTGAAGTACTTGTTGACAAAGCAAGATTCCAAACCAAGACTTCTTCGCTGGGTTTTGCTGCTCCAGGAATTTAAAATCGAAATTCGCGATAAAAAAGGAGCTGAAAACCTAGCCGCGGACCATCTCAGCAGACTTGAGGATCCTTACCAAGGGGATCATCCGACCAAAGAAATCAATGATTCTTTTCCCTTGGAGACCTTAATGTCTATAAACTCGAAGCCGAATGAAACCCCGTGGTTTGCGGACTTTGCAAACTACTTGGCGGGTGGAATTCTCAAGGAAGGGTTGACGTCCCAACAAAAGAAGAAGTTCTTCACCGACATCAAGACTTACTTTTGGGACGACCCTTACCTATTCAAACAATGTGCCGACCTGCTTATTCGCCGATGTGTTGATGGACCGGCAGCGTCTGAAATCCTTAATGCTTGCCACAAAGGACCCACCGGTGGTCACTTTGGTCCCAACTACACCGCTAAAAAAGTGTTTGATTCCGGATTTTATTGGCCCTCCATATACCGTGACGCTCACGATATGGTCAAACGATGTGATGTTTGCCAAAAGCAAGGCAAAATCACACATAAAGACGAGATGCCTCAGAATTTCATTCAAGAGTGTGAAATTTTTGATGTTTGGGGTATCGACTTTATGGGGCCATTCCCTTCTTCTAAAGGCAACAAATACATCCTTGTAGCCGTTGACTACGTTTCAAAGTGGGTCGAAGCCAAAGCTTTACCCACTAATGACGCAAGGGTGGTTTGTAACTTTTTGAAAGCTCTTTTCGCTAGATTCGGTGTGCCTCGTGCCATTATTAGTGATCGTGGGACTCATTTCTGCAATGACCAATTTGCTCGAGTCATGGCTAAGTACGGTGTAAACCATCGTCTTTCCACAGCCTACCACCCACAAACTAATGGCCAGGCTGAAATATCCAACCGAGGACTGAAGCGAATTCTTGAAAGGACCGTGGGAGAGCATCGTGCCTCATGGGCTGATAAACTTAACGATGCTTTGTGGGCCTTCCGTACTGCTTACAAGACCCCGATCGGCTGTACGCCTTATCGTCTTGTGTACGGGAAAGCGTGCTACCTCCCCATTGAGTTGGAGCACAAGGCTTATTGGGCCTTGAAGTGGGATAATTTTGATATAAACAAAGCCGGTGACCTACGCAAGATCCAACTCAATGAGCTAAATGAACTCCGTAATGATGCTTATGAAAATTCTTTGATCTATAAGGAAAGAACTAAGCTCATTCACGACTCTAAGATCAAAAACCGAGAGTTCCATGTTGGAGACAAAGTCTTACTTTTTAACTCTCGGTTGAAAATCTTCTCGGGAAAGCTCAAATCTCGTTGGTCCGGCCCATTCACCATTGCCCAAATTTTTCCATATGGTACTCTCGAGCTCGCTCAACCTAATGGACCAAATTTTAAGGTGAATGGCCAACGAGTGAAGTTGTACTTTGGTGAGGACACCTCTAAGGAGGTGATTCCATCCCTCACCACGTTCCCCATGAACTAATTTTGGTTCGAGTCAGGCTCGTGACTCGGTTATCAAAAACAAGCGCTCCTCGGGAGGCAGCCCGAGTATCTATCCTTTTATGTTTTAATCCCCTAAGTGTAGGGGGGACTTCTCTACATGTTTGTCTGTGTATGGTGTGATTACAGGGATAAGTGCACTCTTGGAAACTTTGAAGAACCGTGCTCCCGTGTTATCCGAAATCCGGTTCTATCTCTCAACTATCGTGATTCAATTTTCTTCATACTCACATTTGAAATTGATCACTTTAGTCGTCTCTTCCTTAACTTGAGTTAACCAACGTGCACAATGTCATAAGTGTAGGGGAGACTTTTCCCACATGCTTAAACATTGAGGACAATGTTTATCTTAAGTGTAGGGGGGACTTCTATCGAAGTTTTAAGTGGACTTTTCCATGAAAATGCCTTCATTTAACCAGAAAATCCTATTTTTCAACATTTTTCAAATTTTTTATTAACTTTGGCCATTTAGTTGTAATTTTTAAATTTTTATCGTTGCTTTCATATGTATATATCCCGCAATAAAGTCAAATTTTAATAAAGTGGCGTAGCTAGTTTAGAAGTCTTTGACATATTAGGCCCGTTGCGTTTATTTTGACTCAACCCGAATAGACTTATCTAAGTTTATTCTAGCTAGTATCCTTAACCATGTAGACCTTAATTGGTTTATTAGGCTAAGTATCCACGAGTCTCATTACTTGAGGTTTTAAATTGTGGAGGACGAGAAATGATAGAGTCAATTATAAGTCGGTATTCTTGCACAAGCTCACTTGGTGTAATTATTTGCCTATTCTCCCATCACTTGCTAATAATTTATCTGCAATAAGTAAGGTCATACGATTTGAAAAGTTACTTAGCTTCTAGCCCAAGATCGTTTAAAAGTTGCTCGGTAATGATAAGAGTTCATAGCCAAGGCATAACTTATGAAGCGGGGCGCGAAGATTGGCGAGTCCGAAAAGGCCCTAACAAGGCATGAGGATTCCATTTTATTGCTGAAGATCCAAAGTGATGTGAAAAGCATTATTCCTAAAGTCAATATGAAGGATCAAGACTCACGACGAAAAGCAATCAACTCCCATAAAGATCATGGAGAAGTCTATCCGAAAAGACCCTAACAAGGTATGAGGATAAATAGATCCAAGTCCGAAAAGGAGGCGGATCGTTGTATCTCAAAATCCCAATTAGAGATTGAAGAAATAATCATGAAGTCGTGGTCAACAAAGTTGGAGTACCCCTCAAAAGTCTCCAAGTGAGGAAACTCTATTATGATGAGAAGACCATTATCTCAAGAACGTCTCTCGAAGATATGAAGTATGAAGTACATGCCAAATATCGGCCCGAGAAAGGTCTCAAATCGTGAACCAAGTTATGCCAAGATATGAACTTTTTGATATCCCGAGAAGCAGTTTTAAGAGATTTTGTCCTTTAGCTAACTATTGATCAAATCGTCCTACTTTGCTTTCAGCCCTAATAAACTATCGAAATAAGTCCAAAAATGCATCTTCATGATCATTATAAGACAAAAATAAAATATAAGAGATACACCTAGGAATAAGGGAGTTTAAGCATTTAATTAAGCCATGTGTGTAAGTGTTTGAATTGCTAACTTATAATAACAATGATCTCGTTTTTAAGCTTAGTTTGGGGAACGTGAAACTTGAGGGTGATAAATCTTCGCAGCACAAAAGCCCTAATGTAAGTCATTGATTTCTTTGCAAGTTATTTCCATGTAGCTATTTTCAAGTGAAAATGGTTTTCTATCCCTTTGTTATCTTTGAAGTTTTATTCCTTTAATTTTTGTTTAGTAGAATTTAAATAAGGCCAAGGTTGATTAATTATGAGAAAAATGTAAAATTGCTTTATCACTAAGCATTGCATGAGGGCATGGCAATGGTTAAGTGTAGGGGATTTGATAGGTGTGTAAACACCCATCCTTTTACCACTTAATTCGGGCTAAAGCGAGACCAAAACACGTATTTAATATCATTTGTTTGGAATTATGCGTGGTTTTTGTGTTTGTTGTGTTTTCAGAGCCAACCGGATGAATATTGAAGAAAACATGGGATTGCACGGGTTTTACTGAAGAAAAAAGACTCGAGATAAAGTCTATTGTCCAAGAGATGCAAAAGATTTGAAGTCACTGGGCCTATTCGAAGATTTATCGAAGAAAAGGACCAAAGATGGAAGATTTATATAAGTCGAAGAAACTCAAGTCTATTAAACGAAGAAATTAAAAGACGAGTTGAATTTAATCGACGACTAATCCCGAATCAGAATCGAAAACGGAAACTTTTCTGAAAAGACGAAAAGACAAGAAGAACGAGAGAAAGCCCACTCACCAACCAAAGGACAAGCCTATAAAAGGAGCCCCCCCTCACACATTTTAGAGCTAGCCTGGAGTTTTCTCTCCTCCTCTTTTTTCTCCTTTCTTGTTCGTTCCATCACAATCACCACTAGGGTGATTGATGATTTTAATCTTTGTTCTTCCAATCTTGTTGTTTTAATCTTTGTTTAATCTTGTCAAAACATTAATCATTCAATACTAAGTTCTTGTTTAATCTTTCAAATTTATCTTGTTCATCATCATCTTTATCTTCAAGTTTTTAAGTTTTTATTTTCTTGATTTGATCTTCAAAAGTTGTTGGGATTTGTGTTTTTGTTGATGGGATTAGTAGTTTATGATTAGTAGATGCTTTGTGATTGATTTATTTTAGTTTTTGGTGAATAACTTGGTGATTTTTGGATCAAAACCGTGTTTCCTTGTTCTTCGTTTAGTTTCTGTATCTGGGTTTCCCAGAAGTTCCGAATCAGTGAATAGTAACTTCCGAATGAGTTGTGTTTTCAAAAGTTCCGAGTCAGTTAAAAGTTCCGAATGAGTTTACCTTTAAAAAGTTCCGAACCAGTTTAAAACTTCCGAACCAAACAAAAGTTCCGGATGAAGCATTAAGTTCCGAATCAGTTTGAAAAGTTCCGAACGAAGCAGAAAGTTCCGAACCGATTTTTATCTTCCGAACCAAGGCAAAAGTTCCGAACCGATTTATTTACCAAAAGTTCCGAATCGGAACTTACAAAAAGTTCCGAATCAGTAAGTTCTGGATCAAGCCAAAACTTCCGAACGAAGCTAAAGTTCCGAATCAATTTTCAGACTTCCGAACCAAAGACTTCCGAACCAGTAAGTTCCGAATCAAGGGGCTTCATTCGGAAGTCCAAAACTTCCGAATCAATAAGTCCCGGATGAGTGTAAACTTCCGAACCAAGGTTAAAGTTCCGAATCAAGTTTCCTTTTAGTGTCACTGTTTGTCTGTTTTACTGTTTCTTTATGTTTATTTCACAATTTATATCTTAACTGTAATTTGAACTTTAATTTCAATTTTAATTTTAATCTTAATTTTAATCTTAAGTTTAACACAAGTCTTTGTTAATTATAATTAAAGTAATTGTCTTTGATTTAAATTTCCATTTCCACTTTTTATTAGACTAGAAAACCAAACCCTTTTATTTAGTAACCAAGAACAATCATTCCACTTAAGACCAAGATCAATTCGAGAGGATTCCGAGAGTAAAATTGAACCTAGCAAAATCATTGTATCAACGAGCTTAAAAACCTTGGAATAGTTTTAATTTTAACTCGTGTCTGAGAAAATTTAATTTCTCGTTTGTGAGGATAAGTTCATCATCGACGATGGACTTTCCTTTCTTTAAAGATCGGGTCACAGACTGTGATTTGACTGTGAGCCACATACACGAGCTTAAAAACCTTGGAATAGTTTTAATTTTAGCTCGTGTCCGAGAAAATTTAATTTCTCGTTTGTGAGGATAAGTTTATCATCGACGATAGACTTTCCTTTCTCTGAAGATCGGGTCACAGACTGTGATTTGACTGTGAGCCACATACACGAGCTTAAAACCTTTGAATTGTTTTAATGTAAGCTCATGTCCGAGAAAATTTAATTTCTCGTTGTGAGGATAAGTTTATCATCGATGATAGACTTTCCTTTCTCTGAAGATCGGGTCACAGAGTGTGATTTGACTGTGAGCCACATACACGAGCTTAAAACCTTTGAATTGTTTTAATGTAAGCTCGTGTTCGAGAAAATATAATTTCTCGTTGTGAGGATAAGTTTATCATCGACGATAGACTTTCCTTTCTCTGAAGATCGGGTCACAGACTGTGAAAATGGGAATGAAAATGAAAATGAAAATGAAAAAAAAAAGTTTATAAAATGAAAATGGGAAAAACACAAACAACAACCCCTCCTTGGAAGCCAAGGAGGTTTGGATGGGTATATATAGTCACTCACGCGCCTACACTATACATAGTTTCCTAGTCTAGTCGTTGCGTGAGTGACTATGATAACTAATGAGAATTCTTAAATGTCGTCACATAAAGTGAATTTCCAACAAAATATATTTATGTATTTATTAATTTAACCGAGCAAATAACTATATAACCCCTCCAATGTTGATAAGAACCCCCTTGGGACCTAATGCATCAATCACTTCACGACTAATTATGTGACGAGTTTCTTTTGTTAGAGGGAATGCAACAACCAGAATTTCATTGTTTGAAGCAAATTTAACTACAGCGGGAAAGTACTTGTATTCCAATTCTGGTTACTGCATTCTGGAATACTACAGTAACTAATGGGACAGTTAAACGCTTCAGCTCTCTTAGCCAATGATGCACGAGATCGCCTATAAGGGTGGCGTATCCGTGTGGGAGTGGCTCGAGATCGGGAGCGTCGCCGAATCGGCTCAGAATCGAATCTTGACCGATTCCCAGTCGGAGGGAACGTTTGTTGACCGAATCTGGCAACGATTCGGATTTCTAAGCCCCGTTTCATGGCCAGTATCTTGCTTTTTAGGGTTTTTATGGGCTGCGTGTGGGAGATAGGGGCGGATCTACCTATCGAAGAAAAAAAAAGAAAGAGAAAAAATTGTGGCTGCATTTGAGAGCCTCAGTTGAACAATGAAGAAGAAGATAGCAATCAAAAGTCAATGGGTTTTAATTACTTGGCTACTCTTGGTACTTACATGTAACAACTCTTTTCTAGCCCATCGAATTTCCTCACAAGCCCAACCCACCCAAAATTATAACTTTTGCACATATTGTTATTTGATCAATTTATTTTTTTTTGTCAAATGAAAGTGTAATGATAAAAAATAGTTGAGATCTAGAACTTGTTTCAAGTAGTTTTTATATTGTCTTTCCTCTCATAAATCAAAATTTATTCTAGTTGAAAATTTGATTTACATCAAAAAATATTTGATTTTCTTAATATATTTATATATTTTTATATATTTTTAGGCCGTATCCGGGCCGTTCCCCTATCTTGATTTTTTATTTTTGCCGTTTTCCGTTATCGTATTGTTCCCGTATCCCCGTGTCGTTCCCGTTTCGGTGCTACATAGCTCTTAGCAAATGCTCTCCCAATTTTTCCTAAACCTAGTCCAAATTGGATAAACATAAGATGATTACATACGTACCGTTCTACTTTGATGGTGGTGTTCAAACAAGTATCCTCAGTAATATATCTATTAGTTCTCCACTTTAACTTTCTATTCCGATATGAGTAATCTGCTCATTTACATGCGCTGGGGTCACTAAATTTGGTTTTCATGTTTAGTGGATCACTTAAAACATATTATTAGTAACAGATAGTTTTCGGCTCTATTCATCATTAGAGGACACGGTATGGTGGCCGGTCAGTGGGCTGGCCACGACGGCGCGAGGCCACGGCGGCGCCAACCACACCGTGGCTCGCGTCGTCGAGTTTGGGCTGGCTACTACCAGCCGACGCCATGGGCCATGGCGCGACCTCATGGCGCAGCCAACCACACCGTGGCTCGCGCCATGGGTGGCGTTATGGGTTTTTTTTAATTTTTTTTGGAACAATTTTTGACCGTTGGAAGGGGAAATTTTTTTTTTCTTGACAATTTTTGACCGTTGGGGTAAAATTTTCGTGTTTTTTTTATTCGGTAATTTTTTTTATGTTTTTTTAATTTCGTGTTGTTTTTTTATTAGTAATTGTATTTTTTTTATTAATGAAAATATTAAGTTTATGTTAATTAATTGTTAAAAAAAAAAAGTGGTGGGTGACGACGACACGAGAATTCTCGTGTTAACAGGGTTGAGCCATCGTGGGGAGTTTTGGTATCGTGGGAGTAAAAAGTGATGTGACATCACTTTTTGCCCCCGACACGAGCACGATGGCTCAACCATACCGTGTGCTCTTATAGTGTCAAGAAATAGTGAGAGTAGAGAACTACAACCACAGTACCAAACTACTAGAAACTAATAGTAACTAATACTAGTAAACTTGATAAGAATAAACTAAAACTTCAAACATAAGAAACTTAAAACACCATGATAAACTTCCGAGTAAATCTCCAAACTAAAGCATGCACAATCCATAACAACAACAATATGATTAGACGACTGCAATAGCCGCTGCTGCTGCTGGTGGTGGTGGTGGTGGTGGTGGGGGTAGGGGTGAGGCAGATGATGTTGGTGATGGTGATGGTGAGGGTGAAGGGGTGTGAATCTTCTTCTTCTTGTTGGCCTTTTGCTTGTTTTGTCTCGAAAACCCGCCAAGATACCTTTTGGTGGTGGTCTCTTCGAGCACCTCTTTTCGTGTTTCTGAATCTTCTTGGGAGTACCACTTTCTTCACAATTCTGATCCCTGTACTTGCAGTTTTCATGTTGAAGGTTCTTCTTGATGCGGTTTTTCCTCCTCAATTAATCACCAAGTGTTATTATATACAGTGCCTAAGCTTATAACAGCACTTGCTAAACGAATGATGTCGAAGCTAGATATATACAAGAGGTTGACAAATGCTTTACGTGTTGTTGTCATTATCTCTGTTGGCTGGATATGCTACGAGGTAAAAGTCCTTGTAGTAGTATACATAAGACGATTTTGCTATGCATAAAATAGTTTACTTAAGCTAAATCTTACATAATCTTGATTTCAGCTTTGTTTCAAGTCAACTGATATACATAACGAGCCGTGGCAAAATGCTTTGACCATCCCTGCATTCTGGCATGTTTTATCATTTTCTCTCCTCTGCGTAATCAGTGCTCTTTGGGCGCCGTCTGAGAACTCGACACGGTAAAACATGTATTAATTTGTTTCAACTGACATATATGCCTATTCTGATGATGGAAGTGAGGTGTTTGACGAGGATGAGCTATTATTGTTCATGAAACCGTCCCTACCTCCCACAAAAGATGTTGGTAGTCCGACCGAAGTAAGATCAGCTCATAGTGATGATGGAGCGTTTGTTGATACGGAAGAGATAAAACAGCGTAACTAGAAGTCTAGAATACCAGGTATATATGGTTTTTCATTTGAAGACTTTCAATATCCTGCCCAGAATGATAGTACTTATCAAAAGAATCAACCAAGACACTCTGAAGCCCCTTCAGCCTCTTCAAGGGCACTAGCTTAAGTCAATTTGTTTGATAGATAGAATATATTAGATTAATTTGTTTGAATACTTTTAAAGTTGAAATTCTATTAGATTAATTGTGTTCAACTTTTTCTTTAAATTTCTTAATCGCAAGCTTAGAGGATTGACAGATAACTAAAAAGTAGTCATTTTACATAAACTTCAACATTTTGAACACCACAAAAGATGCATCTGAGTCCGATGTTATTACGGTACTGTGATTCAATTTTCAAGTAACCAGGCCCAAAACGATAAACTGGCCCAATAACATCCAAATCAACTTAGAACCATGATAGATGTTATAAGCTATAGCTAGCCGATAACTCCATAAGTAAGGACTAAGACTCCTAAATGTAACTTTTTAACCAGTGTGGGGCGAGCTTTTACAATGGTCCATAAAAGAGGTTTCACGTACACTAATTTAATAACGAAAAACTGATTCCTAGTTTGGAGGAATTGAATCGGTGTCGTACCAAAGATATGAGGTGTTGACACTCTTCATCAGATAAGAAGCCCTTGTACAAGAACACCCTATCCAAACGAAGGACTTGTTATCAGCCATAGACTTATAACTTATTATGTTTGATAGACTTAAGCAAACACCCCCAAAAGAAGACTAGTGCTCATATTTCATGTATAGTACTAAGGGTACCATGTTCTTTATTCATGCAGCACCCATAAAAATCAAATGCAAGTCTTGCGTCTGGTAACAACAAACATTGATTAAACTAACTCATACTGCTCCTCGTAACGGAAATTAGAAAACAATTTTCCTGAATTCTTTAATAAAGAATTGCAGTGATAGTCTGGTGCTGGGCTAATTTGTTACTTCAGATTTACAAAACATATATTTGGCTAATTAATAACATGGTTAACCGTTATAAAGAAAAGGAAAAGAAGTTTTGAAGTCTTTGCTACAAAAAAACTGAATACGAAAGAAAGAAACATTACCCCCTATATACATTCAGGGGAATTGATAATTCGGAATAAAAGTAATATTTATTCTTTGTGAGAGGTGATGTAAAAGGCACGGTATCCTCCATCCATTTTTTAAGTCACCAGCCTTGAAAGAAGCCATCGACGATCTGGAATGGCCAGGATCGAGCATCTAAATAACCTTGCAACCTACGCCTCTGCCAGATATAATACTTTTAAAGAGGAGGGCTCTGTAGACTTGCAAATAGACTTTCTGTATTATGCAAATATAATTCTCTACTCTGCATTCAACAGTGATTAGATTCTGTCTCACAGGTATGTCTGTTATATCTCTTGCCAACTTCTGTTACAACAGCTATCTAGAGTTTATATAAACAACGAAGAGAAGAAAGATGACTTACTAGTAGTTAAGAGTTATGCTAAGAGCTTAGTTGTTGCGTTGAACTTGCCGCTTCAAGAAAATCATATCTTTATTCTTTTTAGTATTTATTTATGTTGTTCAGAGATAAAAAGGATATACGATCAACTTCCAATTTATCTAAGTTTTCAGGTACAGGAAAGTTCCAGTTCTTGAAATTAGCTGCTAAATTGAGCAAAACGTCTGTTATCACTACTGGGCTGGGACGCACTAGTGCTGGATTGACAGTCACTGCATTCAAGGATTGAAGTGAGACTGATTGTGTGCTAGTATCCCTCTTGTGTCTTTTTATCAAATAATATACAACTATTCCCAGATAGGAATGTGCATAATTTGCTAGTATCCCATTTAGATCAGACTTATACTTTCTGAATTCTTTTTCTTTTATATGATTTTGTTTCAGATTTGCGTAATTTTGAAACCAACGGATGAAAAGACCGGGTTATGGAACTTAGTGACGGTTTCTTGCTCGGCTTATGGAAAAGATCATCTTATAATAGGATTAACAGTTTTATGTTTTAATGCGATCATTATATGCGTTAGGATGGCAATAAAAGGTCTTTGGCTCTCTGTCTTTTAATCTTCTTCTTTTTGTTACAGCAGAAATAGGATTAACAGTTTATAATAGGATTAAGAGTTTTCTGTTTTGAAGTCTTTGTTACAAAAAACTGAATACGAAAGAAAGAAACATTATAGTAAAACAGGAAACCATCCCATAAAGAACCCAAATCATAAGAGTTACAACAAAGAGTAACTAGTACAAATACGATAATGATTAGACCATGCAAAATCCCCAAACTCACTACAACAATTCTGAAGCCTAGGGACGACTTATTCGTCCCTAGGTAAGGCCTCTTTCGACCCTAAACTCCTAGGGACGACTAAGTCGACCCTAGGAGTTAGTGCCTAAAAACTCGTCTCTAGAATCTTAGGGACGAACACCCCTTTGTAACCTAGGGACGACTTTGTGGGTCCCACTACCCACTACGTTGAAAAAATTGACAAACCTAGGGACGACTTGTCTTTGAAACCTAGGGTCGACAAAGTCGTCCCTAGGTTATTAATAAAAATAATCTTTTTAAAATTTTTCTTAAAAATTCTTTTTTTTATTATTTTTAATAAAATCTTATTTATAAACATTAATAAAAACATTTTCAGAAAATAAAAAAAAAATATTATTTATTATCCTAGGGACGACTTAGTCGTCCCTAGGTTTCAATATTGCCCAGGTTTTCAAAACCTAGGGACGACTAAGTCGTCCCCAGGTTTTGACACCTGGGCAATATTGAAACCTAGGGACGAGTCGTCCCTAGGTTTCAATATTGCCCAGGTTTTCAAAACCTAGGGACGACTAAGTCGTCCCTAGGTTTTGACACCTGGGCAATATTGAAACCTAGGGACGACTAAGTCGTCCCTAGGATTAAAACCTGGAGAAACACGAAAAGAGGTGCTCTTATGCAACTGCTGTCTTGTGTAGAAAACATTTACGGAGGATGGTTGTTATATGAAAGCTCATACCAGTTTTAATTTTTTCTAATTTATATAATTTTTTATAACAAAAAACTAGAAACTTTCTTTCCCAATGATTAAGAGTCCATTTATGTATTGAAGCACTACAACATTAAGTGTGTGCCTTTCACAAGGGACATATCGTCGGGGATAGGTTTCCATGTCGCCAAAGATTCGTGGTATGAACATCAGGGGATAAGCTTTGACGATATCAAAAGTTTGACCGAGATACACGTCTCGGGGGATAAGCTTTGACGGGGTTTATTTCATGTATGTGTTTGATGAACACACGGTAACATAGACACGTTAGGTTGGTAGATAGTCATTGTGAGTATCGCCCAAAGCGTCTAACAATCTCGTTCTACCACTACTTGGACCACTAATTATGCTAAAATGGTATCCAACTTGTATGATATTCTGTTATAAAGACTTGTATGACCAAATGAACTACTTCTACTCTATTCTATTAGTTCTATGATCAAATGAAGTATGTCTTCTACCCTAGCTTCCTCCTGAACACAACGCACAAACTAATGTAGGCGAAACATCAAGTATCACATTATGTGTATATTCAATGTAGGCGAAACATTAAAATTAGACACCAGTATAGAATTTTAACAACTTTTGGTGCGTGAATTAGGGGTATTTGGTATTGCATTTGAAAGTGACTATGACACTGATTGCATAGTGAAACTTATTTTGAGAGTGCTAAGTTTTGATAAACACGGTTATTTAGGGATCACTTAATAGAGGGCATAACCGTAGCTGCCAATCAAACAAAAACATTCCTAATAAAGGAACTTACCATATATTGACTTAATTTTATTCAAATACTATCTTAAGCATCCCGAATAACCACATGCATGAAACTGATTCGAACCACGTCCGGCAACCCGAAAAGTCGACAGTTAGTTTATATGTGAAGAAATATCATTGACCACAATATTTAAGTTGCTGCCAATTTTAACGGAATGGAGGGTCTGAATAGTATGCACTAAGACCTCTATTTGTAATGGTATTAAATACATGCTCATCTAGCAAAACCTCCTTAAACATCATTTGTCATGTGTGTAGGAGTTTGTTCATAAGGAGTTTGTATATATCTAGCTTCGACATCATTCGTTTAGCAAGTGCTGTTATAAGCTTAGGCACTGTATAAAATAACACTTGGTGATTAATTGAGGAGGAAAAACCGCATCAAGAAGAACCTTCAACATGTAAACTGCAAGTGCAGGGATCAGAATTGTGAAGAAAGTGGTACTCCCAAGAAGATTCAGAAACACGAAAAGAGGTGCTCGAAGAGACCACCACCAAAAGGTATTTTGGCAGGGTTTTCGAGACAACACAAGCAAAAGGCCAACAAGAAGAAGAAGATTCACACCCCTCCACCCTCACCATCACCATCACAAACATCATCTGCCTCACCCCCACCCCCACCACCACCACCACCACCACCACCACCAGCAGCAGCGGCTATTGCAGTCGTCTAATCATATTGTTGTTGTTATGGATTTTGCATGCTTTAGTTTGGATGCAAAATCCATAACAACAACAATATGATTAGACGACTGCAATAGCCGCTGGTGGTGGTGGTGGTGGTGGTGGTGGTGGGGTGGGGGTGAGGCAGATGATGTTGGTGATGGTGATGGTGAGGGTGAAGGGGTGTGAATCTTCTTCTTCTTGTTGGCCTTTTGTTTGTTTTGTCTCGAAAACCCGCCAAAATACCTTTTGGTGGTGGTCTCTTCGAGCACCTCTTTTTGTGTTTCCGAATCTTCTTGGGAGGACCACTTTCTTCACATTTCTGATCCCTGTACTTGCAGTTTACATGTTGAAGGTTCTTCTTGATGCGGTTTTGCTTTTTCTGGGCGGCAGTCATGGTTGTTTGTGGGGTGTGTTTTTCTTGTTTTTCTTTTCTGTAAGTGAGTGTGTGTAAAAAACTCATAGCTAGTTCGCTTTTTATAACCACCAAATGGTACTATGGTAAGGTTAAGTTAGGGGTTCTCTAACTCAAGTTACTCTAGGGGTTCTTTACCCCTAAAACCTTATTTAATAATTTCTTTGTTTTACTTTTTATTAAAACAAAACTCACATTTCACGTAAATATTAATTTCACTTTTCCAAAGCCTTATAAATTGCCTCGTTTTAACCGTATGCTAATTGCTAATTATATTATTCATCGATGACTTTACCTTATGATGATGGTCGAATATGTGAATCGGTTACTCGATTGCTTGACGTGATGCTCGAACTCGTGACTCGATGATCGAACTCGTGATACGGTGACTCGATCAGGTTAAGCCCGATGGTCGATTCCGTGAGCTGGTTACTTAACCGGTTGACTTGATGGTCAAACCCGTGACCCCGTGACTTGACGGTCGATTAAGCTGACCCGATTGTCGATTTTGTGAACTGGTTACTCGACAGGTTGACTTGATGGTCGACCCCGTGACTCGACCAGGTTGACTTGACAGTCGATTCCGTGACCCGATGGCTCGATCAGCTGACCGGGTGGTAGAATCAGTGACCCAATGATTTAATCAGATTGACTCGATGATCGAACTCGTGACCCGGTGACTCGATCAAGCTGAACTGATGATCAATTCCCTGACACGTAAATTGATCAAGTTGGCTTAATAATCGGATTCATAACCCAACAGTAATATTATGTGAACAAAATGTTTACAATTTATAAGAAAAACTATTAAATTCTTCATTGGAGCAACACTTATTCGCATATAGGCCTAACTAAGTAACTTTTTTTTTTTAAATTACATAATTAATTTTTTTTAATTAATATATTTTATTTAACACATAAAACTAATAATTGTTAGCATGAAAGATTATATTGTCCAGTCAGTTATTAGTTGTCGATTAGGATTAGCCTAGTTGTCAATCATTAGTGTCTATCTATTTATCATTTTACCACTATAAATTGTAATTTATGATTAATGAAATAGACACACAAAGTTTCACTATTCTACATGGTATCAGCCCAACATATCGATCCTGAACCCTAAATACTTCAATCAATCGTTCAAAAAAAAAAAGAAGAAAAAAAAGTCGGTCCTCCGGTCATCGACAACTCGCCGATGATCCGGAGGGATCTCAAACATACCTTTTTCTTTCTATCCTATTAGTTTTATTGCTAATCAATCAAAGCACCGCTTCTGCAGCATTACACCGCCGGCCCCGCTGCTGCTATACCGCTACCGTTTCCGGTTGATATTCCGTCACTTGATTCGTGCAAAGGTCACGGTCACAGTCATGCAAGGTCGCGTTTTGTTTCCTTATGATTTTCTTTGTTGCATATAACATTCATAGAACCCACTTGGCATCAGTGTCTTTCATCTTACGGGCCATCAGAAATTAATAATACTGTTTCCATCGACATCGAATTCGTTGCTCATATCTTGAAGTTCAGACGTTGTTAAGTCTTGTCATGGAGAAAAAAAAAAAGGGGTTCTGATTAATTGGTTATAGAAGAGGTGGAAAGAAATTGTTTTTTTAGGTGAGAATATCAAGCCGAAAATAGGGTTATTATTATTGATTCTTATTTGCTTTTTAAATGTTTTTTTTTTCATATAGTTATTTAAAAAAAAAGAAATTTTTTTTTATGAATTGGTATATTTGGGGTATCCTTCGGATACTTTGATTATCCATAAAAAAAAAATTTGGGATACTTCGAGTTTATCCTTCGGATACTTTGGTTATCCATAAAAAAAATCGGGATACTTTGGTTATCCGTAAACATATGTGATATTTTGGTTATCCTTCAGATACTTTGGTTATCTGTAAACAAGTAGGAATAGGGGATACTCTGGGTTATCCTATTTTATTTTGGTTCATTGTTTTATTTTGTATTTGGTTTATTGTTTTGTGCGTCGATGTGTTTTCTTAACGAGAGAATCTTGACTGAGAAAGAACATGAAAGAAAAGGCAGTCAACGTATGTTCCAGTTTGAGCGTTCTTCATTCTCCCGCTCCAACTGCGGGGGAGTGTTAGCATGGAAGATTATATTGTCCAGTCAGTTATTAGTTGTCGATTAGGATTAGCCTAGTTGTCAATCATTAGTGTCTATCCATTTATCATTTTACCACTATAAATTGTAATTTATGATTAATGAAATAGACACACAAAGTTTCACCATTCTACAATAATCATATACTCATTTAGAAACAAATAACATATTGATACAAACACTTCAATATAATGGTGTTGGTTTTTTAGGTTGGAAGGAATGGAGCTCAAACTCACCCGTAAGTTACAAACTCAGGCGTGAGTTGTCATCTCATGGCAAAACTAATGCGTGAGTATACTTTGAACCAATGACTTATTCATCTAGGTGGGTTTTGGTTTTTGTTGCGTTTATCCATTTGACCATTTTTATTCGGGTGATCATTTAAAAAAAATCCTTTCCAAAATTTTTCCTATAAATTCATACCACAACTTAGGGTTGTTGGGTAGACTATTTACAAGCATTGTAGCTCGGTTTTCACGTGTTAGAATCACTGTTAGCTCGTTGTTTTACGTGTGTACAAGAACGTAATATAGTCTTACTTTCGACTATTTCTTGGTGTATACGGTATTAGCCCAAATTGGTGATTCGTTCTTCGTCTTGTGGAATTGCTTTAGCGTAAAGGTATGTAACCCTAATTCGATTAATTATAATTGTTTTATTATTATGATCTTGTTAAATCGCTTTCGCTATATGTGCTTTGATCTCGTTTAGGGTTTTATATAATTGTTATGATAGTAATAAACCTTTAATTACATCTACTGCAAGCATATGTTATCAGTTAATTACCATCATATACACACTTCATTCAACACCGACACCTTCTTATCTTCATCGTTGTTTGATTATGTGTTAGCTTCAGATTTCTTGCCTTTGATATCCCCATTAAACTTCGTATCTCCTTTCTTTAAACCTTGTAATCCATCAACACATGGATTCTCAGCATCGTCAGGCACATCCAGGCTCACCACCTTATCAGGCATACCCTCTCTTCCGCCCATAACCACCTCGTCTCAAAACTGTAAATTGACCGCCTTTTTCTGGTGCACAAGCGCCTGGAGGATCAGCTTCGGTTGTGATGCCCAAAAGCTTATCACCTGCGGATCCATATTCGGGCCACGGGTCGTTAATGCATTATCCTTCTGAATTGTCGTCTGGGGTGTGGAAAATATGAGAGCAAAAACAGTCGCAACCTTGAGGAATGCTTCTTGTATGGAGTCTGGTGGAAGTGCACAACTTAATCCAACTCAGATCTGTTTTAAAGCTCAATATTTTGAACATATGTCCGTGTACCTTGAACACGATCCTGTATATACACAATCCTTTAAACCTCATGATTTCTTCCTGGTTCATTTAACCAGTCAAAAATGTAATTTTTTTTACCTTATCCATTAAAATTCTAAAAACTATGATAACTAAATCACCGAAGTTAGTAGCGGCTTCTTGGAACTACAAGATCAGCCATAGCGTCTTATGTCTCCACAGTGCTAGTCCCAACATGAGGCAACAAATCACATTGTCAAGACCAAACGGCTCCTCAGGCACCTCAGGTTCATTCTAGAACACATCAAGACCTGCACCAGTTATCCACCTTTCAACAAGAGCACACACCAATAAAGGTTCATCCACTAGTGCACCCCCTCCCATTGTTGATAAGAACCCCCTTGGGACCTAATGCATCAATCATTTGACGATTAATTATGTGACGAGTTTCTTCTGTAATTAGAGGGAATGCAACAACCAGAATTTCACAGTTTGAAGCAAATTCGACGACACCGGGAAAGTACTCGTGGTACCAGCAAAGGGAACCATGACCTCATAGTAAAAATTGAAGATAGAGGGTGGGTGTCTTGGGAAGTTGGGTGTTGGGTGTTGGGTTTATCCCACGTCGTTTGGGTAGTGGAAGGTGAGAGTGAGAGGAATGTTGTATATAAAGAACTAGTTGAACACTTAGAAAATCACGTAGCCAATCAATGACCACAAAGCTGAACACAAAGAAACGGCTTATGTCTCACGTCTCATTAAAGAACAACCAACTAGCAAGTGAAGTAAGATATGCTACCAAGCTTCTAACAATTCAACGAGTATTTGGCAATGTTTTTGAAGCGCAATTGGAAATCAAACCTGGGTAACTTCATAAGTCATGGTTACGTAATACGAAGTATGTGATTTAGAGTTGTAGTATAATTGACGTGGTAAGTCTTGAACAAATATTTTGAGTCAATTTTACTGGTTAAAGTTAAAAAGCCACAAAGTGAATAATAAGTGTGAAAATACTTATCCTTTTACCACTTAATTATAATAATATCCAAGCCAAAACGTGTATTTTATGTCGTAGATTTCGGAATTATGTGTGGTTTGTGTTTTTGTTGTGATTTAGGATCAAAATGTGAAAAGGGAAAACATGGGCTTTCACGGGCTTTTATCGAAGAAAAAGATAAAAGACGAAGTCAAAAGATCAAGAGTGCAAAAAGAACGGAAGTCCAAGGCCTATTCTGAAGATTTATCGAAGAAAAAGTCTAAAGACGGAAGTTTAATGAAGTCGAAGAACTCAAGTCTAATAAATGAAGGAATTATAAGACGATTTCAATTTATATCGACAAATCCCAAGACAACGTTGAAAAAAGTCGAAGAATTTAAAAGATGAAAAGACGAGAAGAAAGAAGAAGGCATCAACACATGTTAATCCTCCTATAAATACCCTCCTAATGACACATTAGGAGGTGTTAGCTAATTTGACAAATTAGTCTTTCCACTTTAATTTTCATGCACTTTCATATTGTCATTTTAAATTCTTGTCTTTAATTTCAAGTAAGTTTTTAATTTGTGTTGTTGAATCTTTATCTTTAATCAAATTTTTAATTAATCTCTCATTCTACCTTTCTTGTTTCGCTTAATCTTTATGCTTATTTGATTATTGTCATGCTTATTTGATTGTTTGTTATGTTTTTATGTGTTTGATTGTGTTAGCTTATTGATTTTATAGCTTATTGTGTGCTTTTTTTAAATTTAATTAAGTGTTTTTTAAAAAGTTATTTTATAAAAAGTTGATTATAAATTTTAATTATTTAGTGTTTTTTAAAGTTTTTAAATTTTGGCTTATTTGCTTTTTCTTAAAACTGATTTGGTTAAGTTTTTAGATTAGTGCTTATTGATTTTTAGCTTATTTTTAGTTTCTGCTTATTTTTGTTCTAATCCGGGTTATGCCAAAACCCTAATTATCCGAACTAGGTGTAGGATTTGCCTTTTCCCGAATTAAGTACTGAACCTACTTATCCCGAATTGGATGCAGGATGTCATTCTGAATTAGATCAAAATGTTAGTATTCTGAATTATGTTTGTGTGCCATTATTCCGAACTACATGTAGATTTCATATTCAGAATTAGATACAAAATCCATCATTCCGAACTGCATGCAGAATGTGGATTCCGAACAATATATATAAGTCACCTACATGCTTGCTTGGTTGCTTTATTTTTCCCGCCAAAAGAAAAACACATATTCCGAATAAGAATGAAAACATGTATTCCGAACAACATTTAGTAATTTGACATGAGTGCCTACTTGCGTGCTTTCATCTTTTCACGCCCATTTTGAGGTGTGTGCCTGGGTGCTTGAGCTACTTGCTTGGTAGCTTGCTTATTAGTTAGTATTTGTTCCGTTATCGTTTAGTTTAATCTGAAAGTTGTTCTGATTTTTATTCTGAAAGTCACGTATTTTTGGTTATATTTTTTATCAAATTTTAGTATTATTAATTTTTCGTAAAGTTTAAGTTTTATCTTTTATTTAGCGCTCGCTTTAGCTTTTGTCTCGTTTAGTTTTAAAGTACCCTCATAGTTTTATTTTCTCTTTTTTCATTGAGTAAATTTTATTTTCAAGTCGAAAGTTAAGTTCTTCTCTTAATTTTATTTTTATTAATTGTTTCGTTTTCATATTTGTTTTTAATATCGTTTCTTTATTATTTGTCAATCGTTTTAATTTTTAGTTAATTTCTTTTATATTTTTTCATTTCCTTTTAAAGCTTTATTTTTATCTTTAATTACTTTAGACAACGACACCTTTTCTTTTATCCACCAAAGACGTCTGAGTCACACATTTAACCGGAGATCAATTCGATTAGATAACGAGAAAAACGAACTTTTTAACTAGCAAAATCATAACTTTCAAATGGCGCCGCTGCCGGCTCTTTTCGTAAAGATTAACGGTTTTTGTGAGAGACGCGTTGGATTTTGGGATCCGTTCACTCGTGAACGTTATTTTTCATGTCAAAAATTTTCAAAAATCCAAAAACATTTAAAAACTCATAAAAAGCAATTCTTTTTCAGAGTTTTGCAAAAAAAAATTATTCCTCTCTATCCTCTATTGTGTTTAATTCTTTTTCTCAACCCCTCTTATTTTTAATTCTTCATGGATTCATATTGCGTGGGGTGTGGGAGACCATTACATGGTTTTCAAACTTGTCAATGGTGTACATGTGAGCGGTGCGGAAATGCTATCGATAATACACAATTTGGATTTTGTCCCTCGTGCATTTCGATTAACTCATCCTTTGCTCCTAATGCACTTAATTCCCCCTCTTGCATTTATTGTAGAAGCAATTCTCATTGGCATGTCTCGTATCCGATTCGATACTTGTCTCATGACGGGCAAGAACCGGGTTACAATTATGACAATGGTAATAGCTATCCATAAGATGCACCGGGTTTTTCTCAATACCCGTGTTGCAATCATTGTGGGGGCCCTCACGATACTTCTTATTGTTAGCCAATGAATTATTATAAGCCAACTCAGTGTTCTAATTCCTTTCAACCGATTAATTATTATGAGCCACATCCGTGCTATAATTCCGGTTTTCAAAATTTTGAGCCCCCACGTCACACCGTCGATCATCAACCTTCCTTCGAACATTTGAGCCCCCACGAACAATAGGCCACTCTTGCTAAGCAATGTCAAAAAGTTCAAGAAGCTTTAAATAAATACATCAAAAAATGTCAAGAGTATCAACGACAAGAGCAAGTATCTAATCTTAGTGCTTATACTCCTCCTCTTGTGCGTCCATACTACTATTATGATGATGATGACGAGGATGATATCTATGATCTCAACCCATCTTCTGAGATTACTACTCCTACTCTTGATATCCCTAATGCGTCTAAGGATAGTGATTCATCGAGTGAGATTAGTGATTTTGGTCTCGACAAATTCTTTGATGAGGTTTGTGATGTGCCGACTTTTGCGGAGCTTACGGACGGGGTCGCTCTTACGGATGAAATTTCTCCATGTTATGAGAATTTCACGTTTGAAATTTCTCCTTTTCACCCATTTCCACCGGGAGATGTGGGCAATGACGATTTATTCTCCCCGGCTTATGAGAAGTTCACAGATGAACTTGCTCTTTTAAATAAGGTGGAAGACGTTATTCTTGGCTATCGATTGTTGAAAGTTCATATTTTTATCTCTCAAATTGAAGCGTTGAATTCCACTCCTATCAATGAATCTTTACCTCCTTCTTTTACACCCGTTGAGAATAATGACCCATTTATGGAAGAAATTGACAATCTCTCAATACCTTCGGGTATTGATGATGATGACACGGAGGGGGATATTATTTTTGATAATTTCCGTCATGAAGATATTGTCCCAAGTCCCCCTCCCGAGCACCTTTCATCCACTCCTTTAGAGACCATTACGAAGGATGAGTGCTTTGACCCGGGAGGTGACATTGACTATTTTATGATTGATAACCTTACGGCTTTGCCGCTTTCTGAGCATCAATTGTCTTTGGGGGATGACAATTTGCTTACTTTACCCCCCCCCCCCCCCCCCCACCTGTAACACCCCACTTTGATAAGTGGACCGTTACGCGTAATTATGGCGTGTCATCAAAGCATGCAAGGTAATATGTAATAAACATACATGACCATAGGGATAACTGGAATCAAACATCGGTTCCCAAACATAAGCCCAAAACATAAATAAAGTACAGGAAATGAGAAATGACTAAACAAGCATAAGTATATGAAGGCAAAAAGGAAAAGAAGTCTATGGCAGCTTCCATCCTATGCACGTCCTCCAAATGCTCGAGCCTGTCCATGGGTACCTGCCGTTTTGGGACATGGAAAGGAAAGTAACGGCTGAGCAAAACGCTCAGTGCACGGATATAGACATAGTATGAATTACTGAAACATAATAAAGACTTAATAGCAGCGGAAATGTATAAGTCCTGGAAAACCTGGAACATGTTCATAAAACTGGTTTTATAGTTTGAAAAGCCTTATGTTTATCTTATGAAAACTGTTTAACATGTTAACCATTAGCCAATATAGGTCATGAAATATCAACGTGCATGAATACTTGGAGGGGTGACCTCGTCATGCAATTAGAGGGTTTGCTTCTAATTAATATAACTGTTTGGGTAGGAGGGATCAGCTCCTTGTGAAGGATGCAAGGCACACACCACATTCACCTGAATAAACTGCTGAAAACATGTAAACTAGGATGCACCCATACGCCCCACATGATAATAATAATAATATGGCCAAAAGCTGAAGGGACGCCACGAGCTATCACTCCGTCGTGGTAGATTCATAACACTGGTGCCTCCAGTGTTATGGTTATGGTACCTCCATAACTAGGTGAAACTGGTCATGCATGTATATGTCTTTAGGTATCTAATTAAACATAAGCAATTCAAAAACATATAAAACATATACTAGGGAAAACAGTTGGCTGCATACGGGAAATTCTAATAAGGAAGAATGTCCATACTGAAAGGACGGAGAATCCGTACCGTAAGTCTAGTGAACGAAGAAGACGAACGGAAGAGAGTCCTACTTCGGTATCACTAATGCTACATAAATACATACGTGTATAAGTATCTGATTACTGAGTACGTAACTGGTTATATATCATGTCTTAGCTTGTTTTATATGTTCGTGTCATGTTTTACTGATTAAAGCTTTATACTCTGTGTATCATGTATTCTGTCTATTCTGATTAAGTATTTCTTGTATTTCTTGTATTATTATACTTGTTATGTAATAATAAGTAACTTTCTAAAAATAGCAGGTTTCCTAAAATAGAAATTTCCAGAAATAGAAAGTTTCCAAAAATAGAAAGTTTCAAAAAATAGATTTACTGCTTAAAATAAATAAGTTTCTAAAAACAGAAAGTTTCCATAAATAGATTAGTTGCCTTAATTAAATAAGTTTCTAAAAATAGAAACTTTCCATATATAGAAATAAGCTAGATTATTAAGCTAATAATATAAGCTTAAGTGTTTACTGATTAATTTTCTAAGTCATGTGATTAAATAGTATAATTTATTAATTATTTCATGTAAATTAAATAAACTATAGGTTAAAGTATTTAATTAAATATAACATGATTTAATTAAATAAAGGTAAAAATACTTAGGTTAAAACATGTATTATTATCTGTTAATAATATAACCTAAGTTATATAAATTAATTAATTTTAAGTCATGATTTTAATAATTAATTAATTATATAGTCTAAATAAAATGGTAAGTACTTAGGTTAAAATTCATGTATTAATAATAATATTATATAACGTAAGTCATGCATAAATTAAATTAATCATGTACATGTTTTAATTAATTTAATTTAATCATGTTAAAATAATTAACCTTGTAAAATAATTAACTTGCAAAATAACCCATGAACCGAACCCGTGTTTTAATCTAAACATGTCGTGAACCGGACCGGTTTTAACCCGTGAACCGGCCAACCAAACGCACCCTTAACAATGGCAAACCGGCTTGGCCGGTTGCCACTGCTTGCGTATAAGGTGCCACTGGCTAAGCCAGTGGTTCCCTTGGTCTTGGCTAGCCGCTGCCAAGCGGCGGTTCTCCCTGCTTTCCTTAATTAGCCACCGACTCAAGCTGGTGGTGGTTCCTTGTTCTTACCGATACCCACCAAGCCAAAAACACACCCTTAAACCCTAATTAAATTTTCCACCATGATTTTACATGTTTTAGTTCATGTTTTAATTAACTCCATGTTCATATATTCATAAAAGAATAAAAAGGTTTTAAAAGAATGGTTTTCGGGTTACCCAAAACACGTGGAATGGATAAATCTTGATCTCACGAACATATTCCTAATCAATAATTAAAATCAAACCCCGTCCGGCTTGCTGCCGATGGCATAATCAGAACATCATGTTCTCCTTTAGGGTGCTGCTGGCGGCATAATCAGAACATCACGTTCTCCTTTTGGGTGCTGCTGGCGGCATAAACATAACACCACGTTCTCCTTTTGGGTGCTACTGGCGGCATAAACAGAACTGGCGGCCATCATAGGGTTTGCTAGGGTTTTTACTTTTTTTTTTTGTGAAATCTTGAATAATGAAAAGATATTTTCCCTTTTTTGTTTATTTGGTAAAATCATATGGGCTTGGCGCTTCTTGGTTCTTGTGTCCGCGGGTACGTGGGGCCCACAAGGGAAACCCAAAGTTTTCCCGTATCTAATATTATACGTGTTCTCGTGTTCGTGTTAACGTGAATTTATTATTAATTGTTTGTGCTATCTTATCTACTTGTACGTAGTCGTAATAATAATATGTAAATACTATTTAACATGTTCGTGATTATTTAAGTTCATGATTTCATGTTCGTAATTATAATTATTATAGTTAATAATTATCGTGTACTAACACGTATATAATACTTATCGTATAATAACACGTACGTAATTCTTGTAATTAATATTCATGATACGTGTTCATGTTATAAAAGGAAAGTTTTAATCTTATACGTACGATTACAAGTGTACTGTTCATGGTAAAAGCATACAGGTTTTACAACTCTTCCCCTCTAAAAAGAATAATTCATCCCCGAATTATAGATAACGTAACTGGAAGCCGAAATACCCGCATCAAACTGGAAAGGTATGCAAGATAAAAGGACATAAAGGTGACATGCTAAAAAGGAACGTGAAACGTGACATGGCTAAATAGGACATGGAACGTGACGTGACTAAAAGAGTCTTACTGAATTATAAGAGAATGAGAGGATAAAATCCGGATGGACTCGTCCGTTTCCAAGTGGTTTCCCTCTCGTAACGGTTCCTCCACAAGATCTTGACACCACCGATAAATCTTGGTGAGGTCATCTTGACCTTGACTTGAAAATACGTAGAAGTTCATGGTTATCAACGTAAGATAGATCCCCTGAATTTGATCGAGGGAAAAAGAAATTAACGTGCAAGGGTAACTGAAACATTATAACGATCCCAACTAACTGATAATAGTACTGTCTTAGAAATGATACGCGAGACATACTGAAATGTAGTACGTGAAAAATTGTGAACGTGATACGTGAACAATTTTTAACGTGATACATGAAGATATGGTGAGTGTAGTATGAGCAAACATATCATGGTAAATGATACGTGTAACATATCGTGAACGTGATATGAGGAACGTGGAATGAACATGACATGTGAAACATATCGCGAACATGGTATACGGTTACGGTAACGCCAAATGCTATAAGGTGAAACATGAAATGTGACGTGAAACGTCTGTCCGAGGATAGGGAGTTATACTAAACTTGAGTCTGGTCTCTCAAGTTCTTGCAAAACCTCCAGAACGAAAATGTACGTACAATCCTAAGCCAGGATACGATTATTAACATGACTAGTGTCATGAACGTGAGCGTGAAAGAAAGTCGTAAAACTAGAACAAGAACGTGAACGTAAATAAGGAGCACAAATGTGAACCTTGTTCTGACCCGATAGCTGAGGGATTACCAAGTTATCGGATGAGCCCTGGCTGGAACACGTCCGATCAATCTGTTGGTTCTGAAATCCTTGTGGATGTAAGGATTCTACAGACTTGGTCAAACTGTTGACAATAACCTAGATAGCACCATGCTTCTTCTTAGTTTGCGTTAATCTGGTAACCAAAATCCATGGATATCTTGTCCCATTTCTGTTCACCATTTCAGATGATGGAAAAATCCTAGTCTATTGGTGTTCTATCTTAACATGTTGGTATGTCAGGTACCTAGATATGAACGTAACTGTATCTTGCTTCGTAGAAACTTGATACATAGAAATTTGCGAAACTGTGAGTCTCCAAAATTAGACTTCTCTTAGCGTAGGATTTTCGTGGAACACCTAACGTAGTGTAGGGTTCTCTCCTTTATGCATAAGCTGAGTCATGGTAAGATTAACCGTGCGTATCCATGTGATTCAGCGTGTCACTGTAATCAACCTAATTTATATTGGAAAATTTCAAGGTGAAATTTCTCCTGTCGTAGAATTTGCAACATAGTGAAAATATGGTCTTCCTGCTATTCTCTAGACCTAGAGAAAAAAATCAGGTTGTTCTCGATGAAAATACTGATGAATTTGTTTATGAGTTCATGGAAACTCAATTTATTAAGTCTATAATGCTGCTGGAGCAATTATGAGACTAATACAAAATCATGAATCTAACATGACCGAGTCGTAAACGAATAGCAGTCATGGACATGTCCTGCTCTTTCACTCGTCACTGTTGGCAGCATGATCATGAATCCTATCTTGGAAAAGTGTTTAACACCTTAAAATTGATTGGACATGTTGTCAATACGTGGAGGAGAATAACGGTTATGAATGGTGATTTGTTTACATCGACGGTGGTCAACACATAATCTCATGTTACCGTCCTCATCCTTGAGTGTTCTCCTAGAATCCATGGGAAGATTTTGGTATAATCGACTGTTTATGCGTAAAAGGACTTCAGTGGTCGTGTCTTAACTGACAGCTAGAAAATTTAGCAGTCAAGGCTAACAAAGCACATGCTTGTAAGCATAGATAATTTGTACAGATTTTCCTGATGGAAATCAAGCTGAATGTATTCAGGAGCTTGAACATTACTGTACATGATCATGAATCGTAGCATGGTGTGCTGTTCATAGTCCATAATTAGGATGAAATTCAACTCGCATCTGTTCGAGGTAATGCGTTAACAGTTTGAACCTTATCATTAGGCTGAAGGAAAACCTTCGTATACATGGACAATACGAATGGTGTCCTTTATGGTCATGAATATATGAAATATGGGTGCAAGAGATGAAAATGTCATCGAGCAATCGTGATAGATCTTACTAATACGCCGCTGATGGTACTGAAATTCTTGTGGCTTGATTAATACTGTAAAACCCGTAAAAATAAGGTCATAATTTAATTCTATTTTCAAATATTTTGAAGTATTTTATAACGTTAAATATTATTATGTTTAACGGTTTAAGTTGAAACCGATATTAAATATTATATTTTAATATTTTGACGAGCAACGAGGACTACTAGTGATCGCGATACCGACGGATGCCAAAAATTTTATATTTTATTATCGATAGTTTCGATATTTAATACTTTCGACGATATCGTTTCAATTACGTATCGAGTCGTTATATTATTATTTTTCGTGTGCGTTTAAACTTTTAAAAAGTACAATCTAACATTTTCAGGTAGTGAAATATTTTCTCGTATAATATTTTGAAACTTATTTTTGTGTTGGTTGACGAACTCACAATTTACGGATTTAAATTTGGGATTACGTGCATAATTTAGCGTCCCTTACGACTAAACCGGAAACCTTAGGATTACGTATTTACGTTTTTGAACTCCATTTTTGATGAGACAATTTTTAATGGATTCGTTTTGTGTCGTTGATTCATAATTTATAAAAACGTTTTTCGTAAAACGACCCGAGGGCACGCAAATCGAGAAAACTAGAATCGAGGAATACCCGTAAATTAGTGAGGTGGGACAAAATACATTATCCCACCCCACTAGCTAACATGGGATGGCACACATGACACCACATCTAAGGATGTGGCATCATGTTAACTAACTAGCTACAAGTGTAAGCATTAGCTTAACACTTAAGCTTACTCCTTCCACTCAAACAAACAAAACCACTAGCTACTCACACATACCATTTTACACTCATGCAAACAACCTCAAAACTCTCTCAACACCACCACCTTTCTGTCCACTTTGATGAACAAAACACCCCTTCTTGATCTTTCTAGCCACAAAATACTTGTTATCTAGCTCTATAATGGAGTTATCTTGAAGCCTTGATCATTTGGTGGCCATATTAACAACATTGGAGGTGATTTGCTTGTTTCCTAGGGCTGATTTCTCAACTATTGTTCTTGGTGTTTGATGATCTTGGAGTTACTTTTGGTGTTCATCAAGTTCTTGTCTTCCAAAAACAAGAAATACACTTGGTTGGTAAAGAAGATCATCCTCTCCATTTTCTCTTGTTATTTTTGTAAAGAACAAATGTATTTTCTTTATTATTGTATATGTATATGATGTATATATGATGATAAAAATGTTGTGTGGGGATCAAGTGTTGATAAATATGCTTAAAAAGGTTAATAACTATAAGAAATGAGGCTAAAATCATGCTTATTTAGTTGGCTGTATAAAAACAGTATATAACTAAAACTTGAACTGATAAAATTGCATGGTATGATCCATTTACAGTAAGTACAAGATGTTATACACATGTGAGAGTTGGCCATGCAATGGAATCATTATAATGAGTGAGATATGATCAAAACAAGATGAGAGTGCTAATCTGAATAAACTGTTTTGTAGGGACTGTTAAGGCTAGATAAACTTAAAATGAGCAGCAGCTATAACTGAGTTAAATGTAGCACATAATATGAAGATCATGCCACCCAAAAATGAGCTTCTAGTTCATTGTAGAACTCTAGATATGATAAAAATGGTGAACATGAAAATAAAAATCAGATTTTGAGAATTAATGTTTATTATTATTATATAAGCACTCAAATTTAATTGTATAAAATATAAAATAAAAACCCACTAACTTATGAAACTTATTTATATAAATATGTAAAAGGTTAATTAAATGGATAAATTATATAAATGGTAGTGGAATAATACTTATAAGTAATAAAAACTATAAACTAGATTTTTACGACTTTTTCGGCTATTACCGTAATATTAACATTTTTCGCCAATTAAAACATAGACGATCAAACCCGTCTAATGTAAAGTTTTTAAAAGTCATATACTGATATATAAGTAACTAATACAAGTAAAAACCGATAAAACCCGAACTATAGGACATACGGACATTAACGAGCTAACTAAGCATATTGGACTAATAATTGGACTAAATAAGTTAAACACTTATAAAAAGAACTTATTGGGCTTAACCCATTTGGGCCCAACATGGAAAGTATAGATACTGATAATATAGGTATAAAATGGATTAAAACAAGTTAAAGAACTTATACTAAGCTTATTGAACTTAAAATAGGTAAGTAGGTAAAACTAGTAAACTAGTAAAAGTTACCAAAACGTAAACACTAAAATGTGTAAACAAGGATATATAAACCCACTTGATCATCATCATATGTACAAAATCATCATATATATTGTTATTTTGATAAAAGTCATTGGACAAGAGTCTAAGACCGATTATTATTTATATAGGTTTCCGTGACCGAAGCACGCCCGTAGCCGATAATCCGCCTTTCATTATCAACGTGAGTCTATAGCCTTGCTTTATACTAGTTATTAAATGATTTTAAACCCGCGAGGGGGAATACATGTTTTTATAAACGTAGAACACAAGATTTTTATGGTATGCTTTGTCCCTCTATGAATGGACCCGTGGTTGCCTTTAAATTGCATTAAGTGATTGTCTTTGTTAAAGCCTCAATTATGGACCGTTAACTAGCTTATGATGGGCTAGCCGCTAGTACAATTAACAGATCTATGGGGGAAGCCGCCCCGGTTCAGTTTTTGTGGACTTGTCATAGAAGCTTAGGCCCGACCTCCACACTGTTTGAACATATTGTATTGAGAAGTCAGGTATACGGCAATGTACCAATAATCTGGAGGTAACCGACAATTAATAAATCTCTCGTCTTATTAGACTGATATGGGAGTGTCTAAGGGCTCGGTTCCATGAGCTTATTGCAATTTATGCTATATACAATTATCATTGTTGATGCAAATTATTATTTGATGCTTATAAGCATGCCACAAACTTAGAATCTTTGCTTGTGTTCAAATTGATTACATAAACCTATAGATTCACTCGACATTTTTGCTGATTGTTTTACTCACATGTATTTCAGGTAATCAAGAAGTGGAAGCTTGGAGGTCACGGGGAATGAAGTTGTGCACTGCTTTTGTTGTTCAAACTCTTTGATTTATTTATCGTTCCATTTTTAAAACAAACTAATATGTTGTTTTAACTTATCTTTTGGTAACGATTACTTGGGACTACGCTACTCTGACAAATGTTTTAAAACAAACTAATGTGTTGTTGTATCATTGTTTAGCACCCAAATATGTATTCCGCTGCGTGTAAATTTGGGGGTGTTAAAGATTGGTACCAGAGCCATGAGTTATAGAGAACTAGGTCTTTTTCTAAAAACCTAAACTATAACTGTCGGTTTTATTTTTCAAAGAGTCGGTGCACATGATTTCGCGTGACTTCAGGTTCAAGCTACTTCTGGGATTACAACTTTGGTATACATTATTATGTATGCCTTATTGCTAAGTATTTCTAAATAAATACTATAATCCTTTATCGATATATATTTATGTCGTTAAACTTTTCGATAAAAGTTTATCATTTATTAATGATTAACTTAAATAAATACAATGAATTTTCAAGATCTTTCTGTATATATTTTTGAAGTATTTAAATTGCTTTTATTGCAAAAATTTTATATTATGACCTTACATACCTTCATCTGCGCGCGTTACTTTCATTATTTAACCCTTTGTGATATCTATATAGATATTCAAATCGTCTTCCGGCTATTTGTGCCTGGATTTCTTTTAACGTAGTCTCTAGACCATTGTGTAACTCAATGTGTCTTTGTGTGACAACCCTAGGTTTTGGGTTTGTCACTTGGTCTTACTTTTAGGTTATTTTATGTGTGCTTACTTGAATTGTGTGTTTACGTGTTTATTTTGTGTGAACGAGGTTGGTGTGGTTATCGTTTATGAGTATAGAGTACTTATAAGTAAATCGAGGAACGGTTATTTCATGTTCATGAGCTCACAGGTGGTGACTATGAAATGAAAATGGTGATATTGTGGTGTTTACGTATACGTATAAGTATTATAGTAGTAGTATTTTTTTTTTTTGGATTTACGGTTTAGCATTTAGAGGTCTCGGGTGAGGTAATTATCCATATGAATATTTTTTGGGATGGTTTTAAGTCATTTAGGACTTAGTTATAAAGTTTATTTCAAAATTTGAGATTTTTTTATAAAAGTGTATATTTTACGTCTTTTACGGTAAAACGCGTAAAAACTGACTAGTTTTACGGTTTTGGGGTTTTGGAGGCTTTAAAAGCTGAAATAAATTAAGGAAAATTAAGGTAATATTATTAATACATATATTAATAATAAAAAGAAAAAAAAAGAAAATTAAGGGGGTGTTAGTCGGTTTGGAAAAAAAGAAAAGAAGGAAAAAAAAGAAAAAAAGAGGAAAAAGGAAAGTTGGGTTTGGGTTGGACAAGGATTCACCCACACCCTATATATTATATTATTTACTACCAAAAGAACATAATTAAATCCCTGGAGATTAATGGTCGACGGTTTTTGGGAGAGTTTTTAGGGTTTCATAGTTTTTTTCTTCTTCCATTAATTTAAAGGTAAAACCTTCAAATCCCTTTTTAATTAAATTGTTTTTATGTTTATTTAATCATCTATTGATGGATTAGGGTTAGGGTTTAATATAAAAACAGTAAATTAATGTTGTATTAATCATAATATGATGATCACATAAATTAGGGCTTGTAATTAGAGGGATTAGGGTTAATTAATGAGGTTGATTTTGTTAAACCCGTTTTTAAAAACTGGGCAGAATTTTGGGTCATTGTTTTGATCATATAGGGAGCTCTACAAACTTTTATCTTACGATCCACATACCCCTGAAAAGGTATTTGAAGTGGCTTTCCAATGCAAGAAACGAGAACTAAATTGGAGGTCGGGAAGTGGGTCAAAAACAGGTTACAACAGTCGGAGGTCAAAACAGTTTTGAATTCAGCCTGTTTTCTTTTTAAGTTTTGGGTTGTTTGGGGTACTTAGGGTTGCATTGGGATCTTCTCACGAACATGAGAGATGGTTTATATATTGTAATAAGGATCTGCACTTGGGCTAAGATTTTGGTTTAGGGTAAGACCCTCTAATGGTAATGAACTTTTCATACGTTTAAAATCAGGAAAACTGGAATGACAAAAGTATATATATATATATCAGGGCCTTAACAGTAGCTTTAAGGTTAGGGCAAGTGGGAGGTGTTAGCCAACATATGTAAGGATATGAATATTCCTTTTACAGAAACCATGGGTATGTTTAAGTGGACGTTTGACTTAAAGTTTTGAGACCTAAAACTGGGACTGTTTTGTGTAAAATTGTTAACGGGATAGCTATTAAACTTAACCAAGTTAAGGACTTGTTAGGGAAGGGTAATGGGGTGTTTAGAGTTATAAATGGGGTATTTATATGAGAGGAGGTTAGATGTCCATCATAGGTTGATGAACTATTTTAGAGGTTGGTTCATGTATTGATTTATGTGTTTTTGGATTATTAGCTTGGGGCTAGAGCAAGGACTTTGGAGAAGCAATCAGGTGAGTTTATAGTCCCATTTTGCTACGTTTTTAAATGTTTTTTTTTCCAGTATGGGATGGATATGACACTTGTAATGTTCTTTAACATGATTTAGTACTATGTTATAAAATGTGTGGACATAAATGTGTTATTGTGTGACTTGCGTGCTTATGTGTTCTCATATGTGCTTTGGTACGTGTTCTGCTATGTGAATTTTGTTTGGATTGTGATTGGCTTTGGTACATTGATGTATGGGCGTCTATGGGACCAGTTGTGATGTGTGTCGAGCGTGGGGCACGATCCGTCCTGAGTACTTGTGCATCGTCTCTTCGGAAGCAAGATATCTCGACGGGGATATAGTTCATCTTCCACAGGTGGTGTGGGAAAGATCCGGATAGTGTGGTGTGTGTTCTTGTGCGTGTGACGGGATACTTCTTGATTGTTATAATGTGCTTTGTGAATTGTAGATGTCATTGGTACTTGGCTTGATTTTTGTTGTGGATGCATGTAGCATGATTATCACATTATGGTCCATTACTATAAATTGTTTTTCTTCAACTTATTTACAGCGGATGTCAAGGTTTCTTATGATGTTCTAGATAACTTAAACCTATGTTCTCACCAACTTTATGTTGACAGATTTTAGTGTCATTTTCAGGTGAGGTAGTTGTGCAAGATGATGTTAGAAGTGGCTAGAGTATAGAGGCTGCTAGGATTGCATTCGGAGGAATCCCCTTTCCTCTTAGATTTTATTTTGTGTTTTGATTAAGTGAACTTTGTGGTACCTATATGTTTGATGTTTGTTTATTTGTATGTCTTTGGTAAGAGGTAGGCCTGTTACCTACTTACCTAGACGTCTGCATTGTTGAGATATTGTCACGACATTTGTGTCGCCATCTATGATATTTCAATTTCATTTAGTTCTCTCTATAGACACGCTGTTGTTGTGATGATATCCATACGTCGCGCCCCATATTCCGCCATGGTGGGGTGTGACAGAATGGTATCAGAGCCAATGGTTATAGAGAATTAGGTTTCCTAGTCGTGTAGCCTAGTCTATAGCTTAAGGGTCCCTGCATATAGGCGTCATAGGAGTATGTGTGCATTTTATTGTAGTTGATGTGTTTGAATATTATTTTCGCAGAATTTGTTTGGTTATGAACTACTATGGTTCATACTTAACTACATGTTATTTTCTTTACGAGTTTTGATTATTGCGGGTGGAACCATGGTCGTATACGCTAGTCATTGTTGGATTTCGCTTAATTATGTTTTCATGTTCTTTATACATTTTGAATTTTGTCTATGCTGGTTCAGCTGGACTACGAGTTTATGTGTTTCGTGCATTGGCTATGTTATTTTAATACATGGGGTTTTGGATCTTATCTTGTGTGGTTATGTGCTTGTGAGTTGTTGGATTATGTGTTATGTGTAGTATTAATTTCTTATAAGTGTCATCATAGGAGGGAGTACATTGGTGAAAGGGAACATGTATAATTATGGAGGCCTACATAATTATATATGTGCCACAACACCACTGGACTTTCAAGTATGATTGCATGAAAGAGAGTTAATACATGCTTGTATAGTATATGTTGGATGGATTTGAGTGTATGTACGCTTATGCCTATGTATGTAAAATTATTTTCTACTTACCGGTTGTATTCTTGGGATGGTTGCTAGCTCGTTTCTCTTTGAGATGTTCAACTTCTGTAGTAGCGCATTTCTCGGGTCCTCATTTCACGTGTTTGTTTGTACGGTACTTTTGGCGTGAAGGATTTTGAGATGGTGGAGATTTCTTTTTGGGGTAACGATGTCTTTTGTTTCGAGTTATACATGGTAAAAAAAAAGAACTTGCAAATTGAAAAAAATGTTGTTGGTAGTCGATGAAATAAGGAAGTGTCGGGATCATGTTTCAAATAAGGTGGAATATAAAATCTTTAACATATAAGCATGACTCGGTTATTTTAAAATATTTTGGTTTTGATCACCTAAAGTTATTGTTCTTAAGTTAAAAATTTTGTTCTTATTTAGTGAAATATGTTAAAATCATGTAATTAATAGAGTTTTAATTTTCTGGAATTAAAATAAATTAGGTTCTAGTTTTGGTAATTAATGGGGCGTTTTAGGGTTTAAAAATCGTTTTTTTTGGTATAAATCGGAGTAGGCAGAAACTGTCGCTAAACTGTCAAAATATGTCGCTAACTGTCAGAAACTGTCGCTAATGCCTAGGCAGATTTTGAGAAAAATCGTTTTGGTCATAACTTATTCGTTTTTAAAGGTTTTTGGGTGATTCAAAAGCCTAAAATTATGTACTCGGAACATACTTTTCAAATTATGTACTCGGAACATACTTTTCAAATATTCAGAAAGTTTCGTAATTGGAAGTCAGTAGCTCGGTCGAATTAATTGTACAAGTGTTGAGTTCAAGGTTAATTTTCGGACAACATGGTTTAAACTCGTATTTTGGGTATATTTCGGTAATGAACACTTGGAGGGTTAACATAGAAATGAGTTGGGAAGGAATTTGAGAGTTCTTTAGACCTTATTATACGTGGTTATATTTTGATGAGTTTTGATTTATGGTTTTGATAAGTTTCCTCGCGGACGGTTAAGGCTCATGTGTTGTTGGTTGAGATTATTTTCGTGTAAACTGAGTTCACGTTTGAACGTGAAGGTTTTATCAAGGATATGTATCCTCGTTTGTTTGCTGAGAATAAGTTTGAGTCTGGGAGTAAATCTCGGGACGAGATTTCTATTAGGAGGGAGTGATGTGACAACCCTAGGTTTTGGGTTTGTCACTTGGTCTTACTTTTAGGTTATTTTATGTGTGCTTACTTGAATTGTGTGTTTACGTGTTTATTTTGTGTGAACGAGGTTGGTGTGGTTATCGTTTATGAGTATAGAGTACTTATAAGTAAATCGAGGAACGGTTATTTCATGTTCATGAGCTCACAGGTGGTGACTATGAAATGAAAATGGTGATATTGTGGTGTTTACGTATACGTATAAGTATTATAGTAGTAGTATTTTTTTTTTAGGATTTACGGTTTAGCATTTAGAGGTCTCGGGTGAGGTAATTATCCATATGAATATTTTTCGGGATGGTTTTAAGTCATTTAGGACTTAGTTATAAAGTTTATTTCAAAATTTTAGATTTTTTATAAAAGTGTATATTTTACGTCTTTTACGGTAAAACGCGTAAAAACTGACTAGTTTTACGGTTTTGGGGTTTTGGAGGCTTTAAGAGCTGAAATAAATTAAGGAAAATTAAGGTAATATTATTAATACATATATTAATAATAAAAAGAAAAAAAACGAAAATTAAGGGGGTGTTAGTCGGTTTGGAAAAAAAGAAAAGAAGGAAAAAAAAGAAAAAAAGAGGAAAAAGGAAAGTTGGGTTTGGGTTGGACAAGGATTCACCCACACCCTATATGTTATATTATTTACTACCAAAAGAACATAATTAAATCCCTGGAGATTAATGGTCGACGGTTTTTGGGAGAGTTTTTAGGGTTTCATAGTTTTTTTCTTCTTCCATTAATTTAAAGGTAAAACCTTCAAATCCCTTTTTAATTAAATTGTTTTTATGTTTATTTAATCATCTATTGATGGATTAGGGTTAGGGTTTAATATAAAAACAGTAAATTAATGTTGTATTAATCATAATATGATGATCACATAAATTAGGGCTTGTAATTAGAGGGATTAGGGTTAATTAATGAGGTTGATTTTGTTAAACCCGTTTTTAAAAACTGGGCAGAATTTTGGGTCATTGTTTTGATCATATAGGGAGCTCTACAAACTTTTATCTTACGATCCACATACCCCTGAAAAGGTATTTGAAGTGGCTTTCCAATGCAAGAAACGAGAACTAAATTGGAGGTCGGGAAGTGGGTCAAAAACAGGTTACAACAGTCGGAGGTCAAAACAGTTTTGAATTCAGCCTGTTTTCTTTTTAAGTTTTGGGTTGTTTGGGGTACTTAGGGTTGCATTGGGATCTTCTCACGAACATGAGAGATGGTTTATATATTGTAATAAGGATCTGCACTTGGGCTAAGATTGTGGTTTAGGGTAAGACCCTCTAATGGTAATGAACTTTTCATACGTTTAAAATCAGGAAAACTGGAATGACAAAAGTATATATATATATATCAGGGCCTTAACAGTAGCTTTAAGGTTAGGACAAGTGGGAGGTGTTAGCCAACATATGTAAGGGTATGAATATTCCTTTTACAGAAACCATGGGTATGTTTAAGTGGACGTTTGACTTAAAGTTTTGAGACCTAAAACTGGGACTGTTTTGTGTAAAATTGTTAACGGGATAGCTATTAAACTTAACCAAGTTAAGGACTTGTTAGGGAAGGGTAATGGGGTGTTTAGAGTTATAAATGGGGTATTTATATGAGAGGAGGTTAGATGTCCATCATAGGTTGATGAACCATTTTAGAGGTTGGTTCATGTATTGATTTATGTGTTTTTAGATTATTAGCTTGGGGCTAGAGCAAGGACTTTGGAGAAGCAATCAGGTGAGTTCATAGTCCCATTTTGCTACGTTTTTAAATGTTTTTTTCCAGTATGGGATGGAGATGACACTTGTAATGTTCTTTAACATGATTTAGTACTATGTTATAAAATGTGTGGACATAAATGTGTTATTGTGTGACTTGCGTGCTTATGTGTTCTCATATGTGCTTTGGTACGTGTTCTGCTATGTGAATTTTGTTTGGATTGTGATTGGCTTTGGTACATAGATGTATGGGCGTCTATGGGACCAGTTGTGATGTGTGTGGAGCGTGGGGCACGATCCGTCCTGAGTACTTGTGCATCATCTCTTCGGAGGCAAGATATCTCGACGGGGATATAGTTCATCTTCCACAGGTGGTGTGGGAAAGATCCGGATAGTGTGGTGTGTGTTCTTGTGCGTGTGACGGGATACTTCTTGATTGTTATAATGTGCTTTGTGAATTGTAGATGTGATTGGTACTTGGCTTGAGTTTTGTTGTGGATGCATGTAGCATGATTATCACATTATGGTCCATTACTATAAATTGTTTTTCTTCAACTTATTTACAGCGGATGTCAAGGTTTCTTATGATGTTCTAGATAAATTAAACCTATGTTCTCACCAACTTTATGTTGACAGATTTTAGTGTCATTTTCAGGTGAGGTAGTTGTGCAAGATGATGTTAGAAGTGGCTAGAGTATAGAGGCTGGTAGGATTGCATTCGGAGGAATCCCCTTTCCTCTTAGATTTTATTTTGTGTTTTGATTAAGTGAACTTTGTGGTACCTATATGTTTGATGTTTGTTTATTTGTATGTCTTTGGTAAGAGGTAGGCCTGTTACCTACTTACCTAGACGCCTGCATTGTTGAGATATTGTCACGACATTTGTGTCGCCATCTATGATATTTCAATTTCATTTAGTTCTCTCTATAGACACGCTGTTGTTGTGATGATATCCATACGTCGCGCCCCATATTCCGCCATGGTGGGGTGTGACACTTTGGAATAGACTAACCGCTATTTATTGACATTTATATGTATCGACTCCGAAGTGTATTGTTCACTTATATCTCGGTAACGTCATCGTCATTTTATAAATCATCGTCTAGATTATGGCGCTAGAATTGGAATACGATTTTATGTATATAAAATGATATCATTTGTTTTTCATTAACCTTCTCGCTCCCGGAGTGTAGCATGTTAATGTTCCATTCTTTTCTTGTTATGTTTTGTGTTTTTGACAATCGTGGCACCAAGGAGATTGCCTACATTGCATTTTGAAATCTAAATTACGAACGTCTTTCACCGTTTTGCTTCCTAAATTTCGTGTTGAATACCTTGAAGCATTTTTCGTCGTTCATCATGCTATATTTTATTTGATGCTCATTACGAGATTTATTTTTCGTTGTTATAAAATCCACAAGACATGTGTGTATATATGTATATATTTTGAGCCGTTAGGAAGTGTCGAAAAATACACTTTATGCAGAAACTGTAGGGGCAGTATAAACAGGTCAAAACTTAAAAGTAAAACCTGCGTTTTTAAAATAAAATAGTCAAACCTGCAAAGAAATTGCAGGGGTATTTTGGTCATTTTACATTGGTTTTCAGGTCTCGGGTAAAACTAGAAAGTCGTCTGAAACGTCGTTTTGCATCAAAATGCTTTAGACTCCGAGTCTTGGAAATGTCGTTTATCGGGTCAATAAATCGGCTCATATTTAAAAGTTAAATCTGATAGAAAATTCGGAACATGGGTTTTAAACGTTTCTAAGAAGTTTTGAGTTCATTTGAGATCGTAAAATTTTAACGAATATTATTTTACAAATAACTAATACTAGTTTCATGTGAAAATATTTAAAAATAGAAACATTACAGGATTAGCTATTACCAGATTAATGGTGTAATTTGAAAATGAATAATATATTTTCTTAAAAGCATGTTGTGTCGAGTATCTTACATAGAATACACATATGGATTGATTTATTCTTTTCATATATATGACTCTTTTGTCATTCGATATTATTTTTATTTTTCTTTTAACCTTCCACTGACTTGGGTTGAGTTTTGAAGTTTTGTCTTCACATTCTTCGTCGATATTTTATCGCGTGTCTCATGGCGTTTTCGTCTAAACCTTATAACCTTTTGAAACCTTAACGACTTGTAACCATTTCATTGGTTGTTTTATGAGCTACTATTTGCCACTTTTGCAAAAATTTGACTACTTTATACGTTGTCATAATGTCATATTATAAATAAATCTGATATTGTTTTACGATTATTTTCACCAATTGTTTTTACTTTGGTCTTAATACTTTTCGTAACATTAAAAGTTGCTTATTGAGTATCTCACAAATTACTTGTATCCTTTAAGTTTATAAACTATTTTTAAATTCCATTTTACAAATGGCATGGTTTATATATAAACATAAGAAACGTAATACTTTTCGACGAAACTGAGCACTGCATTGCTATTCCTAAATTATACATGGCCTGATCACCTATGTCTAATTTAGAAGGAGCCATGCTAGGCTGAATAGTAGTCACCTTAAAAATCTTGATAATAATCAACTTTTTATTTGTATTTATGATAAAGATAAATAAAATGAAATAAAGTGAAAAGAAGTTTTGAAAACCTTTATAATTTATGCAAGTGGCGCAATTTCTATGCATCCACATACGTTTTCTTACCTTTTCTTAAACGAATTACGCGCTTACGAATACGTTTTTACTCGACGATCGTTTTTCCACTCGTTACTTCATTTTGTCTTGTAACTGATTTCTTTTGACCGTTCGTCTAATTACTGACTGTTGATAAATGACTTGAAAGTCTCGATGTTTTATCCTTCCTTCTCGTCCAATTTTCTTTATGCGACTGGGTAGATTTTTGGAATGTCTCCGCACGTGAATAATGAATTATCACTAGAGTGATTTCCGTATATCCGGGATGACGTCCGTCACTCTCGTTTTTCTCGAAATCCACTCTTGTGAACCGTGCTTTGACTTCTCTCTTTAAACACTAACATCGTTCATTCGATTTGTTTTAATTACAAGTGATTATTAGGAATTTTCTTTGATTAAATTTTTTTGTATTGATCTTATTTCCGATCATGTAACGACCACCGCTAAGTTAACAAACTGATATTGGTGAACCATCAACCGCACTAACAAAATTGACAACTTGTTTAATCTATTATTTCTTATCGTCTTACCATCGACGCCTTTATTTTATTATTCTCTTTAAGAATTCATACGACATTTGCTTCGTTCTCTTTTGTACCGTTGATTTCGTACTAATTGTTGACTATTATTTCCATTCGTATTCGTTGTTATCTTGTCACCTTTCGAAACCCGAACATATCCCATATTTATTTTGAAATAATAAACACCTTTATGTATTTCTACAACGTATTATAAAATTTTATGGAACTTTTATACATTTTCCAATGATTTTCAATTATCGAAATAACTACCATAAGAAAAAGGTCAAATTTATACATCATATTTTGTATAACTAAAACTAATGTTTAAAATGAAATTATGCTCTATCTTTTGAACTAATTGACTTATCATACTTTACTTTTAATGTAATGAAAATTACCGGTTTAATTTATATTCCTAACAATGATTTAATTTGAAAATTATATTTTCTAAATTGTAACCATCAATACGAGTTTAATTAATAAATTCGTGTTATTCTTTCAAAGTTTCTTAAGACAACCAAAATAAATTATGAAGCTATTTAACTTCTATTTTTAATATATCATCTTTATCAAGAAGGTACCTCGACTAAGTTTTAAGGTAATACAAATCCGGGACGGATAACTGTGACAAACGTTATTTTAATATTAATATTTAATTCATTCTTCGCCCTCATTTTTCTAGTATTGTGAATTATTATGTTTTACGGTTACGTGAGTCGAGATCCCACGTCGATCGTCGACCTTAAATCATTTTACCACATCTTGTCCGTTTATGCGTTTACTGAATTCATTTTTTTTATCTCGTTCTGTTCCTCGTATTGAAGATCACTATTTTATTTTTAGTTTAAAATGAATCTCGGGAAGCAGTGTATAAGAAGAAACGATAAGTATCACCAGGATTTATGTGTGTACTCGTGGAATGATTGAGGACCGAATCTCTTAATGAATGGAGTTAATAAATTCGTTACAACCTCGAGGAGCATGTTGAAGCCGACACCGCAAGTGGAAAGACTCTTGTGATCAAGTGGTTATTATCAAGGGTTCGTTCAAGGTTTTCTCGATGATTAACGATGGAAATCTATACTTGATGTTATTGTTCGACCTTTTATTTTTATGTACTTATGTGGTATGTGATCTAGTCAAATGATCGTAAGTTGTGAGAACTTGAGACGGCATCATCCGATGACGTCCGATCATGTAGAAGACATATTATGTAATATCTTCTTGACTTTAAATGACGATGTTTATTGAGACTTTAATGCGCGTTGGCGAAATTGAGGCGAGTTGAGCGCCGGGACGTCGCTCCCTTAAGGTGGTGAGGATGTAAAACCCGTAAAAATAAGGTCATAATTTAATTCTATTTTCAGTTATTTTGAAGTATTTTATAACGTTAAATATTATTATGTTTAACGGTTTAAGTTGAAACCAATATTAAATATTATATTTTAATATTTTGACGAGCAACGAGGACTACTAGTGATCGCGATACCGACGGATGCCAAAATTTTTATATTTTATTATCGATAGTTTCGATATTTAATACTTTCGACGATATCGTTTCAATTACGTATCGAGTCGTTATATTATTATTTTTCGTGTACGTTTAAACTTTTAAAAAGTACAATCTAACATTTTCAGGTAGTGAAATATTTTCTCGTATAATATTTTGAAACTTATTTTTGTGTTGGTTGACGAACTCACAATTTACGGATTTAAATTTGGGCTTACGTGCATAATTTAGCGTCCCTTACGACTAAACCGGAAACCTTAGGATTACGTATTTACGTTTTTGAACTCCGTTTTTGATGAGACAATTTTTATTGGATTCGTTTTGTGTCGTTGATTCATAATTTATAAAAACGTTTTTCGTAAAACGACCCGAGGGCACGCAAATCGAGAAAACTAGAATCGAGGAATACCCGTAAATTAGTGAGGTGGGACAAAATACATTATCCCACCCCACTAGCTAACATGGGATGGCACACATGACACCACATCTAAGGATGTGGCATCATGTTAACTAACTAGCTACAAGTGTAAGCATTAGCTTAACACTTAAGCTTACTCCTTCCACTCAAACCAACAAAACCACTAGCTACTCACACATACCATTTTACACTCATGCAAACAACCTCAAAACTCTCTCAACACCACCACCTTGCTGTCCACTTTGATGAACAAAACACCCCTTCTTGATCTTTCTAGCCACAAAATACTTGTTATCTAGCTCTATAATGGAGTTATCTTGAAGCCTTGATCATTTGGTGGCCATATTAACAACATTGGAGGTGATTTGCTTGTGTCCTAGGGCTGATTTCTCAACTATTGTTCTTGGTGTTTGATGATCTTGGAGTTACTTTTGGTGTTCATCAAGTTCTTGTCTTCCAAAAACAAGAAATACACTTGGTTGGTAAAGAAGATCATCCTCTGCATTTTCTCTTGTTATTTTTGTAAAGAACAAATGTATTTTCTTTATTATTGTATATGTATATGATGTATATATGATGATAAAAATATTGTGTGGGGATCAAGTGTTGATAAATATGCTTAAAAATGTTAATAACTATAAGAAATGAGGCTAAAATCATGCTTATTTAGTTGGCTGTATAAAAACAGTATATAACTAAAACTTGAACTGATAAAATTGCATGGTATGATCCATTTACAGTAAGTACAAGATGTTATACACATGTGAGAGTTGGCCATGCAATGGAATCATTATAATGAGTGAGATATGATCAAAACAAGATGAGAGTGCTAATCTGAATAAGCTGTTTTGTAGGGACTGTTAAGGCTAGATAAACTTAAAATGAGCAGTAGCTATAACTGAGTTAAATGTAGCACATAATATGAAGATCATGCCACCCAAAAATGAGCTTCTAATTCATTGTAGAACTCTAGATATGATAAAAATGGTGAACATGAAAATAAAAATCAGATTTTGAGAATTAATGTTTATTATTATTATATAAGCACTCAAATTTTATTGTAGAAAATGTAAAATAAAAACCCACTAACTTATGAAGCTTATTTATATAAATATATAAAAGGTTAATTAAATGGATAATTTATATAAATGGTAGTGGAATAATACTTATAAGTAATAAAAACTATAAACTAGATTTTTACGACTTTTTCGGCTATTACCATAAAATTAACATTTTTCGCCAATTAAAACTTAGACGATCAAACCCGTCTAATGTAAAGTTTTTAAAAGTCATATACTGATATATAAGTAACTAATACAAGTAAAAACCGATAAAACCCGAACTATAGGACATACGGACATTAACGAGCTAACTAAGCATATTCGACTAATAATTGGACTAAATAAGTTAAACACTTATAAAAAGAACTTATTGGGCTTAACCCATTTGGGCCCAACATGGAAAGTATAGATACTGATAATATAGGTATAAAATGGATTAAAACAAGTTAAAGAACTTATACTAAGCTTATTGGGCTTAAAATAGGTAAGTAGGTAAAACTAGTAAACTAGTAAAAGTTACCAAAACGTAAACACTAAAATGAGTAAACAAGGATATATAAACCCACTTGATCATCATCATATGTACAAAATCATCATATATATTGTTATTTTGATAAAAGTCATTAGACAAGAGTCTAAGACCGATTATTATTTATATAGGTTTCCGTGACCGAAGCACGCCCGTAGCCGATAATCCGCCTTTCATTATCAACGTGAGTCTATAGCCTCGCTTTATACTAGTTATTAAATGATTTTAAACCCGCGAGGGGGAATACATGTTTTTATAAACTTAGAACACAAGATTTTTATGGTATGCTTTGTCCCTCTATGAATGGACCCGTGGTTGCCTTTAAATTGCATTAAGTGATTGCCTTTGTTAAAGCCTCAATTATGGACCGTTAACTAGCTTATGATGGGCTAGCCGCTAGTACAATTAATAGATCTATGGGGGAAGCCGCCCCGGTTCAGTTTTTGTGGACTTGTCATAGAAGCTTAGGCCCGACCTCCACATTGTTTGAACATAATGTATTGAGAAGTCAGGTATACGACAATGTACCAATAATCTGGAGGTAACCGACAATTAATAAATATCTCGTCTTATTAGACTGATATGGGAGTGTCTAAGGGCTCGGTTCCATGAGCTTATTGCAATTTATGCTATATACAATTATCATTGTTGATGCAAATTATTATTTGATGCTTATAAGCATGCCACAAACTTATAATCTTTGCTTGTGTTCAAATTGATTACATAAACCTATAGATTCACTCGGCATTTTTGCTAATTGTTTTACTCACATGTATTTCAGGTAATCAAGAAGTGGAAGCTTGGAGGTCACGGGGAATGAAGTTGTGCACTGCCTTTGTTGTTCAAACTCTTTGATTTATTTATCGTTCCATTTTTAAAACAAACTAATATGTTGTTTTAACTTATCTTTTGGTAACGATTACTTGGGACTACGCTACTCTGACAAATGTTTTAGGAACGATAAATCTAAAACGTCTCTTTTCGAGTCGTTCTTTATAAATTATGTGTTGTTGTATCATTGTTTAGCACCCAAAGATGTATACCGCTGCGTGTAAATTTGGGGGTGTTAAAAATACATGGCACAACAAAATGGATATACCCTTTGGAGGGTACCCTGAATTTTCTTAGGGATGTTCCAGAATTTGACGTGATTCATGTGTCTTGACTCGTGTCTTGGAAGTATAAGCATGACATGTGTCTTGACTAGTGTCTTGACACATGTCTCGAGATGTGAGACAAAATATTAGGTTGTTATGCCAGAATTGGCGGAACGGTTGGACTACTGATCCTTTGTATTTCTGATCACGTCTGGGGCCGGAACTTCTGTTGCGTTTTCTAGGATAGTTGTTGTCACAATAGTGGTTACTATCGTCTTGTCTGTTAGTTCCATGACGGTCATCCTCATGACGGTGATTCATGTAACTATTCAGGTGAGTGGCCGACTGGTACCGGTTCTCACTCATATGACTGAAACGACAACTGAACGACGTGTGACATGTAACTAAGGATTAGGGACAATGATTGATGGAAATTGTCTGGTGGTGAAGCATCTTCTCGTCCGATCACAATAATCTAACGCCTTTGTCTTCGTCTTGTAAGATCTCCAGGTTGTGAACAGCATCAGCATCTTGTAGCGTCTCTAAAGTCCGCAGCATCAACCCTTAGTAACATCTCCAAGCTATGAGCGGCATCAGCAATTTGTAGAATATCAGCAAGTGAAAATACGCCTGAGATGATTCAGAATCGACTAGCTAATACTCGTGAAGTATAGCAAGTGAAATACACATGAACTAAGGTACGTGTAATACACATGGAATACGGTACATGGAGTACACATGGAATGCACATGAAATGATCGGTATTGGGTCGATCATTTGTCATGATCTTAAAGGAAATATAATCGGTTAAACGGTTAGAAAAACCATCATGATAACCTGGCAATGCCAGTATATACCTCATTCTGGTTGCATGGAGAGATGCTAACGTGTGGTTAAACGAATTCCAACGATGATTTTCCTGAAAGCATGATTAATGAAAACCAACCATGACTATCATGAAAGCGGGATTTAAATGAATTCTAACAGTGTCTTGCATGAAAACATTAACAACAAAAGAGACGTAAGACGTAATCACATGAAGATGAAATCATCATGAAGATACATGAAACAACCTAACATGAAGGAGTGTATAACATAATCAGCATGAAACTGAGGTTAACCATGACAGTATGAAAACATACTTGACATAAAACATAGTAACTTATGAGGGGACATGAAAAAAAATTTATGCCAATAAATCATGAGAAAAATTTTATGCATGAAAACAGTGCATGAATGCATGATGCAGTTTATAAAAACCTTTATATGCGTGAGGGGACGCCTATGGGTCGGTCCCAAAATAAAAGACATGCCGAGGGGACGCCTATGCGTCGGTCCTAAAGTTAAAAGTTTCGATAAAAATACATGCGACTAAATAGGGCCAGTCCTGTACCAACCATTACTTAGTCAAAATTCCTGCAACAATGATACATGAAACATAAATAAGTAAAAATCATCTATCAAAACTTATTAGAAAAATTTTTATGTGACTAATTATGAACTACTGGGGTTCAGTCCACATAGCTACAGTTTACGAGGAACATCATGCATGAAACAATGACACATAACAAAATATGAATGACGGTTGTCCATGCATATTAGTAAAACAATATCGATGAAAACATCAAGGTTAAAACATCATGGTTAAAACAAGAATACGCTGAACACATCAATACGTAGAAGAACAAGTGTTGGCTTAGGAAGCTCCTGGTGACTACCGACTAGTCACAGGTCAAGTTTTAGAGCCTACAGGTCGAAGCCTTGTCTCTGATACCATAACTGTAACACCCCACTTTGATAAGTGGACCGTTACGCGTAATTATGGCGTGTCATCAAAGCATGCAAGGTAATATGTAATAAACATACATGACCATAGGGATAACTGGAATCAAACATCAGTTCCCAAACATAAGCCCAAAATATAAATAAAGTAAATGTAATGACAAATGACTAAACAAGCATAAGTATATGAAGGCAAAAAGGAAAAGAAGTCTATGGCAACTTCCATCCTATGCACGTCCTCCAAATGCTCGAGTCTGTCCCTGGGTACCTGCCGTTTTGGGACATGGAAAGGAAAGTAACGGCTGAGCAAAACGCTCAGTGCACAGATATAGACATAGTATGAATGACTAAAACATAATTAAGACTTAATAGCAGCGGAAATGTATTAGTCCTGGAAAACCTGGAACATGTTCATAAAACTGGTTTTATAGTTTGAAAAGCCTTATATTTATCTTATGAAAACTGTTTAACATGTTAACCATTAGCCAATATAGGTCACGAAATATCAACGTGCATGAATAATTGGAGGGGTGACCTCGTCATGCAATTGGAGGGGTTGCCTCTAATTGATATAACTGTTTGGGTAAGAGGGATCAGCTCCTTGTGAAGGATGCAAGGCACACACCACATTCACCTGAATAAACTACTGAAAACATGTAAACTAGGATGCACCCATACGCCCCATATGATAATAATAATACATGGCCAAAACCTGAAAGGACGCCACGAGCTATCACTCCGTCGTGGTGGAGTCATAACACTGGTGCCTCCAGTGTTATGGTTATGGTACCTCCATAACTAGGTAAAACTGGTCATGCATGTATATGGCTTTAGGTATCTAATTAAACATAAGCAATTCAAAAACATATAAAACATATAATAGGGAAAACAGTTGGCTGCATACGGGAAATCCTAATAAGGAAGAATGTCCATACTGAAAGGACGGAGAATCCGTACCTTAAGTCTAGTGAACGAAGAAGACGAACGGAAGAGAGTCCTCCTTCGGTATCACTAATGCTACATAAATACATACGTGTATAAGTATCTGATTACTGAGTACGTAACTGGTTTTATATCATGTCTTAGCTTGTTTATATATTCGTGTCATGTTTTACTGATTAAAGCTTTATACTGTGTTTATCATGTATTCTGTCTATTCTGATTAAGTATTTCTTGTATTTCTTGTATTATTATACTTGTTGTGTAATAATAAGTAACTTTCTAAAAATAGCAGGTTTCCTAAAATAGAAAGTTTCCAAAAATAGAAAGTTTCAAAAAAAAAAAGATTTACTGCTTAAAATAGATAAGTTTCTAAAAATAGAAAGTTTCCATAAATAGATTAGCTGCCTTAAATAAATAATTTTCTAAAAATAGAAAGTTTCCATAAATAGAAATAAGCTGGATTATTAAGCTAATAATATAAGCTTAAGTGTTTAGTGATTAATTTTCTAAGTTATGTGATTAAATAGTATAATTTATTAATTATTTCATATAAATTAAATAAACTATAGGTTAAAGTATTTAATTAAATATAACATGATTTAATTAAATAAAGGTAAAAATACTTAGGTTAAAACATGTATTATTGTCTATTAATAATATAACCTAAGTTATGTAAATTAATTAATTTTAAGTCATGATTTTAATAATTAATTAATTATATAGTCTAAATAAAATGGTAATTACTTTGGTTAAAATTCATGTATTAATAATAATATTAATAACCTAAGTCATGCATAAATTAAATTAATCATGTACATGTTTTAATTAATTTAATTTAATCTTGTTAAGATATTTAACCTTGTAAAATAATTAACTTGCAAAATAACCCATGAACCAAACCCGTGTTTTAATCTAAACATGTCGTGAACCGGACCGGTTTTAACCCGTGAACCGGCCAACCAAACTCACCCTTAACAGTGGAAAACCGGCTTGGCCGGTTGCCACTGCTTGCGTATAAGGTGCCACCGGCTGAGACGGTGGTTCCCTTGGTCTTGGCTAGCCGCTGCCAAGCGGCGGTTCTCCCTGCTTTCCTTAATTAGCCACCGGCTTAAGCCGGTGGTGGTTCCTTGTTCTTAGCCGAGACCCACCAAGCCAAAAACACACCCTTAAACCCTAATTAAATTGTCCACCATGATTTTACATCTTTTAGATCATGTTTTAATTAACTCCATGTTCATATATTCATAAAAGCATAAAAAGGAATTAAAAGAATGGTTTTCGGATTACCCAAAACACGTGTAATGGATAAATCTTGATCTCAGGAACACATTCCTAATCAATAATTAAAATCAAACCGCGTCCTTCCTTTGGCTTGCTGCCGACGGCATAATCAGAACATCACGTTCTCCTTTAGGGTGCTGCTGGCGGTATAATCAGAACATCATGTTCTCCTTTTGGGTGCTGCTGGCGGCATAAAGAGAACATCACGTTCTCCTTTTGGGTGCTACTGGCGGCATAAATAGAACTGGCGGCCATCATAGGGTTTGATAGGGTTTTTACTTTTTTTTGTGAAATCTTGAATAATGAAAAGATATTTTTCCTTTTTTGTTTATTTGGTAAAATCACATGGGCTTGGCCCTTCTTGGTTCTTGTGTCCGCGGGTATGTGGGGCCCACAAGGGAAACCCAAAGTTTTCCCGTGTATAATATTATACGTGTTCTCGTGTTCGTGTTAACGTGACTTTATTATTAATTGTTCGTTTTATCTTATCTACTTGTACGTAGTCCTAATAATAATTACGTAAATACTATTTAATATGTTTGTGATTATTTATGTTCATGATTTCATGTTCGTAATTATAATTATTATAGTTAATAATTATCGTGTACTAACACGTATATAATACTTATCGTGTAATAACACGTACGTAATTCTTGTAATTAATATTCGTGATACGTGTTCATGTTATAAAAGGAAAGTTTTAATCTTGTACGTACGATTACAAGTGTACTGTTCATGGTAAAAGCATACGGGTTTTACACCACCTCCCGTGGATCGCGACCTCACATACTTTTCATATGTTGAGAGGACTTTTCTACCTTTTAAGACTTACCCTCCCGCCTCTCCTTCATTGATGTCCTCCCGGAACGAGGACGAGGTCTTTGATCCCGGTATTACATTCGAGGCTTCCCCATGGACCATTTAATTCGGGGTCGAGTCAGGCTCGCGACTCGGTGAACAAAAACAAGCGCTTCTCGGAAGGCAACCCGAGTATCTATCCTTTTTATCCGTTTTTATCATAAGTGTAGGGGAGAACCTCGTATGTGTTTGTTGTTTTCTTTCTTATCATGTGTAGAGATTCGAGCGTTCAAAGATCCATTCTTGATGACTTTTGACGACCCATGATTCCGTGTCCCCCTCTTCCTGGTTCTATCCTAAAGTCTTTTGATTCATTATTTTATCATTTATGTTAAAATAGGAATCACTTTAGTTGTCTCTTCCTTAGCAAGATTTAAACAAAGTGCACAATGTCCTAAGTGTAGGGGAGGTTACTTCCACATGCTTAAACATTAAGGACAGTGTTTATTTTAAATGTAGGAGGGCTTCTATCGAAGTTAAGTGGGCTTTTCCTTGTATTTGTCCTCATTTTAACCGGAAAATTGATTTTTCGACATTTTTCAAAATTTTTAATCCATTTTGGCCTAATAGTATAGTTGTATTTACCTTTGTTATCGTTATTTACTTTCTTTTCTAGAATAAATTTTGAATAAAGTGGTTTTAATTTTTCAACGTCATGAATCTTTTGACTCAACCCGAGTTTACTTATCCAAGTTTACTCTAGCTAGTATCCTTAACGTGTTTAAGTCAAGTTTTGCTAGGCTTTTATATAGGGAACTTTAAAACGCGAAAGTCTTAACTCTTACGGGTTAAGAACAAAAACTTTTCGCAAGTTCCTATAACTGATCCTAGAAAGTCGTTTATCAAGGGAAATTTAAAATACGAATTCTAAACTTGAAAAAGTCTAAGAAGTCGCAAGATCCTATAGATGACTTGAAAATCCAAAACTTTGATTTAATTGGCTAAGCATCCATGAGTCTCATTCCTTGAGATTTTAAATTGTGGAGAACGAGAGATGATAGAGTCAATTATAAGTTTGGTATTCTTTCATGAATTTATGTGAGTTAATTATGAGCTTTTTCTCCCATCGCTTGTTAATAATTTAATTGCAATAAATAAGGTCGTACGATTTGAAAAGTTACTTAGCTTCTAGCCCAAGATCGTTTAAAAGTTGCTCGGTATTAATTAGAGTCCATAGCCAAGGCATAACTTATTGAAGAGGGACGCGAAGATTGGCGAGTCAAAAAAGGCCCTAACAAGGCATGATGGCTACATTTTGTTGCTAAAGATCCCAAGTGATGTGAAGAATCATTTATCAAAAATCAATATGAAGGATCGAGACACACGACGAAAAGCAAATACTCCCGTAAAGATCATGGAGAAATCTATCCAAAAAGGCCCTAACAAGGTATGAGGATAAATAGATCCAAGTCCTAAAAGGAGGCGGATCGTTGTATATCAAAATCCCAAATAAAGATTGGAGAAAAATGAAGAAGTCGTGGTCCAAGTATGAAGAATCTCTCAAAACTTCAAGTGAAGAAATTCCTATTATGAAGAGAAGACCATTATTTCAAGATCGTCTCTCAAGATTCGAAGTATGAAGTCAATGCCAAATATCGATCCGAGAATGGTCTCAAATCGTGAAGCGAGTTATGCCAAGATATGAAATTTTTGAGGTCCCGAGAAGCAGTTTTAAAAGATTTTGTCCTTTAGATAACTATTGATTAAATCGTCCTACTTTATTTTCAGCCTAAATAACTATCGAAATAAGTCAACAATGCATCCTCGTGATCATTCAAGACAACAATAAAATATAAGAGATACACCTAGGAATACGGGAGTCTAAGTGAATAATTAGGCCACATGAGTGAGTGTTAGTTTACTAACTTATAATAATAATGATCTTATTTTTAAGCTTGGTGTGGGGAACGTGAAACTTGAGAGTGATAAACATTCATGACATACCAAAGCCCTAATGTAAGTCTTCGATCTCTTTACTTGTTTTCTTCCTTCAAATATTTTGTTATTTTCTATCTCTCTATGTTTTCTTAATGTCTTATGTTTAATAAAGGCCAAGGTAGGTTAATTATGATGGAAAATGCAAATCTTGCTTTGTAATTAATGAATTGCATGAGGGCATTGCAATGGTCAAGTGTAGGGGATTTAATAAGTGTGAAAGCACTTATCCTTTTACCACTTAATTATAATAATAACCAAGCCAAAACGTGTATTTTATGTCGTAAATGTCGGAATTATGCGTGGTTTGTGTTTTTGTTGTGATTTAGGATCAAAATGTGAAAAGGGAAGAAAACATGGGCTTTCACGGGCTTTTATCGAAGAAAAAGACAAAAGACGAAGTCAAAAGATCAAGAGTGCAAAAAGAACGGAAGTCCAAGGTCTATTCTGAAGATTTATCGAAGAAAAAGTCTAAAGACGGAAGTTTAATGAAGTCGAAGAACTCAAGTCTAATAAATGAAGGAATTATAAGACGAGTTCAATTTATATCGACAAATCCCAAGACAACGTCGAAAAAAGTCAAAGAATTTAAAATACGAAAAGACGAGAAGAAAGAAGAAGAAATCAACACATGTTAATCCTCCTATAAATACCCTCCTAATGACACATTAGGAGGTGTTAGCTAATTTGACAAATTAGTTTTTCCACTTTAATTTTCATGCACTTTCTTATTGTCATTTTAAATTCTTGTCTTTAATTTCAAGTAAGTTTTTAATTTGTGTTGTTGAATCTTTATCTTTAATCAAGTTTTTAATTAATCTCTCATTCTACCTTTCTTTTTTTGCTTAATCTTTATGCTTATTTGCTTATTGTCATGCTTATTTGATTGTTTGTTATGTTTTTATGTGTTTGATTGTGTTAGCTTATTGATTTTATAGCTTATTGTGTGCTTTTCTTAAATTTAATTAAGTGTTTTTTAAAAAGTTATTTTATAAAAAGTTGATTTTAAATATTTAGTATTTTTAAAAGTTTTTAAATTTTGGCTTATTTGCTTTTTCTTAATATTGATTTGGTTAAGTTTTTAGATTTGTGCTTATTGACTTTTAGCTTATTTTTAGTTTCTGCTTATTTTTGTTCTAGTCCGGGTTATGCCAAAATCCTAATTATCCGAACTAGGTGTAGGATTTGCCTTTTCCCGAATTAAGTACTGAACCCACTTATCCCGAATTGGATGCAGGATGTCATTCCGAATTAGATCAAAATGTTAGTATTCCGAATTATGTTTGTGTGCCATTATTCCGAACTACATGTAGATTTTATATTCAGAATTAGATACAAAATCCATCATTCCGAACTGCATGCAGAATGTGGATTCCGAACAATATATATAAGTCACCTACATGCTTGCTTGGTTGCTTTATTTTTCCCGCCAAAAGAAAAACACAGATTTCGAATAAGAATGAAAACATGTATTCCGAACAACATTTAGTAATTTGACATGAGTGCCTACTTGCCTGCTTTCATCTTTTCCCGCTAATTTTGAGGTGTGTGCCTGTGTGCTTGAGCTACTTGCTTGGTAGCTTGCTTATTAGTTAGTATTTGTTCCGTTATCGTTTAGTTTAATCTGAAAGTTGTTCCGATTTTTATTCTGAAAGTCACGTATTTTTAGTTATATTTTTCATCAAATTTTAGTATTATTAATTTTTCGTAAAGTTTAAGTTTTATCTTTTATTTAGCGTCCGCTTTAGCTTTTGTCTCGTTTAGTTTTAAAGTACCCTCATAGTTTTATTTTCTCCTTTTTCACTGAGTAAATTTTATTTTAAGTCGAAAGTTAATTTCTTCTCTTAGTTTTATTTTTATTAATTGTTTCTTTTTCATATTTGTTTTTAATATCGTTTCTTTATTATTTGTCAATCGTTTTAATTTTTAATTCATTTCTTTTATATTTTTTCATTTCCTTTTGTTTTTATCTTTAATTAGTTTTAGACAACGATACCTTTTCTTTTATCCACCAAAGACGACTGAGTCACACATTTAACCGGAGATCAATTCGATTAGACACCGAGAAAAACGAACTTTTTAACTAGCAAAATCATAACTCTCAAATGGCGCCACTGCCGGCTCTTTTCGTGAAGATTAACGGTTTTTTGTGATAGACGCGTTGGATTTTGTGATCCGTTCACTCGTGAACGTTATTTTTCATGTCAAAAATTTTCAAAAATCCAAAAACATTTAAAAAACTCATTAAAAGCAATCTTTTTCAGAGTTTTGCACCAAAAATATTCCTCTCTATCCTCTATTGTGTTTAATTCTTTTTCTCAACCCCTCTTATTTTTAATTCTTCATGGATTCATATTGCGTAGGGTGTGGGAGACCATTATATGGTTTTCAAACTTGTCAATGGTGTACATGTGAGCGGTGCGGAAATGCTATCGACAATACACAATTTAGATTTTGTCCCTCGTGCAATTCGATTAACTCATCCTTTGCTCCTAATGCACTTACTTCCCCCTCTTGCATTTATTGTAGAAGCAATTCTCTTTGGCATGTCTCGTGTCCTTACGTCTTCACTTCACAAACGCACTATGCTAAAGAAAAAGAAGTTATCATCAGTGAGGTGAAGACGTAATGAAAGTGTTTATGTCTGAAGTCTCATCAAAGAATGGCCAAATAGCCAAGTGAAGTAAGATATGGTGCCAATCATCTAACAGTTCATCCAGTATTTGGCAATGTTTTCGAAGCCCAATCGGAAATCATACCTGAGTAACGTCATGAGTCATGGTTACATAATACGTACTTAGTAAAAAGCTTTTTAATCAAAGTGCCAAAGCTATGGAGTTTAAAAATATTAAAATTTAACACTCTTGCCTCCCTATATATAAGCAACTTCGTTTAACCAACTTACCTTCCCAGTCGATGTAGGATAGCAACCAAAACCCATTTAGAAGAACAAAACTAGTTGTATGAACTCACCCGATCGGACCTTTACTGGCTTCCAACCCCCGACCGACATTTTAACCGTCAATGTAAACCCATAATTTAAACACCAGACAATTCACTGTTAAAGCAACAGTGTCAACCCATAGAACATGAAAAAACAGACATAAAACACATATGCACGAATAGTAGATTTGCCTCTCATGTCTATAAATAAAAAACACATCTTTTGATGCATCGACGTCTAAGCTTGCCTTCCAGACGTAAGAAGAACTAAGTACTACTTTATTGAAAAACCAAACACAACTTTTACAATAATAAGTTTCTAAGTTAAGAATTGTGTATGTTTGGTTTTTTGATTAACTAGGTAGTTTAATTATTTTCGACACTCGACACCACTGAAAATGGGAAAGTGAGTATTACAGCATGGATCAACATTTTTAAGCATCATATCTTGCACCATGGTATTTTCCGTAACATAATGACTTTCAACATGCAAATCTTAATGCGACCAAAAGTTGGTTTTGTGGAGATGTTGTGTTGCTTATACGATTTTTTTTTGTTTTTTTGTTTCAGGGTTGCTTCTACGATATATGTGGTCTTGTTGTCACATTTAGATACATTGCATCCAGGGGCTTTACCATATGACGTGAAACAGTTTGGACTTACTGCTCCACAATTTTTAGTGGTCATGGTTAGTTTAGACCGCAATTGAGACAACAAGCATGTGAGTTTGCCCGTCATCTCGATATACGAACCGTAAAGATGTCGTATTTCGCATACCTTTTGGGAACATTGATCGGGAGGCAAAATGATTATGATGAATTTCTTTTTGCACTAAATCACCTTACTTGCTTACTTTTTTATTTGAAAGGCGTGTGTTAGACTTTACTAAAACACACCTCCACATATCTGACCTTAATGTTTTATTCCAAATTATCGTTAAACTCGACCTTCTACACCCTCATTGCCAAGATTAACGAAGTAAGTGTTTCATCCAAAACGAAAATAAAAACATTTTAATCCAAAACGAATAAAAAAGATAAGACTCATAAACATATAAATCCTTTTGGTTTGTTCTTTTATAGCCATATGAGTGGTTTTGAAATACATGTATAGCATACCTACATTTTGATACTACTAGTATAACACAAGGCTAAAAAACGACTAGGATTTGAACAAAAAACGTTCTAAGCGTTCTCTTGATTATGTACTGATGTGCCCACACTTTCATCACCGCTGCAAGATACAAAATGCACTTGTTTTACTCGCTCATCTCTTTTGTTTTTTATTCGTAACGATTAACATTTTATGTCGGAAAAGGAACACGTTTTTTATACCTTATTTTTTGTGTGTGTGTGTGTGTGTTTTCGGTCTCTTTCTAGTTTCATAGTGTTTAGTCATTATTGTTTGTTTATGATGTTAAATGATCAACTCTTTGTATGCAAACTTCCAGCTGTGATTTAGAGCTGATGAGAGGTTCTTGTAATGAATCTGGCAGGTTTCATATACAGTGGCGGATCCAGGATTTTGGATCGTGTGTGGCACACTTTCGACTCGCTTCGCTTGGTAAATAGTTTTAAAATCTTAGTGCTTTGTTGGTCAAGGTTAAATAGTTTTTTTTTTGGTTGTAGATCTCGAATTTGAGCGACTTAAGCATAAATATTGAAATAACATTTTGAATCATAAATAAATTTGAAAAAAGTTCAAATGCAAACTTTTTTTTTTCACAAGTAGGGTGACAAATTCTCATCATTTATTTTTAAGTTTGATTTAAATGTGGTGATTAACCTAAGATTTAAAAAAACCCAAAATGAGATCATTTTTGTCAGAAAGTCCAAAAGTTTCAAAAATCGATCGGAGGGACTAAATTTATAAATTTTACGAACTGATTTTTATCAATAGAGATATTTCACTACTAAAAAACAATGCAATATCACCGGTAATAAAATAATTTTATCACTCGTGATATTTCATTTTATCACCAATGATATTTTATTATATTTTCACCAGTGAAATATTACCGTTCATAAAAAAATCAGTTGAGAAAGTTTACAATTTTAATCTTTCTACCGCTTTTTTGCAATTTTTTTATATTTTGGCAAAAATAGGTCCTCCGTATTTTTTCAAGAAATTTAATATTTAGTAATGAATGCCTAAAATTAGTCTATTTACGTGCAAGTAAAAAAAAGGTTACAAAATAACTCGACTTAATAAATTTCAAATATCTATAACTTTTTAATAAATAAATGTAAAAAACCGCAAGTATTAAATACCAGTGATTTGATGTACAACTAGTACATTAGTTAAGTAGTGTTATTTTAATATATATATTTATTTACTAGTGTACTAGTCTTACTATTTTACCATTCATTTTAAAACTATTTTATATTATTTAAAGGTCATTACCTTACAAATCCTAATGTGCATTCCTCTTTGTATACAAAAGAAAATTAAAAACTATACAAGTACGACTAAATAGTAACCATTACTGTTCATCTTCTTCAACAATAAAGCAATAAGGTTCCATTTTTTTTCCTTCAAATTTCTCGAAATAACATCTCTATTTTTGTTTACCTAATGCACTTCTCCAAACTAGGTGTGACACTTTTAAAAACTGAAAAAACTTCAACTAGAAATACATATCATGAGATTCGATCGTATGTGGCACGTGCCACAGGTGGCTAGCACCTAGATCCGCCCCTGTTCATATACTCAAAAAGATGCGAAACTGCTTTTTGACTTGTTATCATTCAAACCCTCCCCATCCCACCCAACCGCCATCCTTATACCCACAGACAACCCATCACCCGTATAAACATCGTTTGTTGCTATTCCTATATGTTAATAAGCACTACTTAGTGGTCACTTTTGGTATTTTATGATAGGTATTTGATCGTGTAATATGGATTTTTATAACGAGGTCATAGGCATTTCCTTTATCGTATTTAGTGATCCTGTAATTACATGTCAACTCTAGCATAAAGTTTTATCTTCTGGTCCGTAACCTATCATTGCAAAGGTATACAGCAGAAAAGACCAATTTGACCCGTTATGAAAACAAATTACCTTAGATTTAGGATAATGTCGTTTGTGCTCAAGCTCCATAACAAAAGCCTAAAATAATACCAATATCAGCAATCACAAATATTCAGATCATTAAATGTTTAGGAAAGATTACATGAAGCCTGAAAAATCGATGTACTTATAAAACTCACACTTTCTTATAGAAAGCGGTCCAGTTGAATATGACTAAACCACCTCTTGTAGCCTACTTATAAAAAAAATACACTTTTTACAACCAAACAGGAAGCCCAGGCTTTTGTACATGCCCATAAACATGGGACAAATAACATTTTAGGAATGCAGGTTGAAGAAAAAGACAAGTTTCGGTTTAATTAATCAATTACATAAAAGATAAACATAATTGAAGGATAATCAGAACAAACTATACATAGGCAAAACTACAGATTCTCTATTATTATTTAATATCTTCAAAAAAGAATAAAAATGTGTCCCGTATCTCCTTTTTATTAAATAGTTGGGCATTAAAAAATTAACCCCAAGAATCGGGCATAACTTATATACCCGATACTAGTAGTAAATTTAAAATTATTTCTACAGTTCATGTATATAAATAATCTCACTATTTCTACTTCCTGGCGATGTGGGAAAAGTTGTCTAAACTTAGTTATCAAGCTGATACAATAACAAAGCATCATAAAAAGTATGGAGAACATACTGATTTTATGCATTCATATATTTATTACAACCGAAGCATCTTTGTTTTTCCCTAGTCAAGTTGCATTGAAGCTTAGGGAAGTCTTTTGTGACAGCACATTGGTAAAGCCATCATGCAAGATTTATCGATTTCAACATGAGCAAACAATGTATCAACAACTAATTTAAAACTGTTTATGACCCAACAAATGACAGCTTTACTGTATGTTTAAACGAAACGATACGAGGATGTTGGCTTTCAGTCTCACGTTTTACATGACAGGTTGCGAACGAAAGCAGATTATGGTTTGATATGTCAATTTTAACATGACATAACTGACATGTTGGGAGTTGTTTATTATACCAACTATGTGCAAGTCGGAAGTTGAGGTCTATATCAAATTATCATATTGGAGGAATTTAGATACATGTAAAAACATCACAATTAACGTGTTATTTAATTTCCAGTGTAGTTATAGGCAAGCACCTACGCTACTTAGTCTCTCCGGCCACCGCATAATAATTCTAGACATTGTGTATATTGATAAAGCGATTTCCTCTACTATTCAAGATATTAATCTTTCTGATATCAATTTACTAAACAGGCATATCAGATGTAGCAGAAGCTTACACGGCAGTTATAAAATCTGATGTTGTCGATTATTTAGATGTTAAACCACAAAAAATAGTTCTAGACAGAGTGAAGTCATTCTCTGAGGATCTACATTTTAATCAGACCACAGCTGTTAGTAAAATTCGGATGGTCTACATTTCTTGGCATATGTTGTCCTTTCAACTTTGATGCCTGCTGTTTAGGTAAACATGACTGTTGGATTTATTAAAATCCTCGTGTTGTATATAACTTTTGTTAAAAAATTTATATGTATATTTTTACACAAATTACATGTCTATTACATCTACTGCAATGTTATCAGTTTATTACCATCATATACACACTTCAGTCAACACCGGCACCTTCTCCAAATCGGTGTTTATTTCAAACTTTCCTGATGATTGTTCTTACAATGATCTCTGGAAGGTTTGTAGTGGGTACGGCACGGTGGTAGACGTTTTCATTCCGAATAAAAGATCGAAGACGGGTAGGCGGTTTGCTTTTTTCCGGTTCATAAAAATTCTCAATTTTGATCGCCTTATTGAGAATCTTAATACTATTTGGATTGGTCGATTTCATATATCTGCTAATCCTGTTCGGTTTAAAAGTCCTAAAGGTACTCTTCCTCAGAGAAAGATGTCGACCCCTTCTGGGTCTGCGTCAGGAGTTAAGCAACTGGATGGACTGGATAGAGGTGGGAATAATGGGTCTACTTTTGCAAAGATATTAAAACCAGCCTTGTTGTTAGATGATGCTTGTCTCGTGGAGAGAGATCTGTCCAAGTGTGTTATGGGTGAAGTTCGTCAATTTTCTTCCATTAATAACCTTAAGGTGATTCTGTTTAACGAGGGTTTTCAAATCTCTCGCATTGTTTATTTAGGAGGCATGTGGGTCTTGATTGAGTTATGTTCCTCTCAGTCTAAAGTGAAATTTTTGGAGCACGCTGGGGTTAATTCATGGTTTCGTAGTCTTGGTAATGCTCAATCTGATTTTGTGGCCAAAGAACGGATAGTTTGGGTAGATATTGAAGGTGTTAGTTTCCAAACTAAATGCGTGGTCTAGTGTTAGTTTCCAGAAGATCGGGTCTAAATGGGGGGAATTGGTAGATCTTGAAGACGGATATGAGGATCTGTTTGCAAGGAAAGGTATATGTGTTAAGACCAATCGAACGGAGAATATTTTGGAAAGTTTCAAACTTATTGTTAAGGGGAAGGTTTTTTGGGCTCGGGCAAAGGAACTTTTCGTATGGTCTCCAACTTTTAAAGATGTCCCTGAGAAAGAAATGTTTTCGGATGAAGAATCCATTAAGTCTAGTGGAGATGAGAATAAGGCAAATATGGGTGTTGCTGAGGATGATAGTGAAGTAGTCTCAGACACCTTTTTTGGAGATAACGGTGAGGAACTTGCTGGTGATAAACAGGAGGGAGGTGACACTTTGAATGATAATGTAGCTCAAGATGGTGAACAGCAGGATGATCATCCTAAAACTCCAAAGGTTTCGGAAGACCCTTTTAATATTTATGACTTATTCAATCAAGAGGTGAGAAGATCTGTGTCGTATTCTAGTATTCCACATCCCCCTGGTTATACCCCTGATAATTTACCAGACGATTCTCAAGATAAACCCGCTGTTTCGTGTGCTCGATTTCCTAGTAAGTCGTCAACGAGTAACTCATCATCAGGACAGTCTGTGGGACTTAGCTCAAGAGTCATGGAGGATACCATTCCAGCTGGATTGTATATTTCTCCTGTCAGCAGTAAGTCTAAAAGTAGGTCGCGTAATAGAGGTTCTGTGTTGGAGGCCCTTGATGGTATGATTAAAGTAGGCCAGGCAATGGGGTTTTCGATGGACGGATTTCTTAAAGATATGGAGGTTATGATTAATTCACAGGGAGTGTGTGAGGGTTTCCAATGAATTGTTTATCGTTAAATGTACAAGGCATAGGATCCAAGGCTAAAAAAGATTGGATCAGGGAGTTGAATAATAAACAAAAGGTGAGTTTTTTGTCTCTTTAAGAAACTAAAATGGATTTCATCTCTTCTATGGAGATCAAAATTCTTTGGGGTAATTGTCATTTTGATTATATCTTCAGCGAATCTCTTGGTAACTCGGGGGTATCTTATGTGTTTGGGATCCTTCTAAGTTTTGTAAAGACCAACATATTATCTCGGATAATTTTGTAGTTCTTTATGGGACTTGGGTTCCTAATAACACTAAGTTGGTTATTATATCTGTTTATGCACCCCAATCTATTACAGATAAACAACAATTGTGGAGTTATATTACAGGGCTTCTATCTCGTTGGAATGGTGAGGTGTTGGTTACTGGTGATTTTAATGAAATCCGGTTCGAGAGGGAGAGATTGGGTTCTGCTTTTAATATTAGGGGAGCTAATGAATTTAATAGCTTTATTTCTAATGCGGGGCTTGTGGAAATTCAGTTGGAAGGTTTTTCGTTTACTTGGTCTCACCCGTCGGCTTCAAAAATGAGCAAATTAGATTGATTTTTGGTTTCAGATGGTTTCTTATCTATTTCCTCATAGTTCAGCCTTATGCTTGGATAAAAATTTGTCAGATCATCGTCTAATTTTGCTTCGGGAATTGGTTACAGATTATGGTGCAACTCCTTTTAGATTGTTTCATTCGTGGTTTGAGTTTGATGGGTTTGAAGACATGGTCAGGTCTACGTGGGATTTGTTACAATTGGAAGATTCTAATGACATGATTCGGTTTAAAAAGAAACTTCAAATGCTTAAAAAGGAGATTCGATCATGGGTGGGCACTCAAAAATGGAATCAATCCGGCAGGTTATTTGATATCCAAGATAAGTTACGCGGTATTGATGTTAGTTTAGACCAAGGTGGAGCATATGATGATATTCTCTTGTCTAGAATGGAGCTTATGAAACAAATGCATGATATCAAATCTACGATTAACAATGATCAGATTCAGAAAGCTAAGATTCAGTGGGCGGTTGAAGGCGACAAAAATTCCAAATTTTTTCATGGAATCGTTAATCGTAAACGTATTCAATTATCCGTCAAGTGGGTCGATCAACCGGTTCGTGTTAAAGAGGAATTTCGGGTTCATTTCGCTAATAGGTTTCAAGATAAAGGTCCAAGGAGGTGTCGTCTAAATTTCATGTTTCCAACTACGCTTTCGCATGAGCAGATGGGTGATTTGGAAAGACCGGTTTCTCACGATGAAATTCGCAAAGCTGTTTGGAGTTGTGGCGAAAATAAGTCACCGAGTCCTGACGGGTTCACATTTGAATTTTTTCAAAAATTTTGGGAACTCATTGGACCTGACATGTTTGCGGCAGTAGAGTGGTTTTTCACACATAATTCTTTTGCTAAAGGTTGTAATGCTTCCTTTATAAATTTGATTCCAAAAAACCTAGACCCTAAGGTTGTGAGTGACTTTCGGCCTTTTAGCTTAATCGGGTGTATTTATAAGGTTGTGATAAAAGTTCTTGCTCTTCGGGTGTCCTCGGTTATTTCTAAACTTAGATCTGATGTGCAGACCACTTTTCTTCCCAACCGTTAGATTCTTGACGGGCCTTTCATTATTAATGAACTGTTATCTTGGTGTAAGTCCAAAAAGAAGCAAGCGATGGTTTTCAAAGTTGATTTTGCCAAAGGTTACGATTCTGTAAGGTGGGATTATTTAGATGATGTTTTGTCTTCTTTTGGGTTTAGTGAAAAATGGAGATCGTGGATCAAAGGTAGTCCTAGCTCAGGTACGACTTCGGTTCTAGTTAATTGCAGTCCTACTTCTGAGTTTCAATTCCATTGTGGTTTGAAACAAGGGGATCCGTTAGCTCCATATTTATTCCTTCTTATTATGGAATCGCTGCACTTATCGATTTCCATAGGCGTAGAAGCTGGTATTTTCTATGGCACTAAAATTGAATCTTCTATTTCGATTTCTCACATTTTTTATGCAGACGATGCGATCTTTATTGGTCAATGGACGGATAATAATCTAAGGGGTATAATTCAGATGCTTCATTGTTTTTCGTTGGTGTCGGGGTTGTCAATTAATCTTCAGAAGAGTAACCTTCTAGGTGTGGGAGTTAATGATACGTCTGTGAATAATGCGGCGGTCTCTATTGGTTGTTCAATTATGAAAACCCCTTTTAAATATTTAGGGGTTATGGTTGGTAGTAGTATGAACAAGATTTAAGCTTGGGACGTTATGGTTAGTAAAATCAAGTCTAGGCTTTCGCGGTGGAAGGTTAATACCCTCTCCATAGGAGGTCGGCTTACATTACTTAAGTCAGTTCTAGGTTCTACTCCAATCTATCCGATGTCATTATATAAGGTGCCTAAAACAGTGTTAGATGAGATGGAAGCTTTACGTCGTAATTTCTTTAATGGTGTACAAGGCGTTGCTGGTAAGATTTCTTGGGTTAAGTGGGCGAAAGTTCTTACGGCTAAGAAATTTGGAGGTTTAGGAGTCTCTAGTTTTTTTGCTCTTAATCGTTCTCTGTTGTTTTGTTGGGTATGGAAATTTATCTCTCATGATAATTCTTTATGGTTTCGTTTTATTTATGCTATGCATGGTCCGTCTATTCCGCCTCGGTCGTCTTCATCCTCTCATTCTTCGAATTGGGTCTCTATACTTCGTGAAGTCTCATCTCTAAAACAGCAAGGTATGGATTTTTTGTCCCATTGTAAGCGTTGAGTTGGATCAGGATTGTTAACTCAGTTCTAGATGGATGTTTGGTTAGGGGATACATCTTTCAAAGTGATGTTTCCCAGGTTATATGCTTTGGAAACAATCAAGGATTGTTCTGTGGCGAGTAAGATGCAATGTGATATCAAAGTGTCTTTTCGTCGGTCTGTTAGAGGAGGAGTGGAATCCCAACAACTTGTCGATCTTAAGGAATTGATTCGTTTGAAGGTTTTATCTAATGTTGACGATAGATGGGCATGGGATTTGAATGGAGATGGGATTTTTCGGGTTAAAGATGCTCGCAACTTGGTAGATGAGGTTATTCTTCCTAAGCAGAGTGTTGCGACTAGATGGATTAAGACTAATACTATTAAGGTGAATGTCTTTGCGTGGAAGTTACGTCTTGATCGGTTGGCCACTCGTTTTAACCTTCTCAAACGTGGTGTTCAGGTTCCTTCTTTTTGTCCGATCTGAAAATCTAGGCAGGAAGATACAGCACATCTAGTTTTTGCTTGTGACGTGGCTTCAACTATTTTTAGGCGTATTTGTCGTTGGTGGAACATTAGTTGGAGTCTGGTTGTTTCTTATTCAGGTTGGTTGGAGTGGTTTTCTGCAATTCGCTTGGGTCAGAAGATTAAAGATATCCTTGAAGGCGTGTTTTGTGTGTCGTGGTGGAGCTTATGGAATTTTCGTAATCAGCTTCTTTTTTCTGCGTAGAAACCTCGCAAGGAGACTTTGTTTGATGATGTTGTTTCTCATTCTTTTATTTAGAGTAATTCTAGATGTAATTTTAAATTTTCTTGGGATTGTTGGCTTCAACATCCCTATTTAATTTCCTTGTAAATTCTAGCTCCTTGCTAGTTTTTTAATAAAAGTTGTCGTTCAAAAAAAAGCTTCAGATTTCTTGCCATTGATATCCCCATAAACCTTTGTATCTCCTTTCTTTAAACCTTGTAATCCATCAACACATGAATTCTCAGCATCGTCAGGCACATCCATGCTCACCATCTTATCAGGCATACCCTCTCTTCCGCCCACAACCACCTCGTCTCCTAAATGGTAATTGGCCGCCTTTTTCTGGTGCACAAGAGCCAACTGGAGGATCAGCTTCGGTTGTAATGCCCAAAAGCTTATCACCTGCGGATCCATATTCGGGCCACGGTCGTTAATGCATTATCCTTCTGAATCGTCGTTTGAGGTGTGGAAAACATGAGAGCAAAAACAGTCGCAGAATTTAGGAAGGCTTCTTGTATGGAGTCTGGTGGAAGTGCACAACTTAATCCAACTCAGATCTGTTTTAAAGCTCAATATTTTGAACATATGTCCGTGTACCTTGAACATGATCCTTTATATACACAATCCTTTAAACCTCATGATTTCTTCCTGGTTCATTTAACCAGTCAAAATGTAATTTTTTTACCTTAGCCATTAAAATTCTAAAAATTATGATAACTAAATCATCGGAGTCAGTAGCGGCTTCTTGGAACTACAAGATCAGCCATAGCTCTTAAGTCTCCACAGTGCAAGTCCCAACATGAGGCAATAAAACCACATTGTTAAGACCAAGCGGCTCCTCAGGCACCTCAGTTTCATTCTTGAACACATCAAGACCTGAGGTGAGTTCTACATAAAACATGAACCAATAAAAGAAGAAAAGAATCAATCATAACCATTTTTTTCTATCATAAAATAAAAATTCATCTTTCACCTTTTTCTTAAAAACATCATATCTTTCAAACGATAAATCGTCAGATTACGACAAATACACCATTGCGACGAAAAAATTCTTATCTTTCAGTAGATAGGCACTTTGATATATTTTTGACGATTTTTTATTATTGCGATTTTCGACTATAAAAATCACATGTGATTCGGAAAAATTACTTGTGATTTTTTTATAAAAAAATAATTTTTTTTATAGAATAAATAAATAACTTTTATTATTATTTATTAGTGTAATTATTTACATAGTCGAATGTAAACACGCAACAAATTACGCCACTAGCTTTTTCATATAGTTTCAATGATTTTTTGTTGATATTTTCGTCAAAAAATGTACACATAATTTATAAAATCACTAGTAATTTGTAAAATCAATTGTGATTTGTCTTTCTAAAATGCATTTGTGATTCCATATATCGCATGTGATTTCATACATTTACATGTGATATTAATGTAACAAATCTTGTGTGATTTCCGAAATCCTTAAATTGTAAATGATTTTACAAATTCACGTGTGTTTATAAAGTAATAAATCACATGTGATCCGTAAGTGTGGAAATTAAAAAAGATCGTCGAAATTATATAGAAGTATGTATCATTAAAAAGAAAATTTATCACAAATCACATGTGATTTGGTAAAAATCATGTCATTTGACACAAATCACAAGTATTTGAAAAAATTACTTACAGTTTAGTGAAAATTATGATTTTGGATTTATTATAAGTAACTTGTTATTTGGATCAGTCACATGTAATTATCATTAAATCACATGTAATTTAAGCAGAATTACATGTGATTAAAATAAACTCATAACTAATTCAAAAGCAAATTTGCTTTATATATTTTACATGAATCACATGTAAAAACACATAGAGAATCACATGTAATTCAAGTAAAATTACATGTGATCAAAACAAAATCACATGTAATTCAGAAGTTAGTTTACTTTCTATATTTTATATGAATGACAACAAAACATTTTTATATATTGACATAATTACATGTGATTCAAGCAAAATCACATGTGATCCATCTAAGAAGAAGTTAAGGTTTCGAAATGTTTGAATCACATGTAATGAAAGCAAAATCACATGTAATTATCATCGAATTATGATGACGTATAGTCTCCAGCCGGGTCATGAACCCGGCCCATGGGTACTACCCGTATCCGGCCCATCACAAATGGGTGGAATAATGTCATTCAGGCTTATGGGCTTGGATGAACAGTAACCGCACACATGTGTGCGGCCCACGGCCTGGTGCGGCCGATATAGGGTTAGACAGAATAATATTCTGTCTAGGAATATCTTTATCCCAATGGAGGAGGATATTCACTACCAGAATTAGAAGATAACAATCATTCTAAATTATGGTAGTTATCTCTTCCTTGGGGCCGAAGCATCAGTGAAAGCCCATTAGGGTTTCACTGCCTATAAAAGGAACCTTCAAGGGTTCCACAAAGGTATTACGACTTACACTCTAAACTCACATAAACCCTAAATCGATTACTTACTCTCACGCTGGAGTCTAATCGTGGGAAACCTTCCCACGGTAAGCCTAACGCGTGCTGTTTAGTGTGCAGGATCCCAACCAAACAATTCACTTGGTGCAGGAGCCGGAGCCCAGCCAACCCGAATTAAGTCTAATTCGGGTCTAGCAAGGATCAACCAACTTTTGCATCAACAAGTTGGCGCCATCCGTGGGACCCTTACACTAAGCTAGAACAAAACCTCATCTTGAATTTCCAATGACGAAGGGGCATCCGCAAGCTAACCCCAGGAATGCGAATCCCGGGAATCGGAAGTCCCAAGGGGAAGGAATTGTCATCCCCAATCAATCACCTAGCCGCCTTGCAGGCGGGCCTGGTAACCGTGGCGTTTTTCAGTCCCTGGGGGCGACGAGCACGATCTCCATGACACCCCCACCTACCTCAACCCTGGATAACCCTGACCCGGGGAGTGCGCCAAACCCTCCTAACAAGGAACCGCGCAGACCCTCGACGGAGGAAGAAGTGGAAGTCCTACCACTCAGTGAGGAGGATCTTACTCGAGTTCTCACGCAGAACTTCGATAGGATCATCCCGGGGATCGCATCAAGGTTGAATCTGGGGAGGAACCTCCAGTCCAGACTCAACTTTGGTGACACCGGACCAATCACCTCCTCCCAAAATCAGAGGAAAAGGAGAGCTCGGCCTCAGGAACAGGGCACCTTTGAGGAAACTCCTCAACCCCGGAATGTGTTTGAGCGCATAGAAGATCGCCTCATGCAGGAACTAATGCAGTCACAAGAGGGAGAAAAGTCGGATGGCTCACCCGAACGACCAGATCGAGAGCTGGCCAGAACCGCACGTCGCCCGAGTGTGTGGGACAGGATGAACATTGGGAAAAAGGCTCCTGGTTCGTCCCAAAAAAGTGGTCCCTATTCAAAGGATGGGGCACCACCGCCGTCCCCGGACCCGTCCGGAGAGGACTCAGATGACCATCCGCCTAAGCGTCGCCGGCCTAGGCGCACCCCTCCACCACCACCAAACAATGATGAGTATTATGGTGGCCCTTACTATCGAGATGCGGAAGCGGAGGATCTTTCGCGTCCATGGTGTGAACCATGGGATGACCCTAAGCTCACCCGGCCATGGGCGGATCCCAGGGAAGACCCGTTCACCCTCCGCATACGGAACTATTCTGAGGACACCAAACGTCGCATGCCGGCGTGTATCAAGACTTATGATGGGTCCGGTGATCCGGTGGATCACCTTAAAATATTTGATACGCAGGTTAAAATTGAGCGATGGCCCATGCCTATATGGTGCCAAATGTTCAATTCGACCTTGATCGGAAATGCCTGTGACTGGTTTGAGGCACTCCCTCCACGGAGCATTGATAGTTTCAGGGAACTACGCACTGCGTTTGAGAACAATTATACTCAAAGGAAGAAGTATAATAGGGATCCGGTCTCGTTGGCAACTGTCAAGCAACGGCCGGGGGAGTCCACAGAAGCCTTCACTGAACGCTTCAATGATGAGTGCACGCGCACAAGAACCATGCCGGAGCTCCTGAAAATCTCTGACTACATGCACGCCATAACAGACAGAGAACTGATCAGGTGCCTCAATGATAAGCGTCCAGAGAGATATGATGACCTCATGGAAAGGGTCAGAAATTTCATAGAAGAAGAAACAGCTGTTGTCGCGGCCTACCCATCCCGAGGAAATGGGTACCGGTCAAATGATCAGTCCCGGAGACAGTCGGGCGGTCAAGGCAATCAGAACAATAACAAGGGCTCAGACTATAAGAGCCAAAGCAAAGGAGGACGGCAGGACGATAAGTTCACCCCCCTAAAGATGTCCTACCAGGAGATCTTGCTGACGGAGGGGGCGAACTTCCCAAGGCCTCCCCCAATGACCACTCCGCCGGAACGTCGGCAAGGAAATCGCTTCTGTGAGTTCCATAATGACAAAGGCCACGGTACGGAGGAATGTATCCAGCTCAAGAAGCATATCGAGTTACTGATCAAATCAGGTAAACTCAAGCACCTAGTTAAGGATTGGAAGGATGGAAAAGACAACAACAAGAAGTATGATAAGAAGGATCCCCAAAAGGACAAACCTTCGACTATATACATGATCCAATCCAGACAGCGCCGCACGAGGCAAAAAGTTGGCCAAAAATTTTCACGCGCCAGGGAAATCTCATTCCCTCCCATCACAGCAAGCGATGTGATTGATGCGCCTCTCACCATTGAGATAAGCATTGGAACACACAACGTTCGTCGCATGTATGTGGATGGAGGATCGTCAGTAGGGGTACTGTATGAACACTGTTTCGTGCAGTTATGCCCAGAAATAAGAAGCCAATTAGTACCGGCCACGTCGCCGCTCACTGGCCTTAGTGGAGACACTATCTGGCCGATAGGGCAATTACGTTTGCTTGTAACCATTGGGAATGAGGAACATTCCACTACGGCGTGGATGAACTTCATGGTGATACGCTCACACTCTCCGTATAATAGGATCATAGGCAGACCAGGCATTTTGGCCATACGGGTACTACCCTCTACGGCGCACGGAATGATCAAATTCCCCATTGAGGGGGAATCGTTACCATTTACAACACAGTCGTACCAGCATCCGAGTGTCACACCATGACAACACCGGCTCCACCTGTTCCACCCAAGGATGGATCACCACCTCCCAATTGGAAGGTAGCCATTCACCCTGACTATCCGGAACAGGAGGTATCCATAGGAGGGGCGCTCTCGGATAGCGGCAAAAGGGCCATGTGCTCTCTTTTAAGTGCAAACCTAGATATATTCGCATGGGAGCCAAAGCATATGACAGGCGTGCCACGTGCGATAGCAGAGCATAAGCTCCAGATCCGCCAAGGGTACCAACCCATCAAGCAAAAGAAGCGCGGCCAGGCGCCTGAGCGCAACCAAGTGATATTGGATGAAGTACGGAAACTAGTGGATGCAGGCATCATGCGCGAGGTATACTACCACGAGTGGTTGTCCAATCCGGTCATGGTCAAGAAACATGACGAAAGTTGGCGCATGTGTGTGGATTTTACGGATCTAAACAAGGCCTGCCCACAGGACTGTTACCCGTTACCGGAAATTGACTAGAAGGTGGAGTCCCTATGTGGGTATCCTTTTAAATGCTTCTTGGACGCATATAAAGGGTATCACCAAATCCAGATGGCGGAGGAGGATGCAGAAAAAACGGCGTTCCATACGAGCCAGGGCGTATATTGCTATACGAAAATGCCGTTTGGACTGAAGAACGCTGGTGCTACATATCAGCGGTTGGTGGAAAAAGCTTTTGAATCACAGATAGGACGCAACTTGGAAGTCTATGTTGATGACTTGGTGATAAAAAGTCACACGGAGGAGGCACTTCTCCGGGACGTCCAAGAGACATTCAACACGCTGAGAAGGATTAACATGAAGTTAAATCCAAAGAAATGTACATTTGGGGCAACGGAGGGAATGTTCCTCGGATACTTGATTGATCCAAACGGCATCAAACCTTGCCCAGAGAAGACGGACGCAGTGATACAACAGCCGTCCCCTCAGACACGAAAGGAGGTGCAATCCTTAAATGGGAAGCTAGCCGGGCTGAATATGTTCCTATCTAAATCCGCAGAGAAGTCATTACCCCTATTTAAGATGCTCAAGAAGTGCATTAGAAAAGGAGACTTCCGATGGACGAAGGAAGCCGAGGAAGCCTTCGGCCAACTAAAGCAGCATCTTGCATCCCTCCCTATGCTAGTGGCTCCCCGGCCAAAGGAAGAACTCATTATGTATCTCTCAGCCACTCATGGCGCAATAAGCGCGGGTACTTACGACAGATAGAGATACAGTGCAAACTCCGGTCTACTTTATAAGTAGAACACTACAAGGGCCGGAGCTGAATTACTCTTCTATGGAAAAACTGGTGCTAGCACTAGTGTTTGCTACGAAGCGGCTGCGCTGATACTTTCAGGCACACCCAATTGTGGTCATTATGGATCAACCAATTAAGTAGGTTATTTCTAGACCGGACGTAGCAGGGAGGCTACAAAAATGGAGCATCCTATTGGGGGAGCACAATATATCTTACAGACCAAGGACGGCTGTTAAAGGCCAGATCTTGGCAGATTTCCTGATCGAGAAGCCGGATGAGGAAGGACCAATCGTTAAACAAGACGAGATCCCAACAGAACCATGGGTGTTATTCACTGACGGATCTTCGTGTACGGACGGGTCCGGAGAAGGTCTCATCCTCACAAATCCAGAAGGACTGGAATTCACGTACGCTCTCCATTTTGAGTTCACGGCCACCAACAACGAAGCTGTATATGAAGCATTAATTGCGGGTTTGAAAATCACCGCTAGAATGGGAGTCCGCAACCTTGAGGCCTACATGGACTCACGGCTTGTCGCGAACCATATTCTAGGTGGATATGTGGCTAAAGAGGACAACATGGTCAGGTACTTGGAAAAGGTCAAGTCGCTAATCGCGACTTTCAGTAAGTTTTCCATCAAGCAGGTCCCAAGGGGCGAGAACAAAAAGGCGGATGCCCTCAGCAAGATCGCATCCACAAGCTTCGCTCACTTGTCCAAACAAGTCCTGGTGGAAATAATCAAGGAGAAATATATAACGGAAGGGGAGGTTGCTGCTATAGTTTAGGAGGATGGACCTACATGGATGACCCCGATTATCAACTATCTGACTAGTGAAGCCCTTCTAGACGAGGAAAAAGCAGCACGGCGCATCAGAAGGAAGTCGCAGCATTTCGAACTTCGAGAAGGCATCCTTTACAAGCGCTCCTTCTTGCAGCCATGGCTGCGGTGTGTGGGACCACGACAAGCCGCATACGTAATCAGTGACATACATGAAGGATTGTGCGGCATGCATGCAGGTCCACGGTCCGTGGTAGCTAAAGCCTTACGGACAGGATACTATTGGCCTACCATGCACAGAGACGCGCGCGACATGATTCGCAAGTGCAGTGATTGACAGGTGCATAGGCCAGTGCCGCGGCACCCGCAGCAGGAACTTACACCTATCACGTCCCCATGGCCATTCTATAAGTGGGGAATCGACATTGCAGGACCATTTCCTGTAGCTGCGGGGGGAGTTAAATTCTTGATTGTTGCGATGGACTACTTCACACGATGGATAGAGGCCAAGGCAGTCAAGTCTATCACAGGCAAACAGGTTAAGAAGTTTGTTTGGGTACATATTGTGTGCCGTTTTGGTCTACTAGGAGAAATCATCTCGGACAATGGCAAGCAGTTCACGGACAACCCATTCAAAGATTGGTGTGCATCATTGAACATCAAGCGGCGCTTCGCATCTGTTAAGCATCCGCAGACAAATGGCCTTGTCGAACGGGCAAATAGAAGCTTGGGGAATGGCATCAAGGCGCGTCTGGATGAACGAAGTGGCAAATGGGTCGATGAGTTATCACATGTACTATGAGCGCATAGAACTATGATCAAAACAGCCAACGGAGATACTCCATTTGCATTGGCTTACGGCACTGAAGCCGTTATACCAGCAGAAATAGGGATGCCTACCATCCGCACGGCGGAGGTTAATGTCATCACAATCAATGAACAGCTGCGAATCAACCTGGATCTGTTGGAAGAAAAGAGGGAAATAGCAGCCATCAATGAAGCTAAGTCCAAGGCTAAGATGAAGGCTTATTATGACGCCAAGGTCAAGGGTGTTTCTTTTCGACCGGGAGACTACGTCTATCGTGCTAACGAAGCAAGTCGAGCGGAGAATACAGGAAAGCTGGGCCCTAAATGGGAAGGACCGTATGAAGTCACTGAAGCCTTGGGACGAGGCGCGTACAAGTTACGTGACATGGATGGCCGTGACCTAGAGCGCACATTGAACATCTCCAATCTCAAAAGGTGTTATCTTTGAAAGCTACGACTTCCGCATGGGTACTTCGCTATATGCGGTCTTAATAAAGAACCATGTGGTCTATCTGTTTTGTTTTTTTTCTTATGTGTGTTTAGTTTCCTTTCTTGTTTTTTAGGACTTGTCATCATTGTTCAAACAAAAGGGTAAAATGTTCTAATAAAATGCCGTGGTGCCTAGCTAGCTCCACGGCCTGTTTCGTGCAAATCATTTTTTAGATTTTTTGTTACTCGTATGAATTTTACTTGTATTATAATATGCCATGTTTCATTCATATGCATTCTTTCAAATTACTGTACATGTACTATACGCCTCCAGGCGGGGTAAGAGGATTGAGTGAACCTACTAATTCAACTTGCCGCGTAAGAGGGATGCAACCCCAGCCGCACGGATCATGTATCCTTACTAGACACCTTACTCACAAGACGTTGGGGTAAGTTTCATATGCCATAGTCGCACAGCGCTCTGCATAGTAAAGACGCACGTCGCATGTCTAGTAAAATATAGACTTGTATGTATTTTCTTTCTTTGTGTGTAAGACGTGATATATCATGCAGTATTGAGGTACAATATTTAACACAGTCAAAATACACAAGTTTCCAAAATAGATAACAAAATTGCCGTGGTCACTCACGGACTTATACACAAAAAAAACTAATGTTGTTAGCCGTGTACATACACGGACGAATAGAAACAATATTAAGAGGTTACAAACCAAAGTGTCTGAAAGGGATCATAAAGTAGGAGCATCCTACATAGGGGGGAAAAACTTACCCATTTCCTCTTGTTCCTCGACCAGACACGACAACCACTCATTACTTTCTTTCCGCTTCTGGGCTTGAGCCGCATTCCTCTCCAGCACCACACTTAAGGGTTCTTCATCAAGCACGATCCTGGTTACGTCCTCGTATATGGGGAGCGTCAGGTGGCTGGGCGATGGAGTGAAGGAAGCACGGGAGAACGCACTAAGACTTAGCCTTTCCATGACTTCTATATTTGACGCATCTTTGGTGGCCTCCAGCTCATCCAAGAATAGATAGTGCAGATCCCGCATCGCGGCCATGGAAGCAGTCATCTTGTTAGCAGCTTCAGGCTTAAAGAAGGCATGATTGGTAAAGTTTTCTCCTTTCTTAATTAGCTCAACGGCCTCAACCATCCCCTCGTGACGTCCGTGGTCAATACCATCGGACACAAGGCTTGCAAATTGTTGCACAAAATCCGGGGCCTCTAAGACCTTCATGACGGCCATGCGTGCTCCATGTCCGACCATCCACCTACGGCCGGCAATAGCTGTTAGCAGTTGGGGGCATAGCACATTGTCACGCTCAGCGGTGAGGGCATCAATCATCAACTATTTTTGGGCAAATGCCTCTTTCAGCTCTTGGATGACAGCCCTCTCATCAACAAGTTCCCCTTGTACTTTCTCCATGCTTTGGACGGCCAGGTGCGCGTCTTCTAGTTTCTTGTTAAGCACGTCTACCTGGCTGGAGTACGAGTGGGCAGAAGCTTTCGCCGTGGCTACCTATAAGGAGTAAAGTGTTAGCATATATTTCTTTTAGAATATAGGTGGTGCGGCATGGATATGTACCTTGGTGGTTGCAGCATCTAGTTGTGACTCAAGATTGGCCACTTGTTGGTCGTATTCATTCGCGCGAGCTGACTGCCTTTTAATGGTCGCCTCGGCGCTGGCCAGTTGAGATTGGAGGTCGGAAATTTGAGCTTCATTATCTACAATCATCTTCTCCCTTCGTCCAACTTTCCTTTTGAGAGATTCAACATGCCCAAGTGCGGCTTCAAACCTTACCCTCATCGAGGTACCCATCGCCATTTGGTGTACCAGGGCACCATTATACTCATCCGCCAAGTCTGCATGACTGAGCGCATTTACCTCTCGCACCAAGCCTGGTGGTATGCAATTGTTGAGGTACTCCCGACACTCATCGGCGTCCCTCAGTCGTGATGCCGTTGTGATATTCCATACAGGATTGAACGGTTGAGGGGGGCCGGACGCTGGGAGGTCTTGGGAGGATGTGGGTGAACCTTCTTCAAATACAGGGCCGGACTTTGTGGGGGCCGCGGGGTTTCTTTCCACTTCTTTTCCTTTCCCCTTATCAATTTGGGTGTCAGAGGGAGGGCCGGCACCAGTCTGGTTGTCCCTGTGTAACAAGTATTGAGAAATACATTAAGTATTGCTTACAAGGAAATTTGCCATTCTTACATATTAGGATGAAGTCTTACATGTCGTTTCTTGCTACTTCGGAGGCGGTTGGGGCAATCTGAGTGACAGGATCGACATGTGCGGCCCGGATAGTCTCGGAACCCTGAGTAGCACTCCCGACAGATTGGTACAAGGGGTGATCTTCTCGAAGTCTCATGGCAGGAGCGTTGTGTTCGCCAATCTCAACTGAAGCAGTTCTCCTCGCTCGGTTGCTTCTTTTTCGGGTGCGCCTGGCGACGGGCTGAGCTGTTGCTTCGTCGATCTCCTCCTCGACCTCTTCTTCCACTTCTTCTTCCTCTTCTTCCAGGTTGACTTGTTGTACTTCTTCCTCATCATCACCCATCATTCGGCGAATGCTGGAGGTGGTTAGGTCAATATTATCCCCCTGTTGTTCCCTATGCGGTGAGGAGGGCCCGGCTCCTCCTTCATTCATCTGGTTATCACCACCTTAGTTTAAAAATGCGCGCATCATTGCGCAAATTGCGCGCATCAATGCGTTCATTCAAAATTTCGCATTAAGGTGCCTAATGCAGTGTCATCCCAAAATGCGTTCGCATTAACCGCACTTTATCGCAATTGTGTAATACTAGCAACGGTAGTAATGGTCGCAATCTAGTACTTAGGCCATTTTTGTCAAAATTTCGCCGTTTAAAATAGACCTACATATTAGAAAGGCTTTTTAAAAATAAGACTTGTTCGAAATACATCTAAAACAAACACAATAACAAAAACATAGTATCTTGCATTTTACTAAGTGTTTTTGTCAAGATTTACCGTCGATTTATTTGTCTTACAAGAGACTATAAGCCTAATTTCAGTATGTTAATAATTTATTTTGTAACTTTATTGCATTTATTTGGTATTTAACTAATTTTTGTACTTTTTTATTCTAAACGCAACGCGTCTAAATTGCTCTCGCAATCGCATCACGCATCACGCAATGACTTTTGAGACCTTTAGCGCAATGGATCGCAAAACGCATTTTTAAACCAAGATCACCACCACCATTGTCTCCATGCTCTTCCTCGTCCGAGTGGGGATCCGACATGGCTTCAAGAGCAACCGTCACGTTTCGGGTATGCTCAAGAAGGGGTCGTTCATTCTCACGGAGAGGACGGTAACCCTCCGGTACAAGCTTCGGGTCGCCCTGGCGCAAGAGTCCAAAGAAGTTCATTTCTGCCCAGCACAAAACAACATATGTTAGCTATTTATCAAATAATTGAATACATTTTTTTTGCGTACGGATGTTAGCCTACCTTCACCCTGCCTTCTCCAAAAAAACGGGATACCTATTGGATGGACCAAAGTAATTGCGGCTAATCCCTAGCAAACATAGGAATGACTCAGGAAGGCTTCTATGGAACCCGGTCCTATTCAGATCTAACTCTTGGGAATGACGGGGGTTGTATGTACTTGTGTGCGGCTTGGGGTCGTGAGGTATCCTAGTTCTAAAGGTGTAATCGCCCGGCCATACCACTGCGTCAATAAAAAAGTAGTGATCATACCAGTTCTTGAATGAATCCATTGGTTTATTGTGCGATCGGGGACTGTTGGAGGATCGTTTCTTAAAAGATACCCAACCATTTACTATGTTGGGAACATAAAAGAGCCGGAATAATTCTACGGTTGGGGGGATTCTCCTAGCACGACAGAGGATCTCGAATTGACTAATCTTACAGGCACCTATGCAGTGGAGCTGACTAATGTGTACATCATAGTATCCTAACAGATTTACAAGGAAATGGGTGAAGGGGATGCGGTAATTATCCGCATCAAAGAGGCGAGTATACAGGCCAATCTTACCCGCTGGAGCCTCAGTTATGAGGTCTCCGGCGCCAGGAAGTGAGGGGTGTAGGTTGGTAGGGATGAAATAGTTTGTACAAAAGTAGTTTAATTGGTCTTGGGTCATAACATTCAGCACGGATCCAATGGTAGGGTTGTTTCTATGAGCCATTACTAAATAAAAGTGTAAGGACGTGGTGTTCTAACCTGCGTGTGAAGGGATCCGTGCGTATTTGGTTCAAGCTAAGAGGAAAGATTTAATGGAAGAAATGGAGGTTATAACTGTGTGTTTCACACAGCCGTGGGGGTGGCTTATTTATAGGGTTGCCTCGTGGGTCACGACCTGTTGGATGTGTGACACGTGTCTGCCACTATTTTTAATCGTGTGGCTAGGGGGCAAGTGGCATGTGAAACGTCAGGCGGGACCCACGGGTCACTTCTGACTCAAACGTTTGCACTGCTCAAGGTTCTGACTGTTTGCACTTTTGTCAGTCAAACAAGTCAGATGAACAGTTATTAATGTCGGGTTATGCGGCTCTTACGTAAGACTTGACATTTAATGTTATATTTAATTTGTCTCGGTCGCTATATGCGGCTGAGATATTGATGAAATAGCTTCTTCAGCCAGGTTGCCACGTGCGGCCAATACAAATTCTTGGACAACTTATCATTCCCTGTTGTTTCCTTGGTACGTCCGGGGAGCATCTAGGTAGTCTAGAAGTTACACCTCTGGTGGTAACAACTAGACTGGGGGGACATGATGACGTATAGTCCCCAGCCGGGTCATGAACCCGGCCCATGGGTACTACCCGTATCCGGCCCATCACAGATGGGTGGAATAATGTCATTCATGCTTATGGGCTTGGATGAACAGTAACCGCACACATGTGTGCGGCCCACGGCCCGGTGCGATCGATATAGGGTTAGACAGAATAATATTCTATCTAGGAATATCTTTATCCCAATGGAGGAGGATATTCACTACCAGAATTAGAAGATAACAATCATTCTAAATTCTGGTAGTTATCTCTTCCTTGGGGCCGAAGCATCAGTGAAAGCCCATTAGGGTTTCACTGCCTATAAAAGGAACCTTCAAGGGTTCCACAAAGGTATTACGACTTACACTCTAAACTCACATAAACCCTAAATCGATTACTTACTCTCACGCCGGAGTCTAATCGTGGGAAACCTTCCCACAGTAAGCCTAACGCGTGCTGTTTAGTGTGCAGGATCCCAACCAAACAATTCACTTGGTGCAGGAGCCGGAGCCCAGCCAACCCGAATTAAGTCTAATTCGGGTCTAGCAAGCATCAACCAACTTTTGCATCAACAAATTACATGTGATTCAATGCAAGCATAATCACATGTAATTATCATCGAATTACATGTAATTCAAGCAGACAATTTAATATATTAACAAGATTACATGTGATTAAAAAAATCACATGTGATTCATCTAAAGTGGGTTTGTTATAAGAAGTTAAGGTTTTAGAATGCTTGAATCACATGTAATGCAAGCAAAATCATGTGTAATTATCACAGAATCACATGCCATTCAAGCAGAATTACATGTGATTCAAACAAAATCACATGTAATTTAGAAGCCAATTTTTTATATATATTTTACATAAATGAAAACAGATAATACATAATGGGGTTATATTTCACATGTGATTCATCTAAAGTGGGTTTGTTAGAAAAAATTAAGGTTTCGGAATGCTTGAATCACATGTAATGCAAGCAAAATCATATGTAATTATCACCGAATCACCTGCAATTCAAGCATAATTACATGTGATTCAAAAAAATCACATGTAATTTAGAAGCCAATTTGTTTTATATATTTTACATAAATGAAAACAGATAATACATGATTAAAAAAATCACATGTGATTCATCTAATGTGGGTTTGTTAGAAAAAGTTACGGTTTCAGAATGCTTCAATCATATGTAATGCAAGCAAAATCACATGTAATTATCACCGAATCACATGTAATTCAGAAGTCAATTTGTTTTACATATATTTTTTTGGGTAAAGGGGACTCCACCCTGGTAAAATGAACATATTTTATATTAATGGCAACAAACATTTTTATATATTGACAGAATTACATGTGATTCAAACATTTCTAATGTAATTTACATAAATCACATGTGATTTTAAAGTCATAACAAAAATATTTTTGTCATTTAATAGACGGTTATTTTCATATACTTTTAACGATTTTACAATGTTGAAATTCTCGTAAAAAAATACACGTGATTTTCACAAATCACATGTGACATTACAAATTCAAATGTGATTTTTAAAATAATAAATCAAACATGAGTTTTCGAGAATCACATGTAATTTTTTGAGAATCACAAGTGATTTTGTTACGAAAATTTTTAATTCCCGTCGTGACGGTATAATTATTTTTTCATAATGATTAATGGTTTGAGAGATATTTGATTTTTAAGAAATATGATGAAAGTGTGTTTTTTAATTAAATTTAAAAAAATTAATATACACCATTAGATATGATTTAAATGGATGGTGGAGATTGCTTCCTTTTTTCCTTTTTTGATACATGTTCCTTAAGGAACTTTTGTCATTGATACAAACACTTCAATATCGTGGTGTTGGTTTTTAGGCTGGAAGGAATGGAGCTCAAACTCACACGTACGTTACAAACTCACGCGTGAGTTGTCATCTCATGGCAAAACTAATGCGTGAGTATACTTTGAACCAGTGACTTATTCATCTAGGTGGGTTTTGGTTTTTGTTGCGTTTATCCATTTGACAATTTTTAATCGGGCGATCATTTAAAAAAAATCCTTTCCAAATTTTTTCCTATAAATTCATACCACAACTTAGGGTTGTTGGGTAGATTATTTACAAGCGTTGTAGCTCGGTTTTCAAGTGCTAGAATCACAGTTAGCTCGTTGTATTACGTGTGTACAAGAACGTAATATAGTCTTACGTTAGACTATTTCTTGGTGTATACGGTATTAGCCCGAATTGGTGATTCGTTCTTCGTCTTGTGGAATTTCTTTAGCGTAAAGGTATGTAACCCTAGTTCGATTAATTATAATTGTGTTATTATTATGATCTTGTTAAATCGCTTCCGCTATATGTGCTTTGATCTTGTTTAGGGTTTTATATAATTGTTATGATAGTAATAAACCTTTAATTACATCTACTGCAAGCATATGTTATCAGTTTATTACCATCATATACACACTTCAGTCAACACCGACACCTTCTCATCTTCATCTTTGTGTGATTCCGTGTTAGCTTCTGATTTCTTGCCTTTGATATCCTCATTAAACTTCGTATCTCCTTTCTTTAAACCTTGAAATCCATCAACAAATGAATTCTCAACATCGTCAGGCACATCCAGGCTCACCAACTTATCAGGCATACCCTCTCTTCCGCCCATAACCACCTCGTCTCAAAACTGGTAATTGACCGCCTTTTTCTGGTGCATAAGCCCCTGGAGGATCAGCTTCGGTTGTGATGCCCAAAAGCTTATCACCTGCAGATCCATATTCGGGCCACGGGTCGTTAATGCATTATCCTTCTGAATCTTCGTCTGAGGTGTGGAAAATATGAGAGCAAAAACAGTCGCAACCTTGAGGAAGGATTCTTGTATAGAGTCTGGTGGAAGTGCACAACTTAATCCAACTCAGATCTGTTTTAAAGCTTAATATTTTGAACATATGTCCGTGTACCTTGAACACGATCCTTTATATACACAATCCTTTAAACCTCATGATTTCTTCCTGGTTCATTTAACCAGTCAAAAATGTAATATTTTTAACCTTAGCCATTAGAATTCTAAAAACTATGATAACTAAATCACCGAAGTCATTAACGGCTTTTTGGAACTACAAGATCAGCCATAGCGTCTTAAGTCTCCACAGTGCTAGTCCTAACATGAGGCAACAAACCACATTGTCAAGACCAAACGGCTCCTCAGGCACCTCAGGTTCATTATAGAACACACCAAGACCTGCACCAGCTATCCGCCTTTCAACAAGAGCACATACCAATAAAGGTTCATCCACTAGTGCACCCCCTGCCATTGTTCATAAGAACCTCTTTGGGACCTAATGCATCAATCACTTGACGATTAATTATGTGACGAGTTTCTTCTGTAATTAGAGGGAATGCAACAACTAGAATTTCACAGTTTGAAGCAAATTTGATGACACCGGGAAAGTACTCGTGGTACCAGCAAAGGGAACCATGCCCTCATAGGGAAAATTGAAGATAGAGGGTGGGTGTCTTGGGCAGTTGGGTGTTGGGTGTTGGGTTTATCCCACATCGTTTGGGTAGTGGAAGTTGAGAGTGAGAGGAAGGTTGTATATAAAGAACTAGCTGAACACTTAGAAAATCACGCAACCAATCTATGACCACAAAGCTGAACACAAAGAAACTGCTTATGTCTCACATCTCATCAAAGAACAGCCAACTAGCAAGTGAAGTAAGATATGCTACCAAGCTTCTAACAATTCATCGAGTAGTTGGCAATGTTCTTGAAGCGCAATTGGAAATCAAACCTGGGTAACGTCATGAGTCATGGTTACCTAATACGGAGTATGTGATTTAGATTTGTAGTATAATTGACGTGGTAAGTCTTGAACTAATATTTTGAGTCGATTTTACTAGTTAAAGTTAAAAAGCCACAAAGTAAAACAAGTTTGTCCCACATCGCTCCAAGGAAGAATATGAATAAAATGAAGAGTCTATAAAATGGGTAATGTTTTAATATTTTTAATCTTTGGCTTTCATTTTTATGTTTATAAAAATGAAAGTTTACATAAAAGTGTAATGCTATTTTTATAAAATTTTACAGTTAACAGTACCAAACACTTTTATTAAAAAATACCGCTTTTAGCTAATGTTAACAATATTTTATTAAACAACTTACAGTTAACAACTTACATATAATTAAAAAAATACCGCTTTTAGCTAATGTTAACAATATTTTATTAAACAACTTACAGTTAAAAACTTACATATAATTAGTTGTTAGTTGAATTGAACTAGTGTTACGCAGTCATGACAGGCTTTTACATTAACTACTTAAAACTATCTACCTTTTTATTACAATCTAAAATACACCGAATGAGAGTTTATATACCGTGTGCAAGGTGTATGATAGATCTCTTAATTTAATTAAAAACTTGTCAACATATATAAACAAAACATAAAACTGCTTAAAACTTGTCGAAATTTGAAAAACAAAACAAAAAACATCATAAATAATTCAATTATTCAAAAAAAATTAAAAAAATTGATAACACAAGTCATGGCGCGAGCCACGGTATGGTTGGTTGCGCCATGATCTCGCGTCATAGCCCATAAGATCGGTTGGTAGGTACCATAACGCGAGCCATGGTGTGGTTGGCTGCGCCATGATGGTCAGCCGACCCACCAGCTAGCCATAGCGTGAGCTCTTAAAAACTTAGAAACGTTTAAATGTAAAGAATACTGTTTGGATTTATTTTAAAATTTTCAACCAAATTTATTTTATAGGAAAGTTAATTAAACACTCATTAAATTTATTTGCACACTCAAAAGTAGTGTTTCTCTCTCTCTCTCTCTCTATATATATATATATATATATATATATATATATATATATATATATATATATATATATATATATATATATATATATATATATATATATATATATATATATATATATATATATATATATATATATATATATATATATATATATATATATACTAGACGAATACCCGCGCATAGCGGTGGAAATTGTCAAACACAAGATTATCAACGATATACCATAGTATGGTAATATTAAACTGTAATTGCAAAGTTTTTAAGATGCGATAATTCAATATTAGATAAAATACAAAAAAAAATGTGTCAAACAACAAATAAAACGATAATGATAGTTAAACATTACATCAACTCATCAAGTATGCACCAAGAACTAACAACAAACGTTAATGATTTTAGTTTACAACACAGTCTTATGGACTTCTGGCTTCACTTGTAGAAGTAGAACAATTTGTTTGGTTTAATACTCTTTGATGAAGATGTAACAAATGAGGTATATGGGGTGTTTATTTCGGCTAATATAGCAAGCTTGTGACTTATTTCATTCTGGGCGTTTGTTTCGTAAGTTAATTTTTTGTGGCTTAGTTTTGAAACTTTTCAGGTGATATAAGCCCATTGTCACATTATGAACTTTGTTAATTTGAAACTTCATTTTTCGACACAAAATTGTGTTCATATGCTTTTGTTATAAGAGCTCAAAATTGCGAACTGTATATTTATATTTTTGGCGCGACATTAAGAATATTGAACCAAAACCATTAAGATCCAACATCATGTTTAGACTGTCTTTATGAAATAATCAAATTTTGACACTTGATCTCCAGCTAACCAAAGTTGACAGCTATTATCGATCCAATGTCACTTACCTCTATTAAAATAAATCTTTCAAAAACTACAAGTTACATAGATGTTTCGTGTTTTTTCCCTAAAATTCCAACACATATATGGTTGCTCTTAATAATATAACATTAGTCCTATGAAGCAAATCATGTCATTATCACTGACTTTGTCTGTAGTTGTTTCAAGTCAGTTAGTATTATGATATGCTCATAGATGATCAAAATCATAGAGGAGAAATAACTTAAGTAATAATTCTTAACAACTGGAAAAATAGTTCGCCTTCTCAGGAGACTAAAAGTACTCAATGTAGTATCCGCTCCAATAACACCTACAACGACGCAAACAAAAGATGGTGACAATGTATACGTATATTACACAAAACTTCTTCAAGCTAAGTAAAGTGTGAAATAATGGAAGAGAAAAATGTTCTGTTTTTTATTGAGCTTAGTATATTTGTTTGTGCTTGAGTGGTTTTAGCTCTAAGCAAAACATTGGTTTAACTTATGGATACATATACATATGGAGTTCAAAAGTGCAAAGAAACATCCAATAGATTCCTAGACTGCAATGGATATCCTTTATCCAAGTCAAACATTACATTTAAGCTAAAACAATGATTTCATAATCATATCCCTATTGAGTTTGCGAAGATACATTTAAGCTGAAACAATACCTACTGACAAGATCCCTATTGAGTTTGCGACTCCTGCAATTATAGGGGTCGCACTAGTACATGTTCGTCGCTGATCCTTGTCTTCGTATAACAAATAACAGTAATTGTAGTTTATACAAAAAATATAGTTTCTGTTGATTAAATGGTGTTTGGATAAGCGTTCTAAAACTGATTATTGCGACACACAAAATCAAAATTATCCAATCAGAAATTTGTTGATTAGAGTTGGGATTAGGTAGTTGTATTACATTTATCTCATCAATCAATTTTCTCACATAAACTTGTTACATGCTTATTTGATACTTGATCCATAGAGACATCAGAAAAGAATCATAATTACATTTAGCCAATAACAGTTACTGCTCTTTCAAGTCATTATAATCAGTTCAAATGAACAAACTAATAGTCATATCCATAATGGGACTTTGTTGTTGTGGTTTTAAGTCATAACTAAGAGGCGTAAGAGTGCTTGCCACACAAAAAAAATCGACAAATCAATCTTAGATAAAGATTGAGATGACGAATTTTCTAGTTTACAAAAAAAAATGGAAATAAGAATCTAAGCTCTTTTTTGGAGACGTGCTTTCAGAATGCTCTATGGGAATAAGTTAATCGGCTATATCCATAGTTGAGGAAAGTTTTGCTAATTTTCCACGTATCATGTATCATTATTTTTGACCTCAAATAACAAAATTATTTCATAATCACTTATCGCCGAACAGAAAATTATGTTTATTGCTACATAAAATGATGAAGCAAAAATATCATCAGATGTCATAATATGTAAATTTCGATATTAGTGAGCACATAGTGAAAATTGAATTGTAAATTTATATCAGGCATTCTAATTTGATCTAAACTCCTAAAAGGACTGTAGCCGGTTACACTTGAATATGTCCATAGTACTTTTAGCAACTGTGAATAAAAGGAGAATCATACCTCTTATCATCTAAATGGTCATTCCAAGATTCAAAACTCGTATACAGTGGACTCCAACTATGTAGTCTTTGAACTTTCTAGGTACTTAAGACCAGGTGAACAACCCTTAAAGCTTTATTGCAATCTTCGTAACTTTCCACCATCAGCCTTAGCCCATGCACATCTTGAATTTCATCCATACGTAACTTTTTTCTACACCAATATATACCATGTCAAGAATATAAAAACGAAAAGCAATTTTGAAGAATACTGCATAAGGAAGAGAGACATACTTTAGCATTTTGTTATGAACGATATACAAGCTTTTGTGCAAACGGATCCATCCTTAACCTGAAACTAATTATTACTACATGGATTAAAACAAACCCAATAACAAAGAATAAAAAATGTAAAAACTTCATAAACATAACACAGCAAGGTACGAAAAACTGAAAAAAGATAAACTAAATCAATGAAGAACAAATATTTATTGAAAAAAAGACATCGAATACATATGTAATAAAAAAACATGCAACGAAAAAATCGATACAATTTAGTTATCTGATCGAGTGGAGCGGCAATGTGTTGTAATCGATTTGAGTGCATCTACAGCACTACCATCGTCAAGCCAAACATTTTGACCACCACCATTGTCAGGCCCCATCTGAGACCACCACAACCAGCAACATTCCGACCTTCAACCAACCGATATTCATTTGCAAACTAAAGTTACCAAAACAACTTGAAACAACCACAAACGCATCAAAACCACCTAGCACACTAAAACCACCTAGTCCACCGAAACTATACCATTAGTTTGGTAGACGGCAATAAAAGTGGCGGCGGCCGTGGTTCTGTGGTAAGAGAGAGGGATTTTGGTTGGATCTCTTGAGTGAATAATAATTATGAGACACATATATTAGGTTAATAGTGGTTTCATCGGTTAAGACTTGTGGTGGTGGTTAGGTTAATGGTGGAGGTAGAAGAGATTTAGAGGTGTGTGTATTAGGTTAGAGAGAGTGGTTATATTCGGATCTTCAAATTGAAAAGGTTTTACAAATTAAACAGCTTTCCTTATGTACCTTATGTTTTGTCAAAGGATATTAACTCAGTTGATTACAGTTATGGTTTCTATTTACCTTCCACATTTTCCCGAAATACAAGTAGGAAGAGTTTAACCTGTGGTGTTTTTCATAGTTACCATATATAAAATTTTTCAACTTTTCAACATTCAACACTTTCTATACACCCTTTATAGGGGATATATATATATATATATATATATATATATATATATATAGTATAAATGTAAAAACATACTATTTTTGACGATACAAATCAATTGGAAAAATGTGTAAATCATCTATCTATCTAATTATATAAGACTCTCCTCTTCCAATTTATAATCAACTTACCCTATAGTTAACTTTCTTTCCACTCCGATGTGGGATACCAAATCGATTTCTTACACTATGACTATGTCACTTTGGCTTAAACCTAAACACACGCTATATTTTTTTTTGAACGGCAATTGTGGCTACATATAGCCCCTAGCCTAGGGGTGCAAACGAGCCGAGCTTTTATCGAGCTATTTGAGCTCGAGCTCAAGCTCGACTCGATCGAGCCGAGCTTTTATCGAGCTCAAGCCCGAGCTCAAGCCCAATAATAGGGCTCGAAACATATAATGAGCCGAGCTCGAGCTTTTGATAGCACGGCTCGAGCTCTTATCGAGCTTTTCGAGCCTTAATAAAAAAATATTTTTATATAAGTAAATCAACGTTGATTTGAATATTAACCTTATTATAAAGGATAACTCTATAAAATATTGAATAATTTATTGATAGTCATTATCATAGTTTAATAAAAACATAGAATTTGTGGTGGTGTGTTAATATTAGTGATGTATTTGTTTCATATATAAAATTTTGAGCTTTTCTAGCTAAGCTCGAGCTTTGCTCGAGTCCTTATCGAGCCGAGCTCAAGCCTTAACGGTTAAAGCTCGACGAGCTATCGAGCCGAGCTCGAGCCCACCTTTTATGTTTCGAGCCCGAGCCCGAGCCCTGTTAAGCTCGGGCTCAGCTCGGCTCATTTGCACCCCTACCCTAGCCCAAAAGGCGTAGCGAGCCCATACAACCAGGTTGGGTCCAGCCTAGAAGGCAGTGACACCCTTTCATTTACACACGCAAGAGGAAACTCCTATTGCCTAGGCAAGACTCGAACTTGAGACCTTGCCTATAGGATAAAACCTCCATACCGCTAGACCAGAAGGTCTTTGGTACATACTCTATGTTGTGTAGAAAAGCTAAATGCTATCCGGTGGTCTAATGTGGTTGTAGATGGTGGTGGAAGCCATTGTTGGCTTAGTGAGAGAGAAAGAGAGGTTGAGAGTAAAATGTGTGTATTCCCAAATGAATAAAATAACAATCAACACCCCTCCTTGGAAGCTAAGGAGGGGTATATATAGTCACGCACTTTACAACAAGCCTAGTCTAGTCTAAATGTGCGTGACTATGATAACTAACGGGAATTCTTAAATGTCGTCACATAAAGTGAGTTTCCAACAATCTTCCCCCATGGGACGACGTGTAGAATTCCTTACAATATTCTACCTATCAAGTACAAAATAATTAAGAACAAGAGCTTCCATGAAGCATCCAATGCTGATGAAGTCTTCTGAGGCCTTCGTCTTCAAAACGACTCATCTTTAAAGTAACTTGTAGTAGAAATACTGTAACGGCACGAGCTAAGTAACCCATACACTTCTGGTTAAGGAGAAGCTTCTGAATTAGCTTCCCCCTAATTCATGCCACGTAAACTTGATGTAGAAGCATTTTAAATAGCTTCCCCCTAAACTAACAATCCTCGTAAGCAACTTCAAAGCTTTCAATAAAGCTTAGAATGATTAAGCGCACAGTGGAATCTAACTAGCAAATCCCATCATATAACATGATAATGTTGCTAAGAGAGATTGAAAGTCTGGGGCACACCAAGTAGATCAACAACTTTTCTTCTCACGCTTGAATAATTCTTCTGAATTTTTCTTCCCCCTGAGAGTTCAAGTTATGCATACCAGAAAGAATCAAGACACTTCTTCCCCCACAAAGTTGAAGAAGGTAAATCAATCCCAATTATGAAGCTCAAATACTGAAGTGGACACTTTATCCCATTCATGAAGTTGACATCGTAACACCAGAGTCAATTAAGTCCCGGAAATGCACACGTCTTCTTCCGGAGATGCACCAGAGTCAATTAAGTCCCGGGAATGCATATAGGATAATGATGATGTTTAATTGCAACAATCAAACAATTAAACCTCGAATCAATAGTGTACCGTTTAGAGATTGATAACGACACGAGTTAAAACACTGATTTTCTCTGCGGCTATGACAGAAGTCATCCCGGAATATCTTCAAATCAAAAGAAGGTATGAAGTTCATCACGTGTACTCGTTGTGCGTTCAATGTGTCTGCTTCTTCCCCCTTGATGGTTTCGAAACTCGGAACCATCAATAAATTGTACGCACATGAACCTGAAATCTCGTGAGAATAATAAATAAGCTGAATTATATATTTTGTAAGAATCAGCTGTTGATCGAAAATCTCTTCTCATAAACTCTCCATGGCCACCTTTACCATACCACATGAAAGCAATTTGAAGTGACCACTGAAAGAATGAACCGGATACATCAAACGTGAAGCTGAATAAAAATTCTTCGATCTTGTGACTTAAGCTTGCACTATTGTTGAATGAAGAACGATGGAGACATCTCTAAGTACTCAATGCATCACTGAAGAAGTCTATAAGCACAACACCTCTTGAAATTATCCACGTCGACTAAGCGCGTGACACTGAGTACAACAATGTAACCCCTTTAAGTGATAGTTATCCGAGTCATCAACCATCCACCCCGAACCCGGAAACCAGATAACCAAGTCTTCATTCTAGGATTAAGCACGAGCAAGTTATCTAGTAAAAGATAAAATAAATACACTCCTTCGAAAAATCCGTCTTCAACGTCACGTAATTAATACCCGATCAAACAAAATCTGAAGCCACTAAAAAATCGCCCATTCTTTCTTGGTCTCGTCAAAATAAATTTTCATCACAATTGTCACTTCATTTTGTCGCGTCACATTTCTCGTCAGCCCATCAGTGTCAAGAAAGAACTAAAGAACCACAAATGCGACAAAAAAAACTACAAATTCAAAAAAGGAATTTGTTTGTTTGAGCATCCATACTCCTTAAGAATGTCTCGACACGTTTTGTCTCGACCCGATGACACAATGAATTAAAACGTAATACACAACAAATTTATTTAAAAAATTTTAAAAAATTTGTGTGTATGTGTTATTAAAACACACGGTTTAAAACTTGTTTAGATAAAACATGTGATACCATCACATACTTTCAGCCCATGAGAGTTCGTGGCCCAAAAGAATCATACCCGGTCCATCAAATATACGGCCCATGACACAATTTCACAAAACCAGTGTTTTTCAAAGAAAAGCGAGTTTCATGGCCCAAATTGAATACACTGGGAAACCCGGTCCATGACCTGTCCAAAACCGGTCCAAACTTTTGATTTAAATAACCCCAACCCTAAAAATTAGGGTAACCTAATCACTTTCTATTCTGCCGTTTTTCTTCTCTCAACAATTTTCTCTCAACTTTATGTCATCCGCCCCCAACATACACCAACACCTTTAATCCCATCTCATTCATCTTCAATCAAATCATAATACGTAGCAATCAAATAACATAGTACAATCCATCCCCATCAATCTCTTCATCCAACACAAACGAAACGAATCTCATCATATCAACCAATAAAAATAGATCCGAATCATCACACTCTTTTACCAAACCAAAAACGAATTTTATCACAAGAATCATCACAAATCTCGTAACCCAATTGATACGAAGCATAGAAGATGAGTTTCTTCAAGATCTATAATTGGTCTCGGTAGGTCATTAAGATTCGATGCATGTTAGTTTTTGTGTTTTAAAATCGAAACAGAATAATGATTATAACAAGTTTTGTTATAAATCTTATTTTAATTTCGTATATTAACATTGGTTAAAAACCAAACAAGGATCTGTGATGATGTTAGATTTTCGTGAATAGATCTTAAAGGATCTCAACATGCATGTTTACACGAAAACAATGAATCTGAGATCAGTTACTTTTCAGTTTGTTTGAGTCTAGATGGGGATAAGGAGACGAATGGTTAGGTTAGATTATCAGTTGGATTTGAGGTGATAAAAGGTTGGAGGTGTGTCTGACTCAGTGAGTTTGACTGAGTCAACTCGGTAATGACCGAGTTGACTCGGTTGAGATGGGTTCAGTCCTGGTCAAGTTACGTTTTTGGTCCCGGGTCATGTGTTAAACAAGTTAAGTTGTCAAGTCTTTGTATCGCAATCTTTAAACAGTTGCATCGCAATGTCAAACGATTGTTTTCCATCGCAATCAAATACCGTCTCATTGCGATGGTACCCATTGCGATGGTACCCATCGTAATGGTTACCAGCCATCGCAATATTGGGGAAAAAAAATGGGCAGCATGACGTCTTGGCTGTGCCATTGCGACAGGTCAGCCACCCATCGCAATGTGACTCATCGGAATGAGTCCCATCGCAATGGGTATGGCGAGCCCATCGGAATGTGTGAAAAACACCCCATCGCAATAATGCGATTGTACCATGACGAGAAATCCAAAAGTGGTCCTTGTTCCGTTTTTCAGGGAGCTTGTTTCTGGGCAGATTTTCTGGCAAATCTGAGTTTATCACCTTCATCTTCAAAAAATTACCAGAAAAAAATCCAAACAAATGCTGTTAAAAAAAACAGATAAGTACTCATTGCCAACTTTGACCAGTGAAAATATTAGATAGGGACCCATATTGACCATGATATGATGATGAACCGAAAGAAAAAAACATGTGACAGTGAAAAAGATAATGAAACTGAGGCTCATAAAGATGATAATATCCAAAAACATGTGACAACTTGGACGATTGGACAAAAAATTTGAGACGTGACAAAAAATTTGTGATATTAGACAGAAAAAATATAAAACGAGACACAAGAATAAATTAGACCACCAAAATCGAGTATATAAACACGATCCAAGGATGGAACCGTGGCTCTGATGCCAAATGTAGAAATGCAATTATGGATCCGGTGGTCTAATTTGGTGGTAGATGGTGGTGGAAGCCATTGTTGGCTTAGTGAGAGAGAAAGAGAGGTTGAGAGTAAAATGTGTGTATTCCCAAATGAATAAAATAACAATCAACACCCCTCCTTGGAAGCTAAGGAGGGGTATATATAGTCACGCACTTTACAACAAGCCTAGTCTAGTCTAAATGTGCGTGACTATGATAACTAACGGGAATTCTTAAATGTCGTCACATAAAGTGAGTTTCCAACATGTTGATTAAGTGGTTCGTTACTTATCAAGTGTTCGTGAATTCGAATCACAATTGGAAAATCATGTGTGTAAACTTGGAAATGTAGTGGTCATATAAATATCGCGACTTGCTAATCAAAACCTATGGAGATAGGATCGAACTCGGGATCACAAGATTGCACACATAACATAAAGGGTTAATTTATTTATTAAATATATTATATACATATATTTATTAAATCAAACCAAAGCTTAACTAACGATCATTGATAAATAAGAGTTAAGTTATAACGACCGTCATGGAAACTAATAGAAGTAAAAGAAGGAAAACAAAAATTACGCAAACACCCCCTTGGGGCTTGCGTCCGTCGGCCAAAGAGAGGAGGGGGCAAAGGGAAACTTTTGTTTCCTAATTCTTGTTTAATTACTTGGAGCCCAAGGATTGCCAAGGCTATATAAACAATCCCAAGGCCTTCATAATTTTTGTCTCTCCCCTTTTCTTTTCTTCTTGCGATCGCCACCCCCCACCACCTTAGGGTTTCGGTTGGTTTTCGATTTAGCTAAATATCTAGTCCTAATCCCTCTCTAGGGTTATTGGGTAGATAATCCATAAGCGTTGAAGCTCGGTTTGTTCATGCTAGACTCACGGTTAACTCACCGTATTACGTGTGTACAAGAGCGTGATATAATCTTCCTTTAGATTATATTCTTGGTGGTGTTCGTGATAAACCCTAGTTGCCGTTCGTTCCGTCGTCTTGTGGATCTTGCTAGGATAAAGGTATGTAACCCTAATATTGATTAATATAATTGTGTTAAATTAATGATCTTGTTAATCGCTTCCGCTATGCGCTCTTTGATCCATATTAGGGTTTTAAATAATTGTTATGAACTCTATAAACCATCAGTGGCATCGAGAGCCGTTTTAACATGATTATAATTATCAAGATCTAAAGTTTTTTTTAACTAATATTGATTTGTGTTAAAAATTACATGTTGTTTTTTAGGTTTCATAAAAATTAGGGTTTTGTTTTTTTATTGTTTTTAAAAAGCGACTATAGCCGAATTTTTTATAAATTTTTTTTTTTGTAAACCCTAAAATTACATGGTAATTTACTTTAGATGTTTTTGCATGAATTAATTGTTATGTCATGCGTGGTTACGATCCGTAGTTTTTTTAATTGTTAAGAGAATGTGGGAGATCTGTAATAAACATGCATGTTTCTTACGGATCATATAATTTTGATTGCTATTTGCTTTATTTGATTCAAAGTTTTAAAATTAGGGATGACTTTTTATGTTTATAAAAACCCTAGATTTGATGTTCTTTGAATAAATTGTTATGCATGTGGCTAATTGATTTAGTTTTTTTTGTACTACTTGTTTTCATACGTTTTCTATATTGTATGTTGTAAACAAGGGTAATTTTTTCCAAGAAAAATAATATGGACTAAATCTTATCAAAATTAATGAATTGTTTTGAGATGTAAAATACATATGATTTGCGTTGATTAGAATTTCAATAGCAACTTAACAGCTACTCAATTTTGGCAAACTATAAAGTGGGTATAACGCACCGCTGGTCATGTACCCGGTTAAGGAATGAGGTGTTATGCTTCAGCGCTGACCAAATTCCCGGCTCGCCTGTGCGTCAAATTGGTATTGCCTACGGTTTTTATTGGTACAATTCTTTAAGGTTGATTTAACTACATTAATTCACATCCGAAACACAATGAATAGGGTTATTGCTTTGTGCTATAACTAACGTTCTAGAAAAAGTACGGTGTGAATTTAGTTGTGTGTAAAATCTTCAATTGGTTTAACCAATACCTCAACTTGCAAGTATATGATGAACTTTTAGTCTCACCAAAAAGTTTACTAAATGTTTTATTAAACTTATGTTATGGAGATGTATGCATGCTTCTCCATACATGATTTTGACACCAAAATCTATACCCTAAAATTTAAGTCATATGCCCTCTAATTGACGAACACTTGAAGTTAAAATTGTCGTCATATAAGATATCGGACGATGTTGTAATGAAGAGAAAACTTCATGACTGAATAAGATTGCACATGATGGTTTTACGTTCTTTAGATAAGTCGACTTAATTGAGTTACTCAGTGAGAACTCGAAACTTAAGGCATAAAGAAGGGATAAAACATGTTTACAATGCAAATGATTTTGGCAATGTAAATCCCTGACATATCTAGAAATTGCAATTTGATTTGGCAATTATTGTTCGACAAGTTACTGTGTTGAATACATTTGTCACAAGCAGATCAACTGATGTGATAAATCTATGTCAATATGGATTCTAGTTTTTTCAAGGAGAATACTATGGTTTTATTTCCAGGGTAATTTTATTTTCTTGAATTGTATTATCGAAAATACTAATGTTTGAACTTATTTCTGTAGAAATGGCTCAACCCGAAAACAATCTGACAATAAGCTCGGCGTTCAAAGCTTTCTTTGAACGGCCTGAACTTACTGGCCCTAATTTCAATAATTGGTACCGCTCATTAAGAATTATTCTGAGAGCAACGGGTACTATCAATATCTTGGAAACTCCTTTTCCGGAGGATCTTGCTGAAGGAGCAACTGATGCGGAAAGGCTTCAACACACTGCTAACGTTAAGAAGCACCATGAGGTGGCTGCTGTAATGTTAGGAAGAATGGCTCCATCACTTCAAAGGAAGTATGAGCTAGCTTCACCTCAGCAAATGCTTGATGAACTCAAGGCTGTGTATGAAACGCCGCAAGCTGTAGAGATCTATGTTCTGGTTGATGCTCTACATAGTTGCAAGCAAGCTCTTGGAAAGTCCGTAAGTGCTCATTATATGGATATGAGGGGTTATATGGAACAACCCATCGCACTAGGACAACCCTTTGATCATAATATGGCTATTAACTTGATCAATAGGTCCCTTAATAAGGACTTCAATGATTTCGTTCGTAACTATAATATGCATTGCACGGGGAAGACAGTTAATGATTTGCATGCAATGCTCATTGACTTTGAAAAGGATTTGAAAGATAAGGCATCCACTGCTACTCCTCAAGTACTTCATGTGCAAAAGGGTAGAGAGTCGAAACCAAAACCGCAAGGGAATAAGAAGCAGAAAGGCAAAGGCAAGGTTGATAAGAGCAAGCAAGTTGCGACTACATCAAAACCGAAGCAGAACTTTGCTAAGAAATCTCTGAAAGATGAGACTTGTCACCACTGCAAGATGACTGGACACTGGAAGAGGAATTGCTCTCTCTATCTCCATGAAATGGCAGAACATAAGAAGAAGGCTGAGCAAGCTGCTACAGCACCATCTTCTGGTATCTTATTTATGATAGAGTTATTTAATCTTTCATACAAATCAAACTCCTGGGTATATGATACAGGATGTGGTATTAACATTTGTAATACCCTGCAGGGATTTGAGTTGAAAAGGAGGCTTACCTATGGGGAACAATTTCTGTAAGTGGGCAATGGTGCAAAAGCAGCGGTTGAAGCTATAGGAATATTTAAATTAGTTTTACCTTCGGGTTTAGTACTGTTTTTAAATAATTGTCACTATGCACCTACAATTGTTAGGGGTGTTATTTCCTTTTCTTGTATATTGGATCTTGGATTTACTCACACGATTGATAATAATAGAATTTCTGTTTTCAAAGATAGTTTATTCTATTTTGATGCAATTTCTGTGAATGGTGTTTTTGAAATTAACATGCGTGATAAAAATTCCAAGAGGAAAAATAATTCTGTTTTTAGCATGAATAAGAAGAGTAAGTTAGACAAGAACTCTTCTTATCTTTGGCATTGTAGGCTTGCCCATACTGGGAAGACTCGCATACAAAAGCTTCAACGTGATGGGATTTTGGAAAGTATCAATGATGAATCATTCGATAAATGTGAATCTTGTATCCCTGGAAAGATGACCAAGAAACCTTTTAATAGCAATATTGAAAGGGCTACTGAACTACTTGGGTTGACACATACTGATGTGTGTGGACCACTTAGACATGTGTCAAGGAAAGGTGCTAGCTACTTCTTGACGTTTACGGATGATTATAGCCGTTATGGTTATGTTTATTTACTTAAGCATAAACATGAGGTATTTGAAACATTCAAGACGTTTAAAGCGGAATTAGAGTTACAACTAGGAAAGAAGATTAAAACTCTTCGTTCTGATCGTGGTGGTGAATATTTAAGTCAAGAGTTTAAAGATTATTTAAGTGAGAATGGAATTTTTCATAAACTTACTTCTCCATATACTCCACAAAAAATGGTGTATCTGAAAGAAGAAATCGTACGTTATTAGATATGGTACGATCTATGTTTAATCTTACAACTTTACCATTATCTTTTTGGGATTATGCTCTTGAATCTGCTGTTCGTATTCTAAATATGGTTCCCACAAAGAAGGTAGATAAGACACCATATGAACTATGGCATGGCAAGAAGCCATATTTGTCTTATTTGAAAGTCTGGGGATTTGAGGCGTATGTGAAACGTGACTCTGGAGATAAGCTCCAACAACGCTCAGTAAAATGTATCTTTGTAGGTTACCCTAAGGAAACTATGGGTTACTACTTTTATTATCCGGCTGAGAACAAAATAGTTGTGGCTCGGTATGGAGACTTCCTTGAAAATGATCTTGTAAATCAAGAATTCAGTGGGAGAAATTATGATCTTGAAGAAATTCAAGAAGATACATTGCCTTCTAAAAATGCCAGCGAATAAATTCCTGTAGAACCAGAAAGTCTGAGTGTTCCACCGGAATTAATTCCTCCACGTAGGTCTCAAAGGACTATACGTGCGCCGGACAAACTATGTCTTTACATAGAGGATGATGAGGAGGAAGTAGGGGATCTTGGTGAACCTGCTAACTATCGATCCGCAATGTCTGATCCAGAAAAGTCAAAATGGATAGTTGGGGGAGGAAATGAAATCCATGGAAATCAATGATGTTTGGATTCTTGTAGACGCACCTAAAAATGCTAAAGTAGTGAAAAATAGGTGGATCTATAAGAAGAAAACTGACATGGATGGTGATGTACAATCCTATAAAGCACGTTTAGTGGCTAAAGGTTTTACTCAAACTTTTGGCATAGACTACGAGGAGACCTTTTCTCCTGTAGCAGAGTTACGAGCTATTAGGATTCTCATAGCTATAGCAGCATACTATGACTATGAGATATGGCAAATGGATGTTAAAACTACCTTCTTGAACGGTCGCTTAGATGAAGATATCTATATGCAACAACCGGAAGGGTACGTTGATCCTAAATATCCAAAATGCGTGTGCAAACTTCAAAGATCTATTTATGGTTTGAAGCAAGCTTCACGACAATGGAATAAGCGATTTGATGAAGAAATCAAAAAGTTCGGATTTATTCAGAATCATGATGAGCCATGTGTATACCGCAAACCTAGTGGGAGTAATGTAGTGTTCCTAATTCTGTATGTCGATGACATATTGATCATGGGAAGCAACATTCCAAGACTTAAGGAAGTTAAGGATTATCTTGGTAAATGTTTTCCTATGAAAGATTTGGGAGATGCTGCGTATATTCTGGGAATTAAAATCTATCGAGATAGGAGTAGACGGTTAATTGGTCTTAGTCAAGATGCTTATATTGATAAGATATTGAAGAAATATAACATGCATAACTCTAAGAAAGGTTTCTTACCGATGGAGGTTAAGCATGAGTTAAGTCATGAGAAAGATGCATCATCACCTGAAGAGGTGGCTTACATGAAGAAGGTGCCTTATGCTTCGGCAGTAGGATCTATTATGTATGCTGTAAGATGCACAAGGCCTGATGTGGCGTTTGCTCAGAACTTGGTCAGTAGATACCAATAGAATCAAGGAAAGTTCCACTGGACTGCTGTTAAACATATTCTAAAGTATTTGAGGAGTACGAAAGATATGTTTTTGGTATTCAGGGGTAAACCAGACACAGAACTGAATGTAACAAAATTCTGGGATGCGTCCTGGCAATGTGATAAAGACGATACGAAGTCTCAGACGGGTTACGTGTTTGTCATCAATGGAGGAGCAATAGACTGGAAGAGCAGTAAGCAGAAAACCATTGCTATGCATGCGACTCAAACTGAGTACATGGCCGCTTCAGAAGCCGCAATGGAAGCTGTTTGGATTAGGAAGTTTATTGGAGATCTTGGAGTGATGCTTTCAATTAAAGAACCTATTGATATATATTGCGACAATTTTGCGGCAATAATATTCGCCAATGACCCTAGAGTTATGAAAGGCGCCAGACACTTTAAACGTAGATATCACTACGTTCGAGAACAAGTGGAAGCTCGAGAAATAAAATTGATAAAAGTTCACACAGATGATAACGTAGCTGATCCTTTTACTAAGGCTTTATCTAGGCCAAAGGTAGTTAAGCATGCCAAGGTAATTGGGCTGCAACTAGCTAGCGAATTCATGCAATAAATCTGTTGATTAGTATTTGGATAAAGGATGTAAGACATTATTGAATTGATGAAATAAAGATTGTATTTCGTTTATTTTTCTGTTATTTGATTTTGTATCCTATTTTACATCTTTTAATCCGTGAGCATTATGATGTTTCTAAATGTCTGTTGTCGATTAATAATATGGGAATATTATTAAACTAAGACAACTCAATATGGTGACAGAGTATACTTTGAAGTATATTGGTCAATTTTGGATGATATTTGATGGATCAAATATTGGACTTATCCCAACTATTTGATTTTACTTTATGGATCTTTGTCATTATGTAAGTCATAAATAGTTATACTTAGACCTGAGATACCAGAAAACTGCATTGAATGTAGTGCATTTCTGTGAGATAACCTAACGCTAAACGTAACTGGTAGTCATAAGGGTTATTTTCAGAAGTGTTGCAAAATTCATGTGTTTTGCTTGTAGTCGAAATGGGATTCGTTTCCTTCGAATTATATTTGAAGTATAAATACAACTGGGCCCCTCGGGGGAGTAGTAAGATGTTTGTGTGGCCACACCCAAATTTGTTTTGGTAATCTTGCTATATCCGTAAACGAGAAACAGAATAGTTAATGAAGGAATGACTGAGATCCATATCCCAATGTGATCACGATATTAGAATTTTGTCCAAGTGGGAGCTGAAAGTTTATGGACTTAAAATTAATAGTCGTGAGATAGGATCGAACTCGGGATCACGGGATTGCACACATAACGTAAAGGGTTAATTTTTTTATTAAATATATTTTATATATATTTATTAAATCAAACCAAAGCTTAACTAACGATCGTTGATAAATAAGAGTTAAGTTATAACGACCGTTATGGAAACTAATAGAAGTAAAAGAAGGAAAACAAAAATTACGCAAACACCCCCTTGAGGCTTGCGTCCGTCGACCAAAGAGAGGAGGGGGCAAAGGGAAACTTTTGTTTCCTAATTCTTGTTTAATTACTTGGAGCCCAAGGATTGCCAAGGCTATATAAACAATCCCAAGGCCTTCATAATTTTTGTCTCTCCCCTTTCTTTGCTTCTTGCGATCGCCACCCCCCACCACCTTAGGGTTTCGGTTGGTTTTCGATTTAGCTAAATATCTAGTCCTAATCCCTCTCTAGGGTTATTGGGTAGATAATCAATAAGCGTTGAAGCTCGGTTTTTTCGTGCTAGACTCACGGTTAACTCGTCGTATTACGTGTGTACAAGAGCGTGATATAATCTTCCTTTAGATTATATTCTTGGTGGTGTTCGTGATAAACCCTAGTTGCCATTCGTTCCGTCGTCTTGTGGATCTTGCTAGGATAAAGGTATGTAACCCTAATCTTGATTAATATAATTGTGTCAAATTAATGATCTTGTTAATCGCTTCCGCTATGCGCTCTTTGATCCATATTAGGGTTTTAAATAATTGTTATGAACTCTATAAACCATCAGTTAAGTGGTAGAATCTGGATGTGTGTTTTGAGCTTCATTGTGTCTGTTTTTTCATGTTTTATGTCTCATATGTGCAATTAGTAGATTTGCCTCTCATGTCTATAAATAAAAAACACACATTTTCAGATGCATCGACGTCTAAGCTTGCCTTCCAGACGTAAGAAGAAATAAGTACTACTTTATTGAAAAACCAAACACACCTTTTGCAATAATAAGTTTCTAAGTTAAGACTTGTGTATGTTTGGTTTTTTGATTAACTAGGTAGTTTAATTATTTGCCACACTCGACACCAGTGAAAATGGGAAAGTGAGTATTACAGCATGGATCAACATATTTAAGCATCATCTCTTGCACCATGGTATTATCCGTAACATAATCACTTTCAACATGCAAATCTTAATGCGACTAAAAGTTGATTTTCTGGAGATGTTGTGTTGCTTATACGATTTTTTTTTGTTTTTTGTTTCAGGGTTGATTCTACGATATATGCGGTCTTGTTGTCACATTTAGATACATTGCATCCAGGGGCTTTACCATATGACATGAAACAGTTTGGACTTACTGCTCCACAATTGTTAGTGGTCATGGTTAGTTTAGACCGCAATTGAGACAACAAGCATGTGTACATGGCGGCCATATGAGTTTGCCCGTCATCTCCATATACGAATCGTAAAGATGTCATATTTCGCAAACCTTTTAGGAACATTGATCGGGAGGCAAAATGACTATGATGAATTTCTTTTTGCACTGAATCACCTTACTTGCTTACTTTTTTATTTGAAAGGCCTGTGTTAGACTTTACTAAAACACACCTCCACATATCTGACATTACCTTAATGTCAGATACTTTTTGTTACAATACTTTATACTTCTTTTCTTAAAACATAAACAAACTATCGTTAAACTCGACCTTCTACACCCTCATTGCCAAGATTAAGGAAGTAAGTCTTTCATCCAAAACGAAAAAAAAAACCGTTTTAATCCAAAACGAATAAAAAAGATAAGACTCATAAACATATAAATCCTTTTGGTTTGTTATTTTATAGCCATCTGAGTGGTTTTGACATACATGTATAGCATACCTGCATTTTGATACTACTAGTATAACACAAGGCTCAAAAGCGACTAGCATTCGAACCAAAAACATTCTAATCGTTCTCTGGATTATGTACTGATGTGTTCACACTTTCATCACTGCTGCAAGATACAAAATACACTTGTTTTACTCGCTCATCTCTTTTGTTTTCAGTCGTAACGGTTAGCATTTTATGTTGGAAAACAGGAACACGTTTTTTATACCTTATTTTGTGTGTGTGTGTGTTTTCGGTCTCTTTCTAGTTTCATAGTGTTTAGTCATTATTGTTTGTTTATGATGTTAAATGATCAACTCTTTGTATGCAAACATCGTTTGTTGCTATTCCTATCTGTTAATAATCACAACTTAGTGGTCAATTTTGGCATTTTATGATAGGTATTTGATCGTGTGAAATGGATATTTATAACCTGGTCATAGGCATTTACTTTATCGTATTCAGTATGTCAACTCCAGCATACAGTTTTATCTTCTGGTCCGTAACCCATCATTGCAAAGGTATACTGCAGAAAAGACCAATTTGACCCGTTCACTTATGATTGAGTCGATACGAAAGGTTCTATCTATAACTGGTCAACGTGTAATTTCAATACTTGAACATGAAAACGAATTACCTTAAATTTAGGACAATCTCGTTTGTGCTCAAGCTCCATAACAAACGCCTAAAATAACACCAAAATCAGCAATCACAAATATTCAAATCATTACATGTTTAGGAAAGATTACATGAAACTTGAAAAATCGATGTACTTATAAAACTCACACCTTCTTATAGAAAGCGGTCCAGTTGAATATGACTAAGCCACCTCTTGTAGCGGACTTATCAACAATACACTTTTTACAACCAAACTGCAAGCCCGGGCTTTTGTACATGCCCATAAACATGGAACAAATAACGTTTTAGGAATGCAGGCTGTAGACGAAGTTACATGTGATAAGAGAATTATACAAAAGGTAAAGAAAGACAAGTTTTCGGTTTACTTAAATCAATTATACAAAATATAAACACCATTGAAGGATAATCAGAACAAACTATACATAGGCAAAACCAGAGATTTTCTTTTATTATTTAATAGCTTCAAAAAAGAATAAAAACGTGTCCCGTATCTCTTTTTTATTAAATTGTTGCGCATTAAAAAAATAAACCCTTAGAATCGGGTATAAAATAACTTTTATACCCGATAATAATAGTAAATTTAAATTCATTTCTACAGTTCAAGTATATAAAGATCTCAGTATTTCTACGTCCTAGCGATGTGGGACAAGTTGTGTAAACTTAGTTATCAAGCTGATACAATAACAAAGCATCATGAAAAGTATGGAGAACATACTGATTTTATGCATTCATATATTTATTACAACCGAACCATCTTTGTCTTTCCCTAGTCTAGTTGCATTGAAGCTTAGGGATAACTCTTTTGTGACAGACAGCACATTGGTAAAGCCATAATGCAAGATTTATCGATTTCAACATGAGCAAACAATGTATCAACAACTAGTTTAAAACTTTTTATGACCCAACAAATGACAGTTTGTTGAAGTCCCTTTTAATCTATAGATTCTCTGGTGTCTAAAGAGTTCTCACTCGTCGCCTTCCCTTGGTCATATAGACATTTTTATGCACAGATTTACTGTATGTTTACACTAAACGATACGAGGATGTTGGCTTTCAGTCTCACGTTTTACATGACAGGTTGCAAACGAAAGCAGATTATGGCTTGATATGTCAACTTTAACAACTGACATGTTGGGAGTTGTTTATTATACCAACTATGTGCAAGTCGGAAGTTGAGGTCCATATCAAATTATCAAATTGGAGGAATTTAGATACATGTAAAAACATCACAATTAACGTGTTATTTAATTTCCAGTGTAGTTATAGGCAAGCACCTACGCTACTTAGTCTCTCCGACCACCGCATAAGAATTCTAGACATTGTGTACATATTGATAAAGCGATTTCCTCTACTATTCAAGATATTAATCTTTCTGATATCAATTGACTAAACAGGCATATCAGATGTAGCAGAAGCTTACACGGAAGTTATAAAATCTAATGCTTCCAATTCTCCAGATGTTAAACTACAAAAATCAGTTCAAGACAAAGTGAAACCATTCTCTGAGGATCTACGTTTTAATCGGACCATAGCTGTTGGTAAAATTGGGACGGTCTACATTTCTTGGCATATGTTGTCCTTTCAACCTTGATGCTTGCTGTTTAGGTAAATGTGACTGTTAGATTTCTTAAAATCCTCGTGTTGTATACAACTTTTGTTAAAAAAGTTCATCTAGCTGAACTTGTTGGGTTATTTCTATTATAATCTGAACAAGCCTACATCTAGCTTAACTTGTTAGATTTCTTAGAACCCTCTCTTCCGCCCACAACAACCTCGTCTCCAAACTTCTGATTGACCGCCTTTTTCTGGTGCACAAGCGCCTGGAGGATCAGCTTCGGCTGTGATGCCCAAAAGCTTATCACCTGCAGATCCATATTCGGGCCACGGGTCGTTAATGCATTATCCTTCTGAATCGTTGTCTGAGGTGTGGAAAATATGAGAGCAAAAACAGTCGCAGCCTTGAGGAAGGCTCTTGTATGGAGTCTGGTGGAAGTGCACAACTTAATCCAACTCAGTTCTGTTTAAAAGCTCAGTTCATCCACTAGTGCACACCTCCCAATGTTAATAAGAACCCCCTTGGGACCTAATGCATCAATCACTTCACGATTAATTATGTGACGAGTTTCTTTTGTTAGAGGGAATGCAACAACCAGAATTTCATTGTTTGAAGCAAATTCAACTACAGCGGGAAAGTACTCGTATTCCAATTCTGGTTTCTGCGTTCTGGTCATCATTATAATGTCAAGAAATAGTGAGAGTAGATAACTAGTACACTCAGTTAACTTGCATTTCTGCTAACTAGTTCGCTGGTTGGCAAAAGTTAACATTATTGGGCATAATTACTAAATCAAACTACGATTAACAAAAGTGGACAGTATTACGTATAATTGCTAAATAGACCATTGTTGAACCTTAGTAGTCAATTTCAAGTCACTTTTCTTCCAAGACCCACTCTGCACAAAACGATCACACTCGCAAATCTCTCTTAATGTAGCCAACATCCACCCAATAGCTAAATCAGTCACATCATTAGTCAAAACATCAGGTGTATCAGTAACCTTAATACCCTTCTCCATACGATACTCCAAATCAACTTTATCCAACCCAACACTAAAACTCGACACAATCTCCAGACCCAATAACGAGTGGATGATTTATTGGTCTGCACCAATGGTCATGTTTCTGACAATGGCTCAAGTGGAAGTGGAGTGTTGTTTGAGGAAGGTGGGTCTGTTTGGGATGGTCTATAGGCGAAAGAGATTGTAACGGTTTACGAGTTGTCGTTCCAGGTATGAGGACATTGGGTATGTTAGAAGTACATTTGATGTCTTTCATTATTGATTGATTAAAGGTTGTTGGTTTGATGGCTAGTGAGTAACTGATGTCCGAGGATTAAGGTTAGACAATGTGTTTTGGCAGTTGGTACATATATTAATATCGGTTTCATTTTAATCATTACTCATTGAGTAGTTTTAATTATAGAAGATAATAATCTTAGATCAGTTTCTATCAAATATGCATAACCGGCTAAAACACAAATACGACACAAAAAAATATTTGAAAAACCGACCTCGTGGCCCGGTGGGTACGGAGCGAGACACCACCAGCCGAAGTCCAGTGTCATGTTAGCACTGTGGTACCAGCGAAGGGAACCATGCCCTCATAGTGAAAACTGAAGATAGGGGGCGGGTGTCCAGGGCAGGTGGGTGTTGGGTTTATCCCACATCGTTTGGGTAGTGGAAGTTGAGAGTGCAGAAGGTTGTGTATAAAGAACAAGCTGAACACTTCGAAAGTCACAGCAGCCAATCAATTAGCACAAAGCGAACTATTCTTTCGCCTTTTACACATAGATGAACTTGAACAGGTAGAAAAAAATGCAGTTCAACATCTCAACAAGTAGTCAATCATGAGAGTGACATACAGCCAAATGTAATAAAGGGGACGCATTGTGAGCCGGGCTTTAGAGATGAAAACTCAGTCCAGTAATCGTGTTAATGTGACGCGTTTCTTCTGTAAGTGAACATGGTACTGATGAAAAGGCCCTATGTATGGACAATGGAGTGCATGTCGAGTTGTCGACCTTTTCCTTCATGTATATCTTCCAACTAGGATGATGAGTAACAGCAGACATTTCAAATTTACCGAATTAATCTTCTTTTTATTAAATAAGTCTTAAAAACAAACAAGAAAACTCAGTCCGGTAATCCTGTTAAACAAACACTGCCTTACTCATATAATTCACTGTAGAGTGAATAAATGATCAACCCGAGTCACTTGGTGGTCTGATACAGGTCATAAAAAAAATTATATTGTTTAAACGACAACTGCAGCCTAAATATCAACACATGTATACAAAAGCAAAAGTTCATCAGTAAAGCACGAAAGTGGTTAGTTATTGCCAAAGAAGGATTGACAACTACAGAAGTATGCTTTCCAAAAGACGAATTCGTTATAAGCCAACCATTCTTCATCTCGAAAACATTTAATATCCAGGATTTAGTATCATCCGATCCCTAGAGACAAGAAGCAAACTACCACCGGACTCAAACAACTTTCCTTCAAAGGTTCGAGGGAGTTCTGTTTTTGTCAAAACCCAATGGTCATTCACAATCTTCAAGTTGCAATGTGAAGACACATCATGAGCGATAATTAGCCAATGAAAGGCGTCGTTCCAATATACGGCATAATAAAATTTGGTATAAGAATCTTCGGGAAACCTATCACCACAAAGACTCCAATTTCCAGTTTCGGAAGAGTAAGTCTCTATTTGACGATAAGGAATATCAAAATCATCATCATGTATGAATTTATCACGAATAAATTTGTAGTGAGGTGATTTAGTAGGATCAAAAGCTATTTTCACATTATCAAGAGGTGATAAAATTATGCACCTGATAGCTTATTTTTCTAGGTCCGAAAATATAAATTTGTTTAAAACCCATAAGTATATAAATTTATTTTTTTTGACAGAAACGTGATTTCGTAAGTTTTTTTACATTATAGATTTTCTTACCATTATATGTTTTATTACCATATTTATCATATTATATGTTTTCTTACCATATTATATGTTTTGTTACGATATTTTTTTATGATTTTCTATATAAGTCAAAGATACGCCCCTTATATATACCGAATCATTAAACCATTAAATTCTATCTTTCTCAAGTCGTTGCAAAGAACCGATTTTTTTCATCAGGTAATATATCGATCGATCTGCTTCTTCTTTCTTGATATTGTGTTATATATTTTGTATACAAAAAATCATGTGTTTTCGTAATAAGATCAACATAAAAGCATGCATATACAGCTTGTACTAGATTTAATATAGATTTTGGTACTCTTGTTTGTGTTGTTCGTTATGTAGGCTTTCTTCATTAAATGGATACATGTTATTCTGTAATTTAGGCAAAGACATGTTAGTTTTGTATATAAATTAACAAACTGACAAATTATGGAACGTATATTGAAACTCTATTAGCTTTTAACGAATGTAGATGGAAGTACTGTTGTGCTTAACATCAACAAAATAGACATTCTCTGCCCTATATGTTTAACATGTCGTTCTAACTAATCTTGTTAATTTTAAGTCGAATAGTTGTGTGCATATAGTTTATATATGGATACTTGTAGTTGTAGGTGTTATCGTGGTCGGGTTATGGGTTATGGTGTGTTCTCTAGTTTTAAACACTCACCCCGTCACTCGCAACTCGACCCGACAAGGTATGTGGTAATCAGTGGTATTCGAATAAGGTTATGACGGGTCAACACAACCCGAATTTTTCGTAACCGGACCTGACAATCTTTATCAGGTCAACCTGAGCCTACTGACACTCTCTGATCGTAATTCTTTAAATTCTTTTTGCATGCATGCATAATGATACGGAAAATGATAAGTCGTTTATTTATGAATAAACTTCAGTCTCGCCTCTTGCTTATTTTTAGGAGCCAGTTCAATACAGTTTTTATTGTTTACAAAGTTTACTCTGTTTAATAAATTACTGTAGTTATAAGCTTGTGAACCATAGAATTGTTTAGATATTGGTAGTAACCGATACCAGATTCTAATCCAGTTTTTATTGTTTACATATGTAAATATTTGTACTTTATTGTCTGTCTTGTTCGTTGGATAGTATCATTAGATGGATTGTGATTTTGTTTCTATTTGTTTCGTGTAGCCTAAAAGAAAAAAATGGTAGAAGATGAAATTTGGTTGGTTAGAGTTAGAGATGACGGAAACGACCCACAAATAGTAACCGATACCAGATTCCAATCCAGTATACATGAACAGGAGGACAGATTAGAACCACTTCGCGATACTGATAGCAAACCAATTCAGATAATACAATTTAATCTTCAGAGTGACGATTATGATTTGTTCATAGAGAAGTTTCGACTGATTTTTAATGAATATGTACTATTAGAATCAATCCCCCTCCTGAAGCTCCATCTATTTTCCACTGAACTCGGTAAGTGTTTAGAAGGTATTATATTAGTATCCAACGGTTACCATCTAGGTGTAAATAATGGAGTATTGTTGGAATTTGGGGGATTGAACAAAGATAAAGAAAAGCGGAAGTTGAATGGTTCACATTACATCGGGATAGAAAGAACTTATACATCTATGAGTAAGGATATAGAGGGTGTGAAGATATTAGTAGGTTTGAATGTGGGTTATCATGAACTAAATGGCGCAATTGAAAACATCATCCGCAATTCCCATATTCCCATTTGGGAGGACATACAGTTTCGCGAAAGAGAGCTTCTTAATCATCTGCGTGGCGGTATTAGAGGTCACGAGGTCCAACCCCTTGTTCCGAGTGTTGAGTTTAGCTATGATGCCAAAAACTAAAGGGAATAACACAAAACCTATAGTAATCACCGACTGGATGTTTTCTTTTGTAAATAGGTTTTCTTGGATGTCCCATAAGGCCAATAGAATGGAGCCAATCGGTCATAGGAGAGGCAGAAAAGTTGTTGAATGGGTTCGAAACGAGTGTGGTAAAAGTGAATTTTGTATAACGGAGCTCGCAATCTGTAACACAAAAGAAGAGTACAACTATTATGTAAGATATTTAAATGAAGAGCCGAGCATGTTTGTAGATTCACATGAGGTTCCCGTGAGCCAAAGTATGTTTGTGGATTTAAACGAGGAACCCGAGACAAACACTTTACTCGATCTTATTCCAAATATCTTTCATGAGTATATCATAGAGTATATCAAATATCTTATTCCATACTCATGAAAGATATTTGGAATAGGACCGAGTAAAGTGTTTGTCTCGGGTTCCCCGTTTAAATCCACAAACATACTTTCGCTCACGGGCACCTCATGTGAATCCACAAACATGCGCGGCTCTTCATTTAAATATCTTACATAATAGTTGTACTCTCCTTTTCTGTTACTGATTCCAAGCTCCGTTATACAAAATTCACTTTTATCACACTCATTTCGAACCCATTCAACAACTTTTCTGCCTCTCCTATGACCGATTGGCTCTATTCCATCGGCCTTATGGGACATCCAAGAAAACCTATTTACAAAAGAAAATATCCAGTCGGTGATTACTATAGGTTTTGTGCTTTTCCCTTTAGTTTTTGGCATCATAGCTAAACTAAACACTCGGAACAAGGGGTTGGACCTCGTGGCCTCTAATACCGCCACACAGATGATTAAGAAGCTCCCCCCACCCTTCGCGAAACTATATGTTCTCCCAAGTGGGAATATGGGAATTGCGGAGGATGTTTTAAATTGCGCCATTTAGTTCATGATAACACACATTCAAACCTACTAATATCTTCACACCCTCTATATCCTTACTCATAGATGTATAAGTTCTTTCTATCCCGATGTAATGTGAACCATTCAACTTCCGCTTTTCTTTATCTTTGTTCAATCCCCCAAATTCCAACAATACTCCATTATTTACACCTAGAAGGTAACCGTTGGATACTAATATAATACCTTCAAAACACTTATCGAGTTCAGTGGGAAATAATTGGAGCTTCAGTGGGATTGATTCTAATAGTACATATTCATTAAAAATCAGTCGAAACTTCTCTATGAATAAATCATAATCGTCACTCTCAAGATTAAATTGTATTATCTGAATTAGTTTGCTCTCAGTATCGCGAAGTGGTTCTAATCTGTCCTCCTGCTCATGTATACTGGATTGGAATCTGGTATCGGTTACTATTTGTGGGTCGTTTCTGTCATCTCTAACTCTAACCAACCAAATTTTATCTTCTACCATTTTTTCTTTTAGGCGACATGAAACAAATAGAAACAAAATCACAATCCAATGATACTATCCAAAGAACAAGACAGACAATAAAGTACAAATATTTACATATGTAAACAATAAAAACTGGATTGGAATCTGGTATCGGTTACTACCAATATCTAAACAATTCTATGATTCACAAGCTTATAACTACCGTAATTTGTTAAACAGAGTAAACTTTGTAAACAATAAAAACTGTATTGAACTGGCTCCTAAAAATAAGCAAGAGGTACGACTGAAGTTTATTCATAAATAAACGACTTATAATTTTCCGTATCATTATGCATGCATGCAAAAAGAATTTAAAGAATTACGATCAGAGAGTGTCAGTAGGCTCGGGTTGACTCGATAAAGATTGTCAGGTCGGGTTACGAAAAATTCTGGTTGTGTTGACCCGTCATAACCCTATTCGAATACCACCGATTACCACATATCTTGTCGGGTCGGGTTGCGAGTGACGGGGTGAGTGCTTAAAACCAGAGAACACACCATAACCCATAACCCAACCGCGATAACACCTACAACTACAAGTATCCATATATAAACTGTATGCACACAACGACTTAAAATCAACAAGATTAGTTAAAACGACATGTTAAACATATAGGGCAGAGAATGTCTATTTTGTTGCATGTTAAGCACAACAGTACTTCCATCTAGGCCTTATGACATCTTTTAACAAAATTAACACAATTAATAGTTTAATATTTTTAATCTTTGGTTTTTATGTTTGAGTTTATAAAAATAAACTTTTACACATTAGCTAATGATAAAAGTGTATAATGTTATCTTTTTTAAAGTTGTTAATGTATTAATACTATTTTTACAAGTAAGTAAAATGTTTTATCTTTGGCACATTGATATTTATTTTCTATTTGGCTATGTTTGGCAAGAGGTGAAACTTTTCAAAAGTTGTTAGCTTTTTTTGTTAAAAGAATAATCTAATAGTTTTATATAAAACATAAGGCTTTTTCAAAAGATGTTAGTTTTTTTGTTAGAAAAATAATATAATAGTTTTATATGGTAAATAAGGCTTTTAAAATTATTAAGAAGTTGTTAAAGTTATAAATTACTTATATACCCGTCAATTATATTATAATTTATTTAAATATGTCTTTTTATGTCATTTTACATGTTAATTTTATATTCAACAGCTAATATACCAAACATTTTTATTAAAAAATACAGCTTATAACTCATGTTAAAAGTTTTTTAATAAACAACTTACTATTTACAGTTAACAGCTTACAGCTTACAGTTAACAACTTAAAGCTTACAACTAATTTCGCCAAACATATTAAAATTATTTAATGCATCTTTAAAAGTTACTCAACAATAATACAAAATCATCGAAAAAATATATAAATCTATACAATTCAACTAAAGTAAACAAATCAAAATCAAAATAATAAACTAACTTGATGCTCTCTCTTCATCCTAATATAACTAGTTTTCAAAAAAGATAAACTGCGATTTCTATCTGTGTTGTATGTAAATTGCAAACTAAACCTTTGTAAGTGATGGGCTACTAATATCTTTCGACCTTGGTAGTCAATTGCTTTGGGCTTTGGGGGCATTTCCTAATGCTAATGATTATCTGCTATTTGAAACTTTTTTAGAGTTATTAACTTTTTTGTTAAAAAAGATTTAGTAGCTGTGTTTGGCACAACAAGTTTTTTGAGCTGTTATCTTTTTATTTTAAACAAGTAACTTTTAAATAAAAAGCAGATTAATAAAGTTTTTTAAATTGTCAAGATTTGTTTAAAGTTATAAATTACTGATATACCCTTCAACCATATTAGTATAATTTATTTATATATGTCTTTTTAAATCATTTTACATCTTAATTTTACAGTTAATAATTAATACACCAAACACTTTTATTAAAAAATAACAATTTTGGCTCATGTTAACAACATTTTATTAAACAACTTACATATATGATTGATTTTTAGTTGAATTGAACTAGTGTTACGTAGTCATGACAAGCTTTTACATTAACTACTTCTACTTAAATTAAAGACTTGTCAACATTTATAAAAACAAAACAGAAAACTGCTTAATATAGTTAGAAACTTGTCGAACTTTGAAAAACAAAACAAAAAACATCACACTTAAAAACTTAGAAACATTTTAAATGTAAAGAATACTGTTTGGATTCATTTAAATTTTTTCAACCAAACTTATTTTATAGGAAAGTTAATTAAACACTCTTTATATTTGTTTGCACACTCAAAAGTAGTGTTGGTATAAATATCAAAACATACTTTTTTATAATACAAATTAATTTGAAAAGTTACAAATTACCTATCTAATTATATAAGGCTCTCCTCTTCCTATAATCAACTTAGGGGGTGTTTGGTTAAGCTTATGAGTGGGGCTTAGGCTTATATTATATAAGTTATTTATGGCTTATATATCGTAAGCGTATAAGCCTATGTTAAGTGTTTGGTTAGGCTTATTAAAATTAATAAAGTAAAATGACAAAAAAAACATATGAATTTTAAATTATGTAGTTATTAAATAGGGGTATAAAAGTCTTTTTATATGTAATAGTTATATAAGCCCACCTTTTGTTATAAAAGCCTCAAATGTTTGGCTTAACAAAACCCCCTTATATAAGCTGATAAACCTACTTATATAAGCTTAACCAAACACTTGGTTTCGGCTTATAAGCTTATATAAGCTAATAAGCTTATAAGCCCACTATATAAGCTAAAACAAACATCCCCTTACTCTATTTAACTTTCTTCCCACTCCAATGTGGGATACCAAATCGATTTCTTACACTATGACTATGTCACTTCGGCTTAAAACCTAAACACACGCTATATGTTGAGTGTAAGTGATTCGTTACTTATCAAGTGTTCATAAATTCGAATCGAAATTAGACAATCACGTGTGTAAACTTGGAAATGTAGTGTCATATAAATATCGCGACTACCTAAGATCCACCTTCCTATATTTTACCAACTTAATTCAGCTAGTTGTCTTCAAATTCTGATGTTGAAGAGCAAATCTGTTTGAAAATTTATTAAATAGTAAGTTATAGTATATGTGTTTGGTTAGTGCCATGTAGGTCGACTATAACCCGTTAAACTGTCTAACAATAGATTTCCTTACGTCTTCACTTCACCAACGCACTATGCTAAAGAATAAGAATTCATCATCATGAAGACGTAAAGAAAGTGTTTTATGTCTCACGTCTCATCAAAGAACGGCCAAATAGCCAAGTGAAGTAAGATATGGTGCCAAGCATCTAACAGTTCATCCAGTATCTGGCAATGTTTTCGAAGCCTAATCGGAAAACAAACCTGGGTAATGTCATGACTCATTGTTACATAATATACATAGTAAAAAGCTTTTTAATCAAAGTGAAGGTTTATAGAGTTCATAACAATTATTTAAAACCCTAATATGGATCAAAGAGCGCATAGCGGAAGCGATTAACAAGATCATCAATTTAACACAATTATATTAATCAAGATTAGGGTTACATACCTTTATCCTAGCAAGATCCACAAGACGACGGAACGAACGGCAACTAGGGTTGATCACGAACAATACCAAGAATATAATCTAAAGGAAGATTATATCACGCTCTTGTACACACGTAATACGGCGAGTTAACCGTGAGTCTAGCACAAATAAACCGAGCTACAACGCTTATGGATTATCTACCCAATAACCCTAGAGAGGGATTAGGACTAGATATTTAGCTAAATCGAAAACCAAACAAAACACTAAGGTTGTTGTTGGCCGGCGATCGCAAGAAGAGAGGGAGAGGGATGGGATGAAAATTATGAAGGCTTTTGATGTTTATATAGGCTTAACAAAACTTGTTTTCCAAGCTAAACACCAATTAGGAAAGAAAATCTTTCCTCCTTCCTTTTTCTTCCCTTAGGCCGACGCCCCACTAAGCCCAATTAGGGCTTCCAGAACTTTTCCGTTTTCCTTCTTTTAGCCTCTATTTAATTCCATAACGGTCGTTATAACTTAACTCTTATTTATCAACGATCGTTAGTTAAGCTTTGGTTTGATTTAATAAATATATATAAAATATATTTAATAAATAAATTAACTCTTTACGTTATGTGTGCAATCCCGTGATCCCAAGTTCGATCATATCTCATGACTATTAATTTTAAGTCCATAAACTTTCAGCTCCCACTTGGACAAAATTCTAATATCGTGATCACATTGACTAGCGTCTAGTTACACTAGCAATGTCACTAGTACAAACCGGGTAAGGTCTCCTGGACAAGAACCTTTAGTGATTACATCATTATTATTATCCTTTCATTTCAAATACGCTTGTTAATAAGGATATGGATCTCAGTCATTCCTTCATTAACTATTCTATTTCTCGTTTACGGATATAGCAAGATTACCAAAATAAATTTGGGTGTGGCCACACAAACATCTTACTACTCCCCCGAGGGGCCCAGTTGTATTTATACTTCAAACATAATTCGAAGGAAACGAATCCCATTTTGACTACAAGCAAAACACATGAACTTCACAACACTTCTGAATATAACCCGTATAACTACCAGTTACGTTTAGCGTTAGGTTATCTCACAGAAATGCACTACATTCAATGCAGTTTTCTGGTATCTCAGGTCTAAGGATAACTATTTATGATTTACTTAATGACAAAGATCCATAAAGTAAAATCACATAGTTGGGATAAGTCCAATATTTGATCCATCAAATATAATCCAAAATTGACCAATATACTTCCAAGTATACTCTGTCACCATTTTGAATTGTCTTAGTTTAATAATATTCCCATATTATTAATCGACAACGGACATTTAGAAACATCAAAATGCTCACGGATTAAAACATGTAAAATAGGATACAAAATCAAATAACAGAAAAGTAAACGAAACCCAATCTTTATTTCATTAATTCAATAATGTCTTACATCCTTTATCCAAATACTAATCAACAGATTTATTGCATGAATTCGCTAGCTAGTTGCAGCCCAATTGCCTTGGCATGCTTAACTACCTTTGGCCTAGATAAAGCCTTTGTAAAAGGATCAGCTACGTTATCATCTGTGTGAACTTTTATCAATTTTATTTCTCGAGCTTCCACTTGTTCTCGAACGTAGTGATATCTACGTTGAAAGTGTCTGGCGACCTTCATGACTCCAGGGTCATTGGCGAATATTATTGCCGCAGAATTGTCACAATATATATCAATAGGTTCTTTAATTGAAGGCATCACTCCAAGATCTCCAATAAACTTCCTAATCCAAATAGCTTCCATTGCGGCTTCTGAAGCGGCCATGTACTCAGATTGAGTCGCATGCATAGCAATGGTTTTCTGCTTACTACTCTTCCAGTCTACTGCTCCTCCATTGATGACAAACACGTAACCCGTCTGAGACTTCGTATCGTCTTTATCACATTGCCAGGACGCATCACAGAATCCTGTTACATTCAGTTCTGTGTCTGGTTTACCCCCAAATACCAAAAACATATCTTTCGTACTCCTCAAATACTTTAGAATATGTTTAACAGCAGTCCAGTGGAACTTTCCTGGATTCTGTTGGTATCTACTGACCATGTTCTAAGCAAACGCCACATCAGGCCTTGTGCATCTTACAGCATACATAATAGATCCTACTGCCGAAGCATAAGGCACCTTCTTCATGTAAGCCACCTCTTTAGGTGATGATGCATCTTTCTCATGACTTAACTCATGCTTAACCTCCATCGGTAAGAAACCTTTCTTAGAGTTATGCATGTTATATTTCTTTAATATCTTATCAATATAAGCATCTTGACTAAGACCAATTAACCGTCTACTCCTATCTCGATAGATTTTAATTCCCAGAATATATGCAGCATCTCCCAAATCTTTCATAGAAAAACATTTACCAAGATAGTCCTTAACTTCCTTAAGTCTTGGAATGTTACTTCCCATGATCAATATGTCATCGACATATAGAATTAGGAACACTACATTACTCCCACTAGCTTTGCGGTATACACATGGCTCATCACGATTTTGAATAAATTCGAACTTTTTGATTTCTTCATCAAATCGCTTATTCCATTGACGTGATGCTTGCTTCAAACCATAAATGGATCTTTGAAGTTTGCACACGCGCTTTGGATATTTAGGATCAACATACCCTTCTGGTTGTTGCATATAGATGTCTTCATCTAAGCGACCGTTCAAGAAGGCAGTTTTAACATCCATTTGCCATATCTCATAGTCATAGTATGCTGCTATAGCTATGAGAATCCTAATAGCTCGTAAGTCTGCTACAGGAGAAAAAGTCTCCTCGTAGTCTATGCCAAAAGTTTGAGTAAAACCTTTAGCCACTAAACGTGCTTTATAGGATTGTATATCCCTATCCATGTCAGTTTTCTTCTTATAGATCCACCTATTTTTCACTACTTTAGCATTTTTAGGTGCGTCTACAAGAATCCAAACATCATTGATTTCCATGGATTTCATTTCCTCATTCATCGCAACTATCCATTTTGACTTTTCTGGATCAGACATTGCGGATCGATAGTTAGCAGGTTCACCAAGATCCCCTACTTCCTCCTCATCATCCTCTATGTAAAGACATAGTTTTTCCGGCGCACGTATAGTCCTTTGAGACCTACGTGGAGGAATTAATTCCGGCGGAACACTCAGACTTTCTGGTTCTACAGGAATTTCATCGCTAGTATTTTCAGAAGGCAATGTATCTTCTTGAATTTCTTCAAGATCATAATTTCTCCCACTGAATTCTTGATTTACAAGATCATTTTCAAGGAAGTCTCCATACCGAGCCACAACTATTTTGTTCTCAGCCGGATAATAAAAGCAGTAACCCATAGTTTCCTTAGGGTAACCTACAAAGATACATTTTACTGAGCGTTGTTGGAGTTTATCTCAAGAGTCACGTTTCACATACGCCTCACAACCCCAGACTTTTAAATAAGACAAATATGGCTTCTTGCCATGCCATAGTTCATATGGTGTCTTATCTACCTTCTTAGTGGAAACCATATTTAGAATACGAACAGCAGATTCAAGAGCATAATCCCAAAAAGATAATGGTAAAGTTGTAAGATTAAACATAGATCGTACCATATCCAATAATGAACGATTTCTCCTTTCAGATACACCATTTTGTTTTGGAGTATATGGAGAAGTAAGTTTCTGAACAATTCCATTCTCACTCAAATAATCTTTAAACTCTTGACTTAAATATTCACCACCACGGTCAGAACGAAGAGCTTTAATCTTCTTTCCCAGTTGTAACTCTACTTCGGCTTTAAACGTCTTGAATGTTTCAAATACCTCATGTTTATGCTTAAGTAAATAAACATAACCATAACGGCTATAATCATCCGTAAACGTCAAGAAGTAGCTAGCACCTTTCCTTGACACATGTCTAAGTGGTCCACACACATCAGTATGTATCAACCCAAGTAGTTAAGTAGCCCTTTCAATATTGCTATTAAAAGGTTTCTTGGTCATCTTTCCAGAGATACAAGATTCACATTTATCGAATGATTCATCATTGATACTTTCCAAAAGCCCATCACATTGTAGCTTTTGTATGCGAGTCTTCCCAATATGGGCAAGCCTACAATGCCAAAGATAAGAAGAGTTCTTGTCTAACTTACTCTTCTTATTCATGCTAAAAACTGAATTATTTTTCCTCTTGGAATTTTTATCATGCATGTTTATTTCAAAAACACCATTCACAGAAATTGCATCAAAATAGAATAAACCATCTTTGAAAACAGAAATTCTATTATTATCAATCGTGTGAATAAATCCAAGATCCAACATACAAGAAAAGGTAATAACACCCCTAACAATTGTAGGTGCATAGTGACAATTATTTAAAAACAATACTAAACCCGAAGGTAAAACTAATTTAAATATTCCTATAGCTTCAACCGCTGCTTGTGCGCCATTGCCCACTTGCAGAAATTGTTCCCCATAGGTAAGCCTCCTTTTCAACTCAAATACCTGCAGGGTATTACAAATGTTAATACCACATCCCGTATCATATACCCAGGAGTTTGATTTGTATGAAAGATTAAATAACTCTATCATAAATAAGTTACCAGAAGATGGTGCTGCAGCAGCTTGCTCAGCCTTCTTCTTATGTTCTGCCATTTCATGGAGATAGAGAGAGCAATTCCTCTTCCAGTGTCCAGTCATCTTATAGTGGTGACAAGTCTCATCTTTCAGAGATTTCTTAGCAAAGTTATGCTTCGGTTTTGATGTAGTCGCAACTTGCTTGCTCTTATCAACCTTGCCTTTGCCTTTCTGCTTCTTATTCCCTTGTGGTTTTGGTTTCGACACTCTACCCTTTTGTACAAGAAGTACTTGAGGCGTAGCAGTGGATGCCTTATCTTTCAAACCCTTTTCGAAGTCAATGAGCATTGCATGCAAATCTTTAACTATCTTCCCCGTGCAATGCATATTATAGTTACGAACGAAATCATTGAAGTCCTTATTAAGGGACCTATTGATCAAGTTAATAGCCATATTATGATCAAAGGGTTGTCCTAGTGCGATGAGTTGTTCCATATAACCCCTCATCTCCATATAATGAGCACTTACGGACTTTCCAGGAGCTTGCTTGCAACTATGTAGAGCATCAACCAGATCATAGATCTCTACAGCTTGCGGCGTTTCATACACAGCCTTGAGTTCATCAAGCATTTGCTGAGGTGAAGCTAGCTCATACTTCCTTTGAAGTGATGGAGCCATTCTTCCTAACATTACAGCAGCCACCTCATGGTGCTTCTTAACGTTAGCAGCGTGTTGAATCCTTTCCGCATCAGTTGCTCCTTCAGCAAGATCCTCCGCAAAAGGAGTTTCCAAGATATTGATAGTACCCGCTGCTCTCAGAACAATTCTTAGTGAGCGGTACCAATCATTGAAATTAGGGCCAGTAAGTTCAGGCCGTTCAAAGAAATCCTTGAACGCCGAGCTTATTGTCAGATTGTTTTTGGGTTGAGCCATTTCTACAGAAATAAGTTCAAACATTAGTATTTTCGATAATACAATTCAAGAAAATAAAATTACCCCGGTAATAAAACCATAGTATTTTCCTTGAAAAAAAGCTAGAATCCATATTGACATAGATTTATCACATCAGTTGATCTGCTAGTGACAAAAATATTCAACACAGTAACTTGTCTAACAATAATTGCCAAATCAAATTGCAATTTCTAGATATGTCAGGGATTTACATTGCCGAAATCATTTGCATTGTAAACATGTTTTATCCCTTCTTTATGCCTTAAGTTTCCAGTTCTCACTGAGTAACTCAATTAAGTCGACTAATCTAAAGAACGTAAAACCTTCATGTGCAATCTTATTCAATCATGAAGTTTGTAGAAACTAGAAGGGGGGGGGGGGGGGGTTGAATAGTTTCTCTTCGATTGGTGACCAAATTAAAATTACTTTCAATTTGGTTTGTATCAAAACTATCTTTTACTTAAAGCTAAGTTGCATAATGATTAGGTTCAATTGAAATGCACTAGCAAGAATAATAAGCAAGTATAATGATAATGAAATAAGTAAAGAGCAAGGAAGGAGACAACCTAGTGGGAAGACACCAAGATTTATAGTGGTTCGACAACGAGGCTCTATCCTCATTTCTACTCCACTCCCCGAGTACACCTACTCGAGATTTCCACTATATCCACAAGCTCCCTTCTCGGCGGAGAAAACCTTACATCGTTGCTTACATTATTTTCCGACACTAAGCTAAATGTCGAGACCTAATCTTTAGCTAGGACCAATCTACACGACGTCGCCTACTTCACAATTTAACGACACAAGGCTAGATGTCGAGTTCTAATCTAAAGGTAGAACCAATCTTCACGACGTTGCCTACTTCACCATTTAACGACACAAGGCTAGATGTCGAGTTCTAATCGAAAGGTAGAACCAATCTTCACGACTCTTCACTTTGAAGCTAAGTGAGAACTTCACACAACACAACTACTAATCACTTTAAAGTTTAGTGAGAACTCACAAGACACAACCACATCACTTTATAGATTAGTGAGAACTCCTAATCAAATCTATTACAACTCAACTAGACTTATCCAAGTACACACATGTAGCTTGGATTTACACAACACAAATCCAAATAAACACATATGCAATGGATGTACACAACAAATCCAAGTATTCATAAATAACTTGGATGAACACAACTAGTCTAAGTATTCATAAATACATTGGATTGACCTAAAACAAAAAAGGTATTATGATGAATATGACTAGTTCATAAATTCATCTTTATCACTACACTAGTGAGTGAGTGATTTTCTCATTGGACATGGTAAAGGAGGGGATCAAGAGGATAATCATATGTAAACATCCTTAACAAATTAAGTGATCATTTACTAATGATTATGCTATAGAAAATAGAAAAGGGGTTGAGAAAAACGTCCAAGAGGCTTGCTGGAAAATGAGATTTGACCCACTATTTAAAGGAGACAAAGTATAACGGGTCTATAACGGTCTTCTGTGCGTGGTACCTTATCTCACCCCGCGGTACCTTATCGATAAGGTACCGCCTAGGTACTTAAGGTACCGCCACTAGACTCCGCTCCGTTTTTTGTCTTTTAGTGGGGTGGGAATATCTGAGGTATTTAAACCCTTCAAAGGATATTCTAACAACATTTGGAATATGCCATTTTCAAATTTTCATTTTCCATTTTAATAAAACATTTTCTAAAAAAGAAAGTTTGTTAAAAAGTCTTTTGTCTTATTAGCAAAAGTGAGTTTTAAGGATAATCATTTTGATGATCACTAAGTATGATTAAGAAAGGTTAGTGATATGATTATTACCTTGATGATAGTGTTAGTTAAATAATTCATTTTGTGTTTCTACACTAAATGTGTTGTATGGTTTGTTGTGATCAAAACTAAGAAAGATTAGTTAACACTAATAATGTTTTTAGGCATTACTTGCATTAACAATCTCCCCCTTTTTGATTACGACAAATGATAAACTCATTTACATATAAACACAAACTATGGAATTATTAACTAGTTTATCACTATCATTTCTCCCCCTTTGTCGTAGCAAAAAGGTTAGCATAAGTCTTTGAAGTGCATCAAACTTTGCTAGTAGCTCCCCCTTGCTTGGGGCACCAAGTTTGTGAGCTAAGGTGACATGCTACACAAAGGTTAGTAGAAAGGAAAGAAACACCAATGTATATATAATCACTACCTACTAAGTAACTTGAGAGGGAGAAAGAGAAGAAATCTCAAATTAGAAGCAAGTATTTTGCTAAGTATGTCCAAAGAGGTAATTGACAAAATCAAACTTCAATATAATGAAGATGATAAGTTTGTCAATGGGTTAAAGCTTTAGAATTGATGGAATCACCCATTAGCTATTGTAAAAATTTAACCAAGATCAACTCAAAAATAGAATTAATTAGATAGCACACAAATAACACAAAAGTAATAAAACACAACAAAGAGGATAGTCATACACATAGTATGAGTATCTAAAAGCAATAAATATGGAAAATAACCACTAAGCATAAGCTAGTCTAATAGTGATATTTTCCAAGATTGCTAAAAATAAAATAAAACTAAAAAGACGACGATGCATCATTCGAAGTTTTGTCCACCGGAACGAAAACTTGAATAGGAGGTCGAGTGAGGAGGAATTCAAGAAAATTTAACTTCTCATACACATGAGCAAGTTCAATTTGTTGAAATCGGCAACAATCACACGAGGTTCCATGATGCAACACAAACTCGTTTGATGTGGGTATGGCATCAAACTTAGGGTTTGGTGGTGGTGGGGTAAAGGGTTTGGAAGTGTTTTCACAATGCCTTGTGAGGTTTGGGAAGGTGGAAAGGTCATTGAGTTGGGGGGGTATTGAAGGATTGTGGTGGTGGTGGAACATGTTCTTTTGCTCCGGTGATGGGGTTTATGGTGTAAGTCTCATTCCAATACTTGATTGGAGAGAAGGTAGGGTATTTGGGTGGTTTGGACGAAGATGGTTCATTCTTCTTAACCCAAACGGGTCTAACCGATATTTTCAGTTTCTTTGAAAGCTTGGATGAGCAAGCTTTGGGTGAGTGGGGTTGTGACAAAGAAATGTCAAGGTTAGGAATGTAGGAGTTAGGCATTGTGAGAGTGTGAGAATGATATCTCAAGGTTATGTGAGAATGAATTCTCAAGGTTGGGAAGGTGTGAGAATGAAATCTCAAGGTTGGGGTATAAGTAAAATGTAATCAAGGTAAGAATTTGAATACAAAATGTGTATTGTCAAGGAATGTTTAGTCAATTTGAGTAAACAAGGAATCTTGACTGGGAATAGGGTTTAAAGGTTTTGACCAAAAATTCGTCAAAAGTCACTTTCTGGCCGCGGTACCTTATGTGGGCTGGCGGTTCCATATCCCTAAGGAACCGCGGGTCCTTAAGGAACCGCGTCCAGAGGACTTTAAACCATGTTTTTCCTAGGTTTTGGGAAAAACTAAGACTTTTTCAAAAAAATTGCAAATCTTGGATTTTTACCTCTATTAGAACCAACATATGCTAGGGTTGCATAAAGCAACACATTCACAAAGTATGTCTTGACAAAGGGTGACAAAATAATTTAGATATCATTTTGAACCAATTTTAGTCAAGTTTAGGGGTTGTGATAGATTTAGGTTCAATTTTAATTTCAAATTAAAGTTGATTAGTGTGCATAAAAGGATAGAATCACACAAAGCTAAATCCATAACACAACAACATGAGACATTCATTAATGAGAAAACAAGAACAAGGATAAATAAAACTATCTAATACATAGCTAGCTTATCATAAAATCTAGATAAATAGTTTTCTTTGGCTTGTTTTTTGAAAATCTTTATTAAAAGAACTCCATCGTTCATCTCCTAGGAGGAGGCATGGAGAACAAAGTAAGCAAGAAGTTTTGCAACCTCCTATGTAGTTCATACATGTCCATCCTAAGGTTTTGGATGAGGAAGTGGTTGTTGAGACAACATGGACATCTAGGACCATGAGTTTGTTGAAACCCAAAGTAAGGATCATCCAAGAGGAGGGAAAGAGGGACACCCAAAATTGGGATGTTTGAGTTGGGTGGAGGAGGAGGAGGCAATTTCTCCAAGGGTGAAGTGGGTGAAAGTGGAGGCATGTTCCCCAAAGGGGAAATGGGTGAGTGTGGAGGTAAATCCTCCAAGGTTGGTGAAATGGGTGAGTTGTGAGGGGTAAATGGTGAAGTCACCAAGGAGTCATCAAAGTCATTCCCAAAAGGAATGCTTTGGATTGGTTGAGGTTGTGTGATCACATCCAAGGGTGCACTTGGAGTGAAGGGTGAAGAAAGCTCATTCATTCTAGAATTGAATGAAGAGGAGGTAGAACCAATAGAGTGGTTAGTACCATGGGTGGAAGAAGTCTTGCATGATGCAAGAGGTAGGGAAGGTGATGAAGAAATGAGGATAGGAGCATTCTCATTCTTAGGTGTGAGGAAAGGTGAAGAGTTAGGCTTAGCTACCTTAACCCTTATTTTGAGTGTTTTTCTTAGGGTGGAGGTCTTGGAAGTGTTTGAGGTTTTGGTACACACCATGGTTGATTAGGGTGGTTTAAGGTTTAGGGAAGTATGTTTGATGTGTGAAGAACATGGCAAACAAGGTGGGTTTAAATGGTTGAGGGGATGATCCAAACTAGTAATGGGTTAAAATCATTTTAGGTGAATAATGAATTTAGATACCCTAGTTTAGGAAATTTGCAGTTTATTACTGAAAATCATGCAAGGTTTACACAAAATTAAGAAAACAATGTAAAGCAAAGATGCTGTCGTGCACAGTGGCCGGCGGTTCCTTATCTAGGACTGGCGGTACCTTATCGATAAGGAACCGCGGGTCGATATGGAACCGCGACCAGAAGGTTTTCAAAAATTTCCCATTCCAGTTTTTGATAAACCCAGATTTTTCCCAAAGGTTTTACAAGCCAAAGTCAACTACAGATCATAATCTAATAAGCTAACTATCAAAAGGCATGCACAAAGCAATGTAAAACACTAACAAGAAGGCATAATTAACATTAGGGATCAAGACAAATGATAATTCTAACATGCAATCACAAGTTAATACATATCCAAGATAAAATAAAATTGTTCAACAATACATGTCTACCAACATGTATTCTTTAAAAAGCTTCAATGCTTTCACCTTCTCTTCTTCCCCAATCCCTTGATCATATTCCCCAAGAACTTGAAACCTTTTCTTGATTCAACCCGGTGTTCGTGCAATTCCCCTCGAGTTCTAAGGTTTTCGCGGTAAAGATGCTCCATATTGAGATCTTCCGGTACTTCGCTAGAATGATGAGGAGGAGGAGCTAAGTCTTCAAATTCATCCTCGAATGGGTTTGAGGATGGATGGGAATTACTCGAAGAGTGGAAATGAGAACTAGTACCTATGCCATCACCATCACTTGTTGGCATGTCCATGTCCTCATCATCCATCTCTTGATGAACAGATTTTCTCGATCCTCGATCACTTCTTGTCTTTCTAGTATATGCCTCTTGAATGGGCAACATAACCCGATGAACCGGGTAGAAGCGAGAAAGATCAAGGTGGGGAAAATCATGACCAACCCTTTTGAAAAGGCGAGTTAGAAGCATAGCATAGGGAAGGTTTGTCTTGGGCTTCAAAAGAGCATAATTGATTCATCGAGCGATATAGAATGCCAAGTTATACTTGGTGGATGTAAAGATGCAACTCAACATATGCACCATACATGCCGGGATATGATCTCGGTTTCCACCAAGACAAAAGACATTCTCCCTAAGGATATTGGCCCATTGAACCATGAAATCCTTAAGGTCGCTAGAGAGCACTTCATATTGATTCACATTTCGTACATTTGAATGAAGGCTTCTCACAACGTTACCATCACGCTCTTTCGAGACAATTTCAAGAATGAACTCTAGATCAATTTCGGTGTGGTCATTTGGAGGTTTATCGAAGGATTCCAAGAGAGCATCAAGTCTCCATTTATCCGTAAAACGACAAGTGCCTTCATATGGCACACCGAGAATTCGACCAAAGTCTTCAAGAGAGTATTGAATTAATTGATCATTCAATACGAAACGAATGAAGATTTGTCCATTGTATTCAATCATAGAGTAGGTGCTAAAGAATTCAAGAAGGAATAAAGGGTAAATATCTTCTTCTATGTTGAGCAAGCAATCAAACCCCGAAAGCTCAAACATAGAAAGGATATAGACATAACCCGTTATTTCCTTGTCAACGACTCTACCCTCATGGAAACAACGAGTGGAAAGGGATGGAAACGCGTTTTGAAGTTGGGGGGAAGCATAGGTTTGGGAGATGTCGGGCATGTAAATTTTAGTGAATTGATGATCTTTTTGATATTGAGAAAGCATGATTAAGTACCTAAATACAAACACAAGACAATATTTCTCCAATCACTCATATGAAAATCAAAAAGGAAAACGAAAAATGAAAATGTGTTATATCAATTTCTTTACAAACATAGGATTGAATCCATGTCATTTTCATGTTCACAACGTGTCTATTCCATCATTAACCAAGAACACATGATCTATGTTAGATCAACAATGGATTAGATCATTGGTTTTTCAAAACAAGGTTTTTAGGTAAGCATTAACAATGTCATTACCTACTTGTTCATGGGTTCATCTCAAATCCATAATTCAACCAAAATCATTTAGCTTAAATTCGGATTTGTTCTACAAGTGGGTTTTAGTGAAATCTTAATGAATATGAACCTAAGGGATCATAGTAAAATAACTATGTCAACCCACATTCCTATTAAGGTTTTAATTCAATTTCAATTTTAAAAATCCCCAATTATGAAAGGATGAACCCTAGAACAAAATAGATGAAATTGAAAGAAAATACTTACAATTAATTGATGTTAGATGAAGGATGAGTGAAACCCACAACTTGGAGTCAATTAATTTGAGTGATTGAAGGTTTTAGAAGCTTCAACAATGGTGGAAAAGGTAAAACCCGTCGGCTGTGTGTTTTTGGGAGAGAGAGTTTGGTTTGAAAAATAATAAAAACACAAACTGGCGCTCTGACAAAAGTTACTGCCCGCGGTACCTTATCGATAAGGAACCGCGGGTTTGAGCCGCGGAGATAAGGAACCGCCTACAGAGGCAGGTTTCTATCTCTAAAAAACGCCAAATTTTGAAAATCCAGTTTTTCTAAAATACTTGAAATTAAATCATGAGCCTTTTAGAATATCATTGGATCATCATAACACTAAGCAATATGCCTTAACGAAGGATTACAAGTTAAATCAAGATCGAAAAGAACCGAAACGGACAAACGACTACTCGTAGCAAAACGACTAAGTGGTGAGAAGTCAAGAGAAGTGAATCAAGACTAGGATCAATGCTCAAGGGATTAATGACAATCTTCAAGTAGTTGAAACGAAGAGCTTGTGTCATATATAGTGGTTTAAGACGTGCCTTTCCGGCGAAACGATAAACGGCTTTGGTAATGAATAAGCACAAAGTAATTATTTAAGTCTAAACTAAGATCACTTTCAATAATAGTCTTAGTCTAAACTAAAATATCAGCAAAGTATTAATTCACTTTCTCTCCCACAAAGGGCCTACTAACCGTATGGGTGCAAACCATGTAAATCATGCTTGATACTTTAAGCTTCTACTAACTCACTCTACATCACCATAGTGAGTCAAATATCCAAGCAATGAAGGTTTGAGAGGATAAAAGAAAAGAAGCACAAACCACAAATAAATGTCAAGGCAAGGATGCCGAGAACAAGCATATAGTCAAGTAATGATCAAAAGAGTGATCAAAGGGCGTGTGGAAGAACGAAAGCGTACCTTGGCCACAAAGAGCAATCCATGAAGGAATAAGTGCTATGCCCAATCAATGACTATGATGAGTACTAAGTCTTCAAGGACTAGTATCATTCCCAATCATCTTGGTATCATCACTCAAAGATGTTAAAAATCAATGAAGATGATTCTTCTAAAATTGCAAGTAACTCAATCCACAACCAATAAAGTGATTGATCTTCATGAGTACCTACACAAAGCAAGATGCAAACTAGTAGATACATTTCAAGAGTATATCTAAAATGCATAAGGGCTACTAATCTTAAGTGGGATGCAATATTATTAATTAAAGGACCTATTTTTCAAAGAAAACATAGTTTTGACCAAAGAGAAACTTTAGTACAACTAGACCTTCTAATTTGAGGAGACAATGGATCGATCCAAGTTTTAAAGTACAATATACTTCAAAGATCTTGAGTGACCATCGCTCTGATACCAATTGTAGAAACTAGAAGGGGGGTTGAATAGTTTCTCTTCGATTGGTGACCAAATTAAAATTACTTTCAATTTGGTTTGTATCAAAACTATCTTTTACTTAAAGCTAAGTTGCATAATGATTAGGTTCAATTGAAATGCACTAGCAAGAATAATAAGCAAGTATAATGATAATGAAATAAGTAAAGAGCAAGGAAGGAGACAACCTAGTGGGAAGACACCAAGATTTATAGTGGTTCGACAACGAGGCTCTATCCTCGTTTCTACTCCACTCCTCGAGTACACCTACTTGAGATTTCCACTATATCCACAAGATCCCTTCTCTGCGGAGAAAACCTTACATCGTTGCTTACATTATTTTTCGACACTAAGCTAAATGTTGAGACCTAATCTTTAGCTAGGACCAATCTACACGACGTCGCCTACTTCACAATTTAACGACACAAGGCTAGATGTCGAGTTCTAATCTAAAGGTAGAACCAATCTTCACGACGTTGCCTACTTCACCATTTAACGACACAAGGCTAGATGTCGAGTTCTAATCGAAAGGTAGAACCAATCTTCACGACTCTTCACTTTGAAGCTAAGTGAGAACTTCACACAACACAACTACTAATCACTTTAAAGTTTAGTGAGAACTCACAAGACACAACCACACCACTTTATAGATTAGTGAGAACTCCTAATCAAATCTATTACAACTCAACTAGACTTATCCAAGTACACACATGTAGCTTGGATTTACACAACACAAATCCAAACAAACACATATGCAATGGATGTACACAACAAATCCAAGTATTCACAAATAACTTGGATGAACACAACTAGTCCAAGTATTCATAAATACATTGGATTGACCTAAAACAAAAAAGGTATTATGATGAATATGACTAGTTCATAAATTCATCTTTATCACTATACTAGTGAGTGAGTGATCTTCTCATTGGACATGGTAAAGGAGGGGATCAAGAGGATAATCATATATAAACATCCTTAACAAATTAAGTGATCATTTACTAATGATTATGCTATAGAAATAAGAAAAGGGGTTGAGAAAAACGTCCAAGAGGCTTGCTGGAAAACGAGATTTGACCCACTATTTAAAGGAGACAAAGTATAACGGATCTATAACGGTCTTCTGTGCGCGGCACCTTATCTCACCCCGCGGTACCTTATCGATAAGGTACCGCCTAGGTACTTAAGGTACCGCCACTAGACTCCGCTCTGTTTTTTGTCTTTTAGTGGGGTGGGAATATCTGAGGTATTTAAACCCTTCAAAGGATATTCTAACAGCATTTGGAATATGCCATTTTCAAATTTTCATTTTCCATTTTAATAAAACATTTTCTAAAAAAGAAAGTTTATTAAAAAGTCTTTTGTCATATTAGAAAAAGTGAGTTTTAAGGATAATCATTTTGATGATCACTAAGTATGATTAAGAAAGGTTAGTGATATGATTATTACCTTGATGATAGTGTTAGTTAAATAATTCATTTTGTGTTTCTACACTAAATGTGTTGTATGGTTTGTTGTGATCAAAACTAAGAAAGATTAGTTAACACTAATAATGTTTTTAGGCATTACTTGCATTAACAAAGTTTTCTCTCCATTACAGCATCGTCCGATATCTTATATGACGACAATTGTAACTTCAAGTGTTCGTCAATTAGAGGGCATATGACTTAAATTTAGGGTATAGATTTTGGTGTCAAAATCATGTATGGAGAAGCATGCATTCATCTCCATAACATAAGTTTAATAAAATATTTAGTGAACTTTTTGGTGAGACTAAAAGTTAATCATATACTTGCAAGTTGAGGTATTGGTTAAACCAATTAAAGATTTTACACACAACTAAATTCACACCGTACTTTTTCTAGAACGTTAGTTATAGCACAAAGCAATAACCTTATTCATTGTGTTTCGGATGTGAATTAATGTAGTTAAATCAACCTTAAAGAATTATACCAATAACAACCATAGGCAATACCAATTTGACGCACAGGCGAGCCGGGAATTTGGTCAGCGCTGAAGCATAATACCTCATTCTTTAACCGGGTACATGACCAGCGGTGCGTTATACCCACTTTATAGTTTGCCAAAATTGAGTAGCCGTTAAGTTGCTATTGCAATTCTAATCAACGCAAATCATATGTGTTTTACATCTCAAAACAATTCATTAATTTTGATAAGATTTAGTCCATATTATTTTCTTGAAAAAAAAATTACCCTTGTTTACAACATACAATATAAAAACGTATGAAAACAAGTAGTACAAAAAAAAAACTAAATCAAATAGCCACATGCATAACAATTTATTCAAAGAACATCATATCTAGGGTTTTTATAAACATAAAAAGTCTTCCCTAATTTTAAAACTTTGAATCAAATAAAGCAAATAGCAATCAAAATTATTTGATCCGTAAGAAACATGCATGTTTATTACGGATCTCCCACATTCTCTTAACAATTAAAAAAACTACGGATCGTAACCACGCATGACATAACAATTAATTCATGCAAAAACATCTAAAGTTAATTACCATGCAATTTTAGGGTTTACAAAAAAAATTTTTTTTTTATAAAAAATTCGATTATAGTCGATTTTAATAATAATAAAAAACAAAACCCTAATTTTTATAAAACCTAAAAAACAACATGTAATTTTTGACACAAATCAATATTAGTTAAAAAACTTTAGATCTTGATAATTATAATCATGTTAACCATGCTCTGATACCACTGAAGGTTTATAAAGTTCATAACAATTATTTAAAACCCTAATATGGATCAAAGAGCGCATAGCGGAAGCGATTAACAAGATCATCAATTTAACACATTTATATTAATCAAGATTAGGGTTACATACCTTTATCCTAGCAAGATCCATAAGACGACGGAACGAATGGCAACTAGGGTTGATCACAAACAATACCAAGAATATAATCTAAAGGAAGATTATATCACGCTCTTTTACACACGTAATACGGCGAGTTAACCGTGAGTCTAGCACAAACAAACCGAGCTACAACGCTTATGGATTATCTACCCAATAACCCTAGAGAGGGATTAGGACTAGATATTTAGCTAAATCGAAAACCAAACAAAACCCTAAGGTTGTTGTTGGCAGGCGATCGCAAGAAGAGAGGGAGAGGGATGGGATGAAAATTATGAAGGCTTTTGATGTTTATATAGGCTTAATAAAACTTGTTTTCCAAGCTAAACACCAATTAGGAAAGAAAATCTTTCCTCCTTCCTTTTTCTTCCCTTAGGCCGACGGCCCACTAAGCCCAATTAGGGCTTCCGGAACTTTTCCGTTTTCCTTCTTTTAGCCTCTATTTAATTCCATAATGGTCGTTATAACTTAACTCTTATTTATCAACGATCGTTAGTTAAGCTTTGGTTTGATTTAATAAATATATATAAAATATATTTAATAAATAAATTAACTCTTTATGTTATGTGTGCAATCCCGTGATCCCGAGTTCGATCCTATCTCAAAACTATTAATTTTAAGTCCATAAACTTTCACAAAGTGCAAAGACTATGAAGTTTAAAAGACTTAAAATAATCTTGCATCCCTATATATAAGCAACTTCATTTAAACAACTTCCCTTCCCAGTCGATGTGGGATAACAACCAAAACCCATATAGAAGAAAAAACTAGTTGTATGAACTCACCTGATCGGACCTTTACTGGCTTCCAACCCCCGACCGACATTTTAACCGTCAATGTAAACCCAGAATTCAAACACCAGACAATTCACAGTTAAAGCAACAGTGGCAACCCATAACTTAAAACAAAGATAGAGACATCAAGCTGTTAATTACAAATTGTGAGTTTATTCAAAAAATTGTTGAAATAATTGTAAAACTTAGGTGAAAGATTTTAATTAGGATTTGCTACATAATTTGTTTAATTAATAAAAATTAAACAAAAAATATATACAATCCTATTTAAAAGATTTTAACTAAGCCTATCCAATGTCTCACCCTCCTCTTCCTATTTATAACTAGCTCTATTTACCCAACTTTTTTACACTGTCGATGTGGGATACTAACACATAAAACTACTTCTTACAATGCTCTCAACTTCTATTTCAGTTTGAAGAAAAGAAAGTATGCGTAGTATACAACTAGACCCCGTTATCGTATTTGGTTTACTCATCTTATCGATTGCAGTTGGAATGATCACTTCGACGCAAACTCCTTATTCCTCTTTCCAGGTCTCTTTTTACTTAAAAGTTACAAATTTAGATGTTTGAATAATAAGGCTTATGCCCTTATGTCATGTGTATTAACGCTTAGTAGTTATTGAGTTGTATGTGATCGTTTACTTCACAAGTTTTATATATAAGTTTGATGTTCGCTCTTTGTTGAATACACAGTTAAGTGATCGAACCTGGATGTGTGTTTTGAGCTTCATTGTGTCTGTTTTTCATGTTTTATGTCTCATATGTGCGAATAGTAGATTTGCCTCTCATGTTTATAAATAAAAAACACACCTTTTCAGATGCATCGACGCCTAAGCTTGCCTTCCAGGCGTAAGAAGAAATAAGTACTACTTTATTGAAAAACCAAACACACCTTTTGCAATAATAAGTTTATAACTTAAGACTTGTGTATGTTTGGTTTTTTGATTAACTAGGTAGTTTAATTATTTGCGACACTCGACACCAGTGAAAATGGGAAAGTAAGTATTACAGCATGGATCAACATATTTAAGCATCATCTCTTGCACCATGGTATTATCCGTAACATAATCACTTTCAACATGCAAATCTTAATGCGACTAAAAGTTGGTTTTCTGGAGATGTTGTGTTGCTTATACGTTTTTTTTTGTTTCTTTGTTTCAGGGTTGCTTCTACGATATATGCGGTCTTGTTGTCAAATTTAGATACATTGCATCCCGGGGCTTTACCATATGACATGAAACAGTTTGGACTTACTGCTCCACAACTGTTAGTGGTCATGGTTAGTTTAGACCGCAATTGAGACAACAAGTATGTGTACATGGTGGCCATATGAGTTTGCCCGTCATCTCCATATACGAATCGTAAAGGTGTCGTATTTCGCAAACCTTTTGGGAACATTGTTCGGGAGGCAAAATGACTATGATGAATTTCTTTTGCACTAAATCACCTTACTTGCTTACTTTTTTTTTGAAAGGGGTGTGTCATACTTAATAAAACACACCTCCACATACCTTAATGTCAGATACTTTTTTTTACAATACTTTATAGTTCTTTTCTTAAAACATAAAACAAACTATCGTTAAACTCGACATTCTACACCCTCATTGCCAAGATTAACAAGTAAGTGTTTCATCCAAAACGAAAAAAAAACATTTGAATCCAAAACGAATAAAAAAGATAAGACTCATAAACATACAAATCCTTTTGGTTTGTTATTTTATAGCCATATGAGTGGTTTTGAAATACATGTATAGCATACTTGCATTTTGATACTACTAGTATAACACAAAGCTCAAAAGCAACTAGCATTCGAACCAAAAACATTCTAAGCGTTCTCTGGATTATGTACTAATGTGCCCACACTTTCATCACTGCTGCAAGATACAAAATACACTTGTTTTACTCGCTCATCTCTTTTGTTTTCAGTCGTAACGGTAAGCATTTTATGTTGGAAAACAGGAACACGTTTTTATACCTTATTTTGTGTGTGTGTGTGTGTGTGTGTGTTTTCGGTCTCTTTCTAGTTTCATAGTGTTTAGTCATTATTGTTTGTTTATGATGTTAAATGATCAACTCTTTGTATGAAACTTCCAGCTGGATTTAGAGCTGATGAGAGGCTCTTCTAATGAATCTGCCAGGTTTTATATACTCAAAAGGAAGCAAAACTGTTTCTTGACTTGTTATCACTCAAAACCTCCCCGTCCCACCCAAACGCCATCCTTAAACCCACAGACTGCCCATCTTCCTTATAAACATCGTTTGTTGCTATTCCTATCTGTTAGTAAAAAGCAGTACTTAGTGGTCACTATTGGTACTTTATGATAGGTATTTGATCGTGTGATATGGATTTTTATAACGTGGTTATAGGCATTTCCTTTATCGTATTTAGTGATCCTGTAATTACATGTCAACTCCAGCATATAGTTTTATTTTATCTTCTGGTCCGTAACCCATCATAGCAAAGGTATATACTGCAGAAAAGACCAATTTGACCCGCTTACTTATGATTGAGTCATTACGAAAGGTTCTATCTATAACTGGTCAACGTGTAATTTCAATACTTGAACATGAAAACGAATTACCTTAAATTTAGGACAATCTCGTTTGTGCTCGAGCTCCATAACAAATGCCTAAAATAATACCAAAATCAGCAATCACAAATATTCAAATCATTACATGTTTAGGAAAGATTACATGAAACTTGAAAAATCGATGTACTTATAAAAACTCACACCTTCTTATAGAAATCGGTCCAGTTGAATATGACTAAACCACCTCTTGTAGCGGACTTATCAACAATACACTTTTTACAACAAAACTGCAAGCCCGGGCTTTTGTACATGCCCATAAACATGGCACACATATCGTTTTAGGAATGCAGGTTGTTGACAAAGTTACACGTGATATGATAATTATACAAAAGGTAAAGAAAGACAAGTTTTCGGTTTAATTAATCAATTATACCAAAGATAAACACAATTGAAGGATAATCAGAACAAACTATACATAGGCAAAACCAGAGATTCTCTTTTTTTATTAAATAGCTTCAAAAAAGAATAAAAATGTGTCCCATATCTTTTTTTTATTAAATTGCTGCGCATTATACACGATATTAGAGATGAATCTTAACTTACTTCTATGGTTCAAGTATATAAAGATCTCACTATTTTTACTTCCTGGCGATGTGGGACAAGTTGTCTAAACTTAGTTATCAAGCTGATACAATAACAAAGCATAATAACAGACCCAAAAATCAAAAATTAGTTTGAGGAAATTAATATTAATGTCGTTGGAATGAACCAAAACATAAATACATACAAGTTGTTGTTTGTGTGTTCCTCCAATCAAACTGCAACCACAACCCTTCGTTTCTAAAACTTTAAAGTTATTAAGACGTGAAGGGAATATGTTTGAATAGTTGCGCGTATTTGACTGGAATTGGGTTGAAGATATGTTTGATACGAGAGACTTACTAGACGTTAATGTAAACTGAAATACACTAAACTTATTTTGCTTGGAACCATCACGATTCTGGTTGCTAGAACAATAGAATGCCTGACTGTTACCCGGAAAAGATGGATTATATTTGATCATTTTGTCTGTCCATACAGAATAGTTTAGAGTTCATTTTGTGACACGACTAGTATAAGTAACAGGACTTTAGTTCTTAAGCAGGAGCTAATATTCAATTAGAATTGTTATAAAAGATGCACATATCAATTCTTGTTGTATGAAAGTGTGAGTTTACTAGGAACTATGATGGAATATAAGTAAGGGGGTGTTCTTCTTAGCTTATAAGATAGGCTTATGAGCGTATTGAAAATTTGAGAAGTGAGCTTATGAGCTTATCCACTCGCGCTTATGAACTTATAAGCTTATAAGCACAAGTGGATACGATTATAAGCCCAAATAAAAGATGTATACTTGTTAAGGTTCATGGCTACCACATAACTGATTTTAACAATTTGTGTACACAGATACGTATTTGGAGAATCTGAATGGGGAGCTCTCATATGTCGAGGCTGAAAATGCTAAATTGTCTGATGAAGTCGAGAATTTAGGGTATCCTTTGGTTTTTTTTACTTGCATAATATCATCACATGAATTCCTGGTTTGCACAAGCATACCCACGGATTGTGGTGGATTTTATCTGTTACCGATGACGTACACATACAAGCCACCCTTTCGTAATTAGAAAATATGCCAACTTCTTTTCATACGTACCAATATTTGAACCCGTGAATGAAACTTCACACATTTACAGACGTGCCAGCGCTCTGGTGTCTAAAGAGTTCACACTGGTCGCCTTAGCTTGGTCATTTAAACATTTTTATGCACAAATTAACTGTACGTTTACATAAAACGATACAAGGATGTTTATGTCAACGTTAACATGACATAACTGACATGTTGGGAGTTGTTTATTATACCAACCATGTGCAAGTCGGAAGCACCTACGCTTGTTAGTCTCTCCGGCCATCGCATAAGAATTATAGACATTGTGTACATATTGATAAAGCCATTTACTCTACTATTCAAGATATTAATTTTTCTAATATCAATTGACTAAACAGGTACGAGATGTAGCAGAAGCTTACACGATAGTTATAAAATCTGATGCTGCCGATTCTCCGGATGTTAAACTACAGTTCAAGACAAAGTGAAGTCATTCTCTGAGGATCTATGTTTTATTCGGACCACAGCTGTTGGTAAAATTCGGATGGTCTACATTTCTTGGCATATGTTGTCCTTTCAACTTTGATGCCTGCTGTTTAGGTAAACGTGACTGTTAGATTTATTAAAATCCTCGTGTTGCATATAACTTTTGTTAAAAAAGTTCATCTAGATGAACTTATTGGGTTATTTCTATTCTAATCTAAACACTTTATATCTATATTTACACAAATCACATGTCTATTACATCTACTGCAAGCATATGTTATCAGTTTATTACCATCATATACACACTTCAGTCAACACCGCCACCTTCTCTTCTTCATCGTAGTTTGATTCCATTTTTGCTTCAAATTTCTTGCCTTTGATATCCTATATACCTTTGTATCTCCTATCTTTGAACCCTATAATCCATCAACACATGATTTCTCAGCCTCGTTAGACACATCCAGGTCCACCACCTTATCAGGCATACCCTCTCTTCCGCCCACAACCACCTCGTCTCCAAACCGGTGATTGACCGCCTTTTTCTGGTGCACAAGCGTCTGGAGGATCAGCTCCGGCTATGATGCCCAAAAGCTTATCACCTGCAGATCCATATTCAGGCCACGGGTCGTTAATGCATTATCCTACTAATTCGTCACCTAAGGTGTGGAAAATACGAGATCAAACTGAAGTCGTAGCCTTGAGGAAGGCTTCTTGTATGGAGTCTGGTGAAAGTGCACAGCTTAATCCAACTCAATGTTTTGAACATATGTCTGTGTACCTTGAACACGATCCTTTACAGCTCATAATTTCTTCCTGGTTCATTTAACCAGTCAGAAATGTTATATTGTTTATCTTAGCCATTAGAGTCTTGAGTCTCCATAGTGCTAGTCCCATCACGAGGCAACAAAACCACATTGTCAAGACCAAACGGCTCCTCAGGTACCTCAAGTTTATTCTCGAACACATCAAGACCTGCACCAGCTATCCGCCCTTCAACAAGAGCAGATACTAATTCATGTTCATCCACTAGTGCACACCTCCCAATGTTGATAAGAACCCCCTTGGGACCTAATGCATCAATCACTTCACGATTACTTATGTGACGAGTTTCTTCTGTTATAGGGAATGCAACAACAAGAATTTCACAGTTTGAAGCAAATTTGACGACACCAGGAAAGTACTTGTATTCCAATTCTGGTTTCTGTGTTCTGGAATAGTAAGTAATGGGACAGTTAAACGCTTCATCTGTTTTAGCAAATGCTGTCCCAATTCTTCCTAAACCTAGAATTCCAACTTGTTTACCAGTAAACTGCAGCAGTCACAGATAAGATGATGAAAAAAAGAAACACTAGTCCAAATTGGATAAACATAAGATGATTAAATACGTACCGTCCTATTGTTATATAATCAAATTACTTTGATGATTGTTGGTTTTAACAAGTATCCTCGGTAATATATCTATTAGTTCATACTTTCACTTTCTATTCCGATATGAGTAATCTGCTAATTTACATGCACTGTTGTCACTAAATTTTGGTTTTCATGTTTACTGAATTACTTAAAACATATTATTAGCAATAGATAGTTTTCGGCGCTATTCATCACTAAAATGTCAATTTAGTAGAGTACATGTACAAGAAATAGTGAGAGTAGAGAACTAATACAATCAGTTAACTTGCATTTCTGCTAACTAGTTCGCCGGTTAGCAAAAGTCAACATTATTGAGCATAATTACTAGATCAAACTATGATTAACAAAAGTGGACAATATTAGTATAATTGCTAAATCGGACCAACTTTATCCAACCCAACACTAAAACTCGACACAATCTCCAGAGCCGATAACGAGTCGATGAATCAGTCTGCACCAATGGTCATGTTTTCGACAATGGCTCAAGTGTAAGTGGAGTAATGTTTGAGGAAGGTGGGTCTGTTTGGGATGGTCCATAGGCGAAATAGGTTGTAACGCTTTAGGAGTTGTCGTTCTTGGTATAAGTCATTGGGTATGTTAGAAGTACATTTGATGTCTTTCATGATTGATTGATTAAAGGTTGTTGGTTTAATGGCTACTGAGTAACTGATGTCCGAGGTTTAAGGTTGGACGATGGGTTTTGGCAATTGGTACACATATTGGCGCACATATTGGTTTCTCTTTAACCATTCAGTTTCTATCAAATATGTATACAAGTATACTTTCTGACTATAACATAGCAACACATGTAACTTGTATACAAGTATGCTTTCCGAAAGACGATTTTGTAATGCAAAAACAAGGTACTAACAAAAGGCATATAAGGATGTACCATTTGCACCCCAACCTGTTGAAGGTTTATATTACTCATAACAATTACGTAAAACCCTAATTAAGATCAAAGCACACATAGCAGAAGCGTTTAACAAGATCATAATTAATAACACATTCATAATTAATCGAGTTAGGGTTACATACCTTTTAGCTAGAGCAAATCTTCAAGAACACCGACGAATCACGAATTAGGGTTTATATGAACAACACCAAGATATAGTTTATAGTGAAACTATATTACGCTCTTGTACACACGTAATGCAACGGATCAATCGTGAGGCTAGCACTAATAAACCAGAGCTTCTACACTTGTAAATTATAGCTAAATTGAAAACAAACCGAAACCCTATGTGGGTAGTTTGTTGCGATCGCAAGAGAGAACAAGGAGGGGAGGGACAAAAATTTAGAAGGGATTATGGGGTATATATAGGATAACAATACTTGTTCTACAAGTTATAATCAAGATTAGGAAACTAATCCCCTTCCTTTTTTCCCTTATAGCCGCCGGCAATAGAACCCCCAAAGGGGTTTCCGGAACCTTCCGTTTCTTGTTTCCTTTTCTATTTAATTCTATAACGCTCTTTTACACTTAACATTTAATTATTAACGATCGTTAAATAAGCTCGATTTATATTTAATAAATATAATAAATATATTTATTAGAATTAATTAACCCTTTACGTATTGTGTGTAATCCCGTAATCCCGAGTTCAATCCTATCACACGACTATTTAATTTTATGTCCATAAAACTTTCAGCTCCCACTTGGACAAAATTCGAATATCGTGATCACATTGATTAACGTCTAGTTACACTAACAATATCACTAGTACAACTCGAGTAAGGTCTCCTGGACAAAACCTTTTAATGACACGTCATCATTATTATCCTTTCATTTCAAATGCAACGTTAATAGGATATGGATCTCAGTCATCCTTCATTAACCATTCTGTTTCTCGTATACGGATATAGCAAGATTATCAAAACACATTTAGGTGTGGCCACACAAACATCTTACTACTCCCCCGAGGGCCCAACTGTATTATACTTCAAAATAATTTTGAAGGAAACAAATCCCATTTTGACTACAAGCGAAACATACGAACTTTGTAACACTTTTGAAAATAACCCTTATAGCTACCAGTTACGTTTAGCGTTAGGTTATCTTACAGAAATACACTACATTCGTGACAGTTTCCTGTATCTCAGGTCTAAGGATAACTATTTATGACTTACTTAATGACAAAGATCCATAAAGTAAAATCATATAGTTGGGATAAGTCCAATATTTGATTCATCAAATATCATCTAAAATTGACCAGTATACTTTCAAGTATACTCTGTCACTATCTTGAATTGTCTTAGTTTAATAATACTCTCATATTATTAATTGACAACGGACATTTAGAACATAACAATTTATTCATGGATATAAAACATGTAAAATAGGATACAAAATCAAATAACAGAAAATAAACGAAACTCAATCTTTATTTCATCAATTCAGTAATGTCTTAACATCCTTTATCCAAATACTAATCAACAGATTTATTGCATGAATTCGCTAGCTACTTGCAGCCCAATTGCCTTAGCGTGCTTAACTACCTTTGGTCTAGGCAAAGCCTTAGTAAAATGATCAGCTACGTTATCATCTGTGTGAACTTTTATTAATTTTATTTCACGAGCTTCCACTTGTTGTCGTACGTAGTGATATCTACGTTTAAAGTTTTGGCGCCTTTCATGACTCCAGGATCATTGGCAAATATAATTGCAGCAGAATTGTCTCAATACATATCAATAGGTTCTTTAATTGAAGGCATCCCTCCAAGATCTCCAATAAACTTCCTAATCCAAAAAGCTTCCATTGCGGCTTCTAAAGCGGCCATGTACTCCGATTGAGTTGCATGCATAGCAATGGTTGTCTTCTTCTTGCTCTTCCAGTCAACTGCTCCTCAATTAATGACAAACACGTAACCCGTCTGAGACTTCGTATCGTCTTTATCACGTTGCCAAGACGCATCACAGAAACATGTTACATTCAGTTATGTGTCTGGTTTACCCCCAAATACCAAAAACATATTTTTCGTACTCCTCAAATACTTTAGAATATGTTTAACAGCAGTCCAGTGGAGCTTCCCTGGATTCTGTTGGTATCTATTGACCAAGTTCTGAGCAAACGCCACATCAGGCCTTGTGCATCTTACAGCATACATAATAGATCCTACAGCTGAAGCATAAGGCACCTTCTGCATGTAAGCCACCTCTTCGGGTGTTCATGCATCTAACTCATGACTTAATTCATGCTTAACTTCCATAGGTTGAAAACCTATCTTGGAATTATGCATATTATACTTCTTCAATATCTTATCAATATAAGCATCTTGACTAAGATCAATTAACCATCTTTTCCTATCTCGCTAGATTTTAATTCCCAGAATATATGCAGCATATCCTAAATCTTTCATTGAAAAACATTTACCAAGATAATCCTTAACTTCCTTAAGTCTTGGAATGTTACTTCCCATGATCAATATGTCATCGACATATAAAATTAGGAACACTACATTACTCCCACTAGCTTTGCGATATACATATGGCTCATCGTGATTTTGAATAAATCCGAACATTTTGATTTCTTCTTCAAATCATTTATTCCATTGACGTGATGCTTGCTTCAAACCATAAATAGATCTTTGAAGTTTGCACACGCGTTTTGGATATTTAGGATCAACACACCCTTCCGGTTGTTGCATATAGATTTCCTCATCTAAGCGACCGTTCAAGAAGGCAGTTTTAACATCCATTTGCCATATCTCATAGTCATAGTATGCTGCTATAGCTATGAGAATCCTAATAACTCGTAAGTCTGCTACCGGAGAAAATGTCTCCTCGTAGTCTACACCAAAAGTTTGAGTAAAACCTTTAGCCACTAAACGTGCTTTATAGGATTGTACTTCACCATCCATGTCTATTTTCTTCTTGAAAATCCACCTATTTTTCACTACTTTAGCATTTTTAGGTGCATCTACAAGAATCCAAACATCATTGATTTTCATGGATTTTATTTCCTCATTCATCGCAACTATCCATTTTAATTTTTTTGGATCAAGCATTGCAGATCGATAGTTAGTAGGTTCACCAAGATCACCTACTTCCTCCTCATCATCCCCTATGTTAAGACATAGTTTTCTTGGCGCTATATAGTCCTTGCAGACCTACGTAGAGGAATTAATTCCGGTGGAGCTCCCAGACTTTCTGGCTCTATTGGAATTTCTTCGCTAGTATTTTCAGAAGGCAATGTATCTTCTTGAATTTCTTCAAGATCATAGTTTCTCCCACTGAATTATTGATTTACAAGATCACTTTCAAGGAAGTCTCCGTACCGAGCCACAACAACTTTGTTCTCAGCCGGATAATAAAAGTAGTAACCCATAGTTTCCTTAGGGTAACCTACAAAGATACATTTTATTGAGCGTTGTTGGAGTTTATCTCCAGAGTCACGTTTCACATACGCCTCACAACCCAAAGTCTTTAAATAAGACAAATATGGCTTCTTGCCATGCCATAGTTCATATGGTGTCTTATCAACCTTCTTTGTGGGAACCATATTCAGAATACGAACAGCAGATTCTAAAGCATAATCCCAAAAGGATAAAGGTAAAGTTGTAAGATTAAACATAGATCGCACCATGTCTAATAATGTACGATTTCTCCTTTCAGATACACCATTTTGTTGTGGAGTATATGGAGAAGTAAGTTTCTGAACAATTCCGTTCTCACTTAAATAATCTTTAAAGTCTTGACATAAATATTCACCACCTCGATCAGAACGAAGAGCTTTAATCTTCTTTCCTAGTTGCAATTCTACTTCCGCTTTAAACACTTTAAATGTTTCAAATACCTCATGTTTATGCTTAAGTAAATAAGCATAACCATAACGGCTATAATCATCCGTAAATGTTAAGAATTAGCGAGCACCTTTCCTTGACACATGTCTAATTAGCCCATACACATCAGTATGTATAAGTCCAAGTAGATCAGTACCCCTTTCAATATTGCTATTAAAAGGTTCCTTGGTTATCTTTCCAGAGATACAAGACTCATATTTATCAAATGATTCATCATTGATATTTTCCAAAAAACCATCACGTTGAAGCTTTTGTATGCAAGTCTTCCTAATATGGGCAAGTCTACAATGCCAAAGATAAGAAGAGTTCTTGTCTAACTTTCTATTCTTATTCATGCTAAATACGGAATCAATTTTTCTCTTGGAATTATTATCATGCATGTTAATTTCAAAAACACCATTCATAGAAATTGCATCAAAATAGAATAAACCATCTTTGAAAACAGAAATTCTATTATTATTAATAGTGAACAAATCCAAGATCCAACATACAAGAAAAGGAAATAACACCCCTAACAATTTTAGGTGCAAAATGACAATTATTCAATCTCAGTACTAGACTCGAAGGTAAAACTAGATTAAATGTTCCTATAGCTTCAACCGCTACTTGTGCGCCATTGCCCACATGCAGAAATTATTCCCCATAGGTAAGCTTCCTTTCCAACTCAAACCCCTGCATAGTATTACAAATGTTAATAACACATCCCGTATCATATACCCAGGAATTTGATTTGTATGTAAGATTAAATAACTATATCAAATATAAGTTACCTGAAGACGCTGTAGCACCAAGCTCAGCCTTCTTCTTTATTTCTCGCAACTCCTCGAGATAAAGAGGGCAGTTCCTCTTCCAGTAACCATTTGCTTTGTAATGGTGACAAGTCTCATCCTTCTGAGATTTCTTGACAAAATTCTGCTTGGGTTTAGGATAAGTTGTAACTTGTTTGACCTTATCACCCTTGCCTTTGCCCTTCTTGTTGTTCTTATGTGGTTTTTGGCTTATTCACTCCACCCCTTTGTACATAAAGCACAGGAGGGGTAGGAGAAGATGTACTTGCCTTGTCCTTTAGACCCTTTTCGTAGTCAATGAGCATTGCGTGTAAGTCATTAACTGTCTTCCCCGCGCAATGCATATTAAAGTTCCTAACGAAATCATTAAAGTCTCGATTAAGAGAACTATTGATTAGGTTAATTGTCATATCATTTTCATAGGGTTTCCCTAGTGCGATGAGCTGTTCCATGTAACCCTTCATCTCTTGATAATGTGCACTAACGGGTTTCCCAGGGGCTTGCTTACAACTATGCAAAGCATCTACCAAGTCGTAGATCTCCACAGCCTGAGGCTTCTCATATATTGCCTTGAGCTCTTCAAGCATTTGATTTGGAGCAAATAGCTCAAATTTCCTTTGCAAGAAAGGAGCCATTTTTCCAAGCATTAAACAAGCCACATCATTGTGCTTTTTAACCTCTGCCTCATAATTCAGTCTTTCAAATGGAGTAGCATTAGGGCCAAGGGGAACAGGAAACGCCATGGTCAAGTAATCAGAAGTACCCGCTACTCTCAGAACTATTCTTAGTGAGCGGTATCAATCGTTGAATTTTGGGCCAGTTAGTTCCTGACGTTCAAGATAAGTCTTGAAAGCAGAACTCAACGTGTCGTTATCGGGTTGAGCCATTTCTACAGAAATAAGTTCAAAATATTAGTATTTTCGATAATAACATTCAAGAAAATAAAATTACCCTGGTAATTAAAACCATAGTATTTTCCTTGAAAACTAAAATCCACATTGCCATAAACTTATTACATTAGTTGATCTGCTAGTGATAAATGTACTCAACATGGTAACTTGTCGAACAATAATTGACAAACAAATTTGCAATTTCTAGATATTTTTAGGGATTTACGTTGCCAAAAATCATTTTTCATTGTAAACATGTTTCATCCCTACTTTATGCCTTAAGTTTCCAGATCTCACTGATTAACTCAATCAAGTCAAATAATCTAAAGAACGCAAAACCTTCATGTGCAATTTTATTCAGTCATGAAGTTTTCTCTCCATTACAACATCGTCCAAAATCTCATATGACGACAATTGTAACTTCAAGTGTTCGTCAATTAGATGGCATAAGACTTAAATTTTAAGGGTATTGATTTTGGTGTCAAAATCATGTATGGAGAAGCATGCATACATCTCCATAGCATAAGTTTAATAAAAAATCTTTTAGTAAACTTTTGGTGAGACTAAAATTTCATCATATATTTGCAAGTTGAGGTATTGGCTAAACAAATTAAAGATTTTACCCACAACTAAATTTACACCGTACTTTTTCTAGAACTTAGCTAAAGCACAAATCAATAACCTTATTCATTGTGTTTCAGATGTAAATTTTTGCGGTTTAAATCAACCTTAAGGAATTATGTAAATAATAACCATAGGTAATTCCAACTTTGACGCACAGGCAAGCTGGGAATTTGGTCAGTGCTGAAGCATAACACCTCCTTCCTTAACCGGGTTCATGACCAGCGGTGCGTTATACCCACTTTATAGGTTGTCAAAGTTGAGTAGGCCGTTAATTTATTATTGCAATTCCAATCAACGCAACTCATATGTCAATTAGATCTCAAAACAATTCATTAATTTTTATATGATTTAGTCCATATTAATTTTCTTGTAAAAAAATTACCCTTGTATACAACATACAATTAATATAAAAACGTATGAAAACAAGTAGGTACAAAAAAAACTAAATCAAATAGCCACATGCATAACAATTTATTCAAAACATAAAATCTAGGGTTTTTATAAACATAAAAAGTCTTCCCTAATTTTAAAACTTTTGAATCAAATAAAGCAAATAGCATATAAAATCATATGATCCGTGAAAAACATGCATGTTCATCACGGATCTTCCCCACATAATCTTAACAATTAAATCTCTCTACGGATCATAACCAAAACATGACATAACAATTACTTCATGCAAACATCTAAAGATGATCACCATGCAAATTTTTAGGGTTTCAAAAAAAACCTTTTTAAAAAAAAATGGCTAAGCCGACCTAATTTAAAAAACAAAACCATAATTTTAATGAAAACCTAAAAAAATCATGTGATTTTAACTCAAACCAAATTTAAGATAAAAAAAACATTAGATCTCGATAATGATAACATGTTAAAACCAGGCTCTGATACCACTGAAGGTTTATATTACTCATAACAATTTCGTAAAACCCTAATTAAGATCAAAGCACACATAGCGGAAGCGTTTAACAAGATCATAATTAATAACGCATTCATAATTAATCGAGTTAGGGTTACATACCTTTTAGCTAGAGAAAATATTCAAGAACACCGGCGAGTGACGAATTAGGGTTTATATGAAGAACACCAAGATATAGTTTATAGTGAAACTATATTACGCTCTTGTACATACGTAATGCAATGGATCAACCGTGAGCCTAGCACTAATAAACCAGAGCTTCTAAACTTGTGAATTATAGGTAAATCGATAACAAACCGAAACCCTATGTGGGTAGTTTGTTGCGATCGCAGGAGAGAACAAGGAGGGGAGGGACAAAAGTTATGAAGGGATTATGGGGTATATATAGGATAACAATACTTGTTCTCCAAGTACTAATCAAGATTAGGAAACTAATCCCCTTCCTTTTTTCCCTTATAGCCGCCGGCTATAGAACCCCCAAAGGGGTTTCCGGAACCTTCCGTTACTTGTTTCCTTTTCTATTTAATTCTATAACGCTCGTTTACACTTAACTTTTAATTATTAACGATCGTTAAATAAGCTCGATTTATATTTAATAAATATAATAAATATATTTATTAAAATTAATTAATCCTTTACGTATTGTGTACAATCCCGTAATCCCGAGTTCGATCCTATCACACGACTATTTAATTTTATGTCCATAAAACTTTCACCTGTCTGTATAGGATATTTCGAATAAACTTTTTATGGGGTCACTGGTCATCAACAAGACAACAATACAAAGGATCACACATACTCGATCCTAGGAAGTTATCAACGGGATACAGAGATCATAGTAGGTACTAAAGATTTAAAAAGCTAAAAGTACTGAATGTCTGAAACCATACACATTAATAAGGCCTCATGACCTGTGTAAAACCCACATGCTTTTACCATGAATAGTACCCTTATGATCGTACGTACATGATTAGAACCTTCCTTATTTAGCACGTTTACGTTCACGAATAAGAATTACAAGTATTACGTACGTGTTATTACACGATAAGTATTTATTACGTATTGATGCACGATAATTATTTCAACAATAATTATAATCACGAACATGAAAATCATGAACGTAAATAATCACGAACTTATTATTACGTATTTATGTATATTTATTATGATTACGAATAAATATAGTTTACGACACAAACGATAATTAAATAAATCACGTAAACACGACACGAGAACACGTATAATATTTAGACACGGAAAACAATGTGTTTCCACTTGTGGGCCCCACATGCCCGCGACAAGAACACAAGAAAGGGCCAAGACCATTTGACTTTTAACTAAATAGGAAAAGAAAGGAAATATACTTTTCATAATTACAGAATATTAGAAAATATCAAAACCCTAAATCTCTCTTTTGCTCTCTCTTAGCCGCCGGGTACAAACACCACAAAGGGTGTGATTGGTTGATTTTTGGTGATCAATTCTTGCAAGGTTGTTAGTGTTATCGTTCTCCATTGTTTCACGTATTCGGTAAACCTTTAAACACCTTTTCTTTTTTATGTTTTTATTAAATTTTAACACATGAAATCATAATGTTATAAAAACAAGTTAACTAACATGTAATTAATCATGGGGGGTAATTAATCATGGTGTTTTTAGGGGTGTTTGTTTTGGCTGACGCAAGGAACCAAGAGCCTAGGCTCTCGGCTTGCTTTTGTTCGCACCAACAAACGAGACCAAGGGGTCTTGGTGTGGCTATGATGTCTCGGTCGCAAGAACAAGGGAACCCCGACATACGTCGGGGTGTGGTTTGGTGTTTGGTTGGGTCTCGGCAGAAACAAGGACACCACCGGCTTAAGCCGGTGGCTAAATATGGAAAGCAGGGGGAACCAGCCGCAGCAGTAGGGGGAACCACCGGCTAACTGCCGGTGGGAACTTTGCCCAGCCGGCTGCTACAGCCGTGAGACCAGGAGAAACCACCGGCATAGCCGGTGGCTGTTTTACAAAAACAGTGGCAACCGGCCAAGCCGGTTTTGCCACTGTTAAGGGTACGTTTGTTTGGCCAGTTCACGGGTTCACGGGCACGGTTCACGACATGCTTGAGTAAAATAAAACACGGTTCACGACTTAATTAATTTTACAAGTTAATTATTTTTACAAGATTAATTTTTACAAGGTTAATTAAATTAGTTAGACATGTTATATAATTAATTTAATTTAGACATGACTTAGGTTAATTATTATTATTAATAATACATGACTTTAACCTAAGTATTTAAATCATGAAATTTTAGACTAAAGTATTAATTAATTATTAAAAACATGACTTATAATTAATTAATCTCCATGACTTAGGTTATATTAATAATATATTAATACAAGTTTTAACCTAAGTATTATATACACTTTATTTAATTAAATCATGCTATGTTTAATTAAATCTTATAACCTATAGTTTATTTAATTTACATGTAATAATTAATAAACTATATTAATTAATCACATGACTTAGAATATTAATCTGTAAAACTTAAGCTTATTTTATTAGCTTAATAAACCAGCTTAATTCTATTTATGGAAACTTTCTATTTTTAGAAACTTATTTAATTTAAGCAGCTAATATATTTATGGAAACTTTCTATTTTTAGAAACTTATCTATTTTAAGCAGTAAATCTATTTTTGGAAACTTTCTATTTTTGGAAACTTTATATTTTTGGAAACTTTCTATTTTAGGAAACCTGTTATTTTTAGAAAGTTACTTATTATTACACAACAAGTATAAGAATACAAGAAATACAAGTAATACTTAATCAGAATAGACAGAATACATGATAAACACAACATAACGTTAACAACAGTAAAACAAGACATGAACATATAAAACAAGACATGATATAAAACCAGTTACGTATACAGTAGTCAGAATACTTATGCACGTATATTATTTATGTAGCGTTAGTGATATCGAAGTAGGACTCTCTTCCGTTCGTCTTCTTCGTTCACTGGACACAAGGTATGGATTCTCCGTCCTTTCAGTATGGACATTCTTTCCTTATTAGGATTTCCCCATATGCAGCCAACTGTTTTCCTAGTATATGTTTTATATGTTTTTGAATTACTTATGTTTAATTAGATACCTAAAGCCATATACATGCATGATCAGTTTCACCTAGTTATGGAGGTACCATAACCATAACACTGGAGGCACCAGTGTTATGACTTCACCACGGCGGAGTGATAACTCGTGGCGTCCCTTCAGCTTTTGGCCATATTATTATTATTATCATGCGGGTGTATGGGTGCATCCTAGGTTACATGTTTTTACAGATTATTCAGGTAAATGTGGTGTGTGCCTTGTATCCTTCACAAGGAGCTGATCCCTCCTACCCAAAAACTTATATTAATTAGAGGCAGCCCCTCTAATTGCATAACGAGGTCACCCCTCCAAGTATTCATGCACGTTGATATTTCATGACCTATATTTGCTAATGGTAAACATCTTAAACAGTTTTTATAAGATAAACATAAGTCTTTTCAAACTATAAAACCAGTTTTACTAAGTTATACCAGGTTTTCCAAGACTTAGACATTTCCGCTGCTTTATGCTAATGTGTTTATATTATTCATGCTATACTTGTATATCCGTGTACTGAGTGTTATGCTCATCCGTTTTTCTTTTCATGTTCCCAAAACGTTAGGTACTCAGGGACGCTCGTAGACTTTAAGCGTACGTGCATATGGATTGGAAGCTTTCTAGCCTTCATTTCTTTATGCATTTCTTCATACTTTTGATACTCATTTCTATGGACATTGTTTAGTCGTTTTCATTTACAGTACTTATGTTTGTGTGTGATGAGTTCTACTTTTGGGGTACCGATGTTTGTTTCCGGTATTTCCTTTATGGTCATGTAATGTTTAATACATTTATCCTTGTATGCTTTGATAACACGCCATAATCACGCGTGACCTTCCATTTACCAAAATGGGGTGTTACATTTATGGTATCAGAGCCAAGGCTTCGACCTGTAGGCTCTCAAAACATGACATGTGATTAGTGGGTAGTCACTATGGTCTTCCTAGAACGGACAGTCGGTTTTCATGCATGCATCATTTTCAAGCATACATATATATGTCATTGTCGCAGGTTTATGACTAAGTAATGGTTGGTACAGGACTGGCCCTATTTAGTTGCATGTGCTTTTATCGAAACTTTTAACTTTGGGACCGACCCATTGGCGTCCCCTCGCCATGTCTTTTTTTTAGTAAACTGGCCATAGGCGTTCACTCTCGCGCATATAAAAGTTTTCATAAAACTGCATCATGCGTTCATGTACTAGTTCTCCTGAATAAAATTTTTTTCTCATGATTTATTGGTATAAATTTTTTTGATGTATATAGTTTATGTTTTGATCAGTTAATCATATATTTTATGTTATACTGTCAGATGGTTCTCACACGCGAGCAGGAATAACTCAATATGTTTCCTCAGCTGAGGAACGAAATCAGGGCTGAGGTGTAGGCTACCAACAATCAGCAGCAGCACCCAGTATCTCATCCTCCTCCTCCAGCAACATTGGTCACATGGCTGGAGAGATTCAACAAGTTACGCCCTCGAGCTTTCGAGAGAACAGATAGCCCAGTGAAGCTGGAAGCTGGTTGGCTCACATTGAGAAGATCCTCGATGCCATGGGCTGTGACCCCGTCTTTAAGTCGAGGTTGACCTGCTACCGGTTCGAAGGTGATGTGTTAGCATGGTGGAAGGCACTAAAGCAGTCTGAAGGAGGTGATAATTTGGTGGCTGGTTTGACTTGGGCTAAGTTCAGGATTTGGTTATGGGACAGTTCTTTCCCAAGGCTGAGCAAGACCAGCTGAAGAGAGAGTACCATGGAATCTGATAGAGAGCTGGGGAGAATAGCAACGAGTTCATGCAGCGCTTTCTTCGTTTAGCTGGTTTTCTTGGTGCAGCAGAAGGTACTCCCGAAGAGCAAGCATACCACTTCCGGTGGGCTCTTGTACATCGGTCGCAAACAACTTGGTGTGTGCTACGTTCAACACTATGGCACAAGTGGCCGATGCATCATGTAAGCTGGAGATGCTGCAGGAAATAGAAGAGTTCGGGGAATCAGAGAGACCCGAGAAGAGGTAAACATTCGTATTCAGCGGTGACCAAACCGTATTATTTTCAGTATATGTCAATATTTACATCTCTTTTAAACTGTACCTTCTAGGCAGAAGACTGGGGACCGGTCTCAGCCGGATACTCAGCAACAGCCTACTCAGCCCAAGGGAAATGGTCAGACTCACGACCGTTCTGCTACGGATAGGCGTGGCGGTAATGATAATTACCGTAACAACACTGGAAACTCCAATAGCAGCAGGTCCTTATACATACTCATTTTCTTATGATTACATGCAATAGTTCTTAATTCTGACACATTAGAGAATCTTCTACCATGAATCATGGTAACGGGAGGGACCAGAACCAAAGAGGTTCACAACCTAACCGTCCAGCTATCACTAGTATTCCATCTTACGAATTATACGCATTGTCCTTTGTACATATTATCATGTCTCATATATATTGTTCTTATTAGGCTCTCAGCCAACAAGGACGTCTGCTGGAGGATATACTCATCCTCTTTGCACTATCTGCAATCGTAGGCACCCAGGGCCATGTCACCACGACAGCGACGCATGCTTCAAGTGTGGTCTTCCTAATCCTGGCCATCGCATGAAGGACTGCCGCAAAGGCGAGATGGAGGGCACATCGGGACATGCTGATACCAAGCCGCCTCCTACTAGTGGACGCGTTTACACGATATCTCGCGATCAGGCCAACAAGTCTACAGGTACCATCACTGGGATCTTGTATATGTATGGTCAAGCTGCATGTGTTCTATTTGATGCGGGTGCTACTCACTCGGTCATTTCTACTTCTTATGCTAAGAATGTTAGGATACTCCCCATGCCACTAGAGAATATACTGAATATTTCCACACCTTTAAGAGACTCTGTACGCATAACCCATGTGTACAAGATCCTTCCCTTAGAGTTTGATGACAAGATTCGTCCTGTTGACGCACTTCCACTGGACATGAATGATTTTGACATGATATTGGGCATGGACTGGTTATCCAAGCATCATACTACCATAGACTGCCATTCATATAGAGTCATCTTCGGTGATGTTAATGCACCTGAGTACATTCAGAATGGGTTCGTACCCGGAAGGTCTGTACGAATCATATCAACCCTGCAAGCACGTGCATTACTTTCACATGGTTGCGAGGGCTATCTAGCTACCGTTCATGACATGGATGCTGAATCTCCATCAATTTAGAATCAGCGATAGTGTCAGAATTTCCAGATGTATTTCCAGAAGAACTTCCGGGCATACCACCTGCACGTGAAGTAGAATTTAATATCGAGCTCATTCTAGGAGCTGAGCCGATTTCCAAGGCTCCCTATCGCATGGCTCCCAAAGAGTTGAAGGAGCTGAAGGATCAATTGCAAGAACTTCTGGAACGAGGCTTCATTCGACCGAGCGCATCTCTAAGGGGCGCACCGGTCTTATTCGTGAAGAAGAAGGACGGCAGTATGCGTCTTTTCATAGACTATCACGAGCTCAACAAGATCACCATCAGAAATAGGTATCCTCTACCACGCATCGACGATCTGCTTGACCAAATCCAAGGGGCCAAACATTTCTCCAAGATCTATCTAAGGTCGGGCTATCATCAGCTACGGGTTAAAGAGCAGGACATCGCCAAGACTGTTTTTCGTAGACGCTATAGCCACTTCGAATTTGTAGTCATGCCATTTGGCCTTACCAATGCTCCAGCAGTGTTCATGGATTTGATGAACAGAATCTTCCATGAATTTCTGGACAAGTTCGACATTGTCTTCATTGACGACATCCTGATATTCTCTAAGTCCAAGGAGGAACACAAAGACCATCTTCATACAGTATAACAGATTCTTTGCTAGAAGCAGCTGTATGCTAAATTCTCAAAATGTGCTTTCTGGTTAGACAAGGTGGCATTCTTAGGTCACATTGTATCAGCAGAAGGAATCACTATGGATCCAGCAAAGGTTGAGGCTATTACCAAGTGGCCAAGACCGACATCAACGACTGAAGTTCATAGTTTCCTAGGCTTAGCTGGTTACTACCGTAGGTTGATGGAGAACTTTTCCCGTTTAGCGCTACCATTGACAAAACTGATGCGGAAAGGGGATAAATTCGTCTGGAGTGAAGAAAGATAGAAGAGCTTTGAAGACCTAAAGCAGAAGTTAGTATCTGTATCGATTCTTACTCTCCCATCTAGTACAGGTGGAATTCAGATCTATAGTGATGCATCGGGGAAGGGACTTGGCTGTGTTTTCATGCAACATGGGAAAGTGATCGCGTACGCTTTACGGCAGCTTAAGACTTATGAGGAAAATTACCCTACGCATGACTTGGAACTCGTAGCAGTCGTGTTTGCATTGAAGATATGGAGGCACTACTTGTATGGAGAATCATGTGACATTTTCACGGACCACAAGAGTTTGAAGTACATCTTCACTCAACGTGAATTGAACATGATACAGAGGAGATGGTTAGAGCTGTTGAAGGATTATGACAATAATCTATAGTATCATTCTGGCAAGGCGAATGTAGTGGCAGATGCACTTAGTAGAAAGTCCGGAATGATAAACGGAATTAAAATTGAGGAGGAAATTATAAGAGACTTGGAGTGACTAGACATTGAGATCATGGTACGTGGACAACACGGTTACTGGGCTAATCTTAGAGTGGAACCTGAGTTACTCTCTAGGATCAAGGAAGCTCATAAAGATGATGGTGAAATCTGAGCGATAATTCAGAATTTGGAGAAACAGACGGAATTTCGAGTAGACGCAGATGGTATCTTATGGCAGGGCACGAGACTTTGTGTTCCTGATGATCAAGAACTCTGGGAAGCATTTTTAGCTGAGGCTCATAGCTCCCTATTCTCTATTCATCCTGGTTCGACCAAGATGTACCATGACATCAAGCAATACTTTTAGTAGAGTGGTATGAAACAGGATGTTGCGAATTATGTTTCCAAATGTCTTACCTGCCAACAGGTTAAGATCGAGCATCAGCGATCTGGCGGTCTTCTATAACCGTTAGATATTTCAGAGTGGAAATAGGACAAAATCACCATGGATTTTGTTACCGGTCTTCCGCAGACAAAGAGGAAGCACGATGCAATTTGGGTTATCGTTGATCGACTTACCAAGTCAGCTCATTTCCTACCGATCCACAAGGAAGATTCGGACAGTAAACTCGCCGATACTTACAAGAAGGAGATCATGACACTTCATGGTGCTCCATCCAGCATCGTCTCAGACAGAGATCCTCGTTTCACTTCCCGATTTTGGAGAAGTATGCAGAATGCTTGGGGTACAAAACTTAAGCTTAGCACGACTTTTCATCCTCAAACAGACGGGAAATCGGAGCGAACGATTCAGACATTAGAAGACATGTTGAGGTCATGTGTGTTGGAATGGACGGGAGATTGGTACGATTATATCTGTTTGGTAGAGTTTGCATACAACAACAGTTGGCACGCAAGTATCAAGTGTGCTCCTTTCGAGATGTTGTATGTCAGAAAGTGTCGCGCCCCAATCTGCTGGGATCAGGTTGGTGAGCGAACACTTGAAGGACCGGAACTGATTGAGTTGACAAACGAGAAGGTCGCAGTAGCTAAGCAGAAACTACAAGAAGCACGGTCACGTCAGAAGAGTTATGCCGACAAGTGATGCACGTCTTACACTCCTAGTTTTAAATTTATTAACAAGACTTATTAATTCCTTAACTACGCATACGAGCAAGTATACTCATTCTATTGTAGCAAAGTTGGGTAAGTCTAGGTCGTCCCATGGGATTTGCGCATAATCAAAATGTTGTAGTGGTGTAGGTAATAGGGTTGTCACTACCGTTACTACCGCAAGAATTAACATGGTAAAGGTAAACATAACTAAAAACAATACTTGTGTGAATTCCATTTCATCCACAGGAGAGATAATTTGCGTGCATAAGCAACTATGAATCACAAATCTAAAGTATATAAATTCCATTCCATGGTATTTTTCATAGAATTCATATTAACAAATTGATGTAGACAAACCCTTTCGGCCTATGATCATCTATTCCAATTCATTATAATCACCATTTGCTAGAAAACATAAAGAGATAAGTTTGGTTTGAATGGGTTCTTTCGACCTATACCCAAGCTAAATCTTTTGACAAATTCCTTTAACCAACTCGTCAAGGTGAGTGTCAATCACCTAGAAACCAAATTGAATCATGCATAAATCTTTTGGAATATAGTTTACTGAAAATCCTTTCGACCTGTAAATCCAATAAAAACTATATTTATTTGATTATCAAAACATGTTTCAAGAATTATCAACCACACAAACCCATTTACATTTTATTGTTCATAAAACCAAACGCCCCTTTAGAATCCATGTTCATCACACAAGTATATCACACTACTCGGAATTCAAACACATTTCAACACAAGTCATAATTTTCTCAAACATTCAATAGCACTTAAATTATAATGAAGATTAATACAAGTACAAGAATTTACCAATAGTTCTTCCAAAAACAATAAATAACAAAAACAGATATTGTAGCAATTCCAAGCCTCCAATTGATCAATGTTCCTCCACCCGAATCTCTCCTTCACGAAATTCGTCCTCCCCTTGAGAATTAACAGAGGTTTATTGTCTTTGGGGTTATATAAGTTTGGTGATTCTAACCTTTGTCAAGGGTTAGAATGATCATTGGATGAAGCACACTAAAACAAATGACCCTAAGGTCTAATTTATACATAGTTATGCTTGGAGAGGAGGGAATAAACTCCAGAGAATGTTAATGGGAGGCAAATGAGAAGCCTCTCATTGATGGTGGAAATTTATGAATAACTCTTGCTAGACTTGACTAACAACATGCTGGTGGAAAATGAAGGTTAGTTTGATGGAGGCACGGACTTGCTTGCCAGTGGCAACTAAATTCTACTTTGATGTTGGTGGCAAATAAGGGTTGATTTGATGGAGGCAAGCAAAGTGTTGCTGGTGGCAACTTGGCAATTTTCCATACTTTTCCTTCTAGTCCTTCTTCTTTCTTTTCTTTCTTTTACACTTCCCAAAACTCCTTCATCATCTTTTATTCTTCACACGAAATCTTACGATTTCATGCTTCGTTTATTTCTTCTTCTCCAATTCGCGATTTTTATTCCTTTATTCACGTTTCTTCGTCCTTTCTTCCTACAAAACACAATAACCCCGAACTTTGCACAATATTAGCAATAAAAGTCTGTTTATTACCACAAATAATACACCAATAGTGAAGATAACGCTTATTAATACATGTTAGATTTGAGCGTTATCAAATCCCCTCACACTTAAGTATTGCTCGCCCTCGAGCAAGTAAAATAAAATTACAAATTCAAAATCTAAACATAAACTTGTTTTCGACTCTCTAAATCTATAAAAGGCTAAAGACTCAAAAAATAGTAGACATATCTTAATCCGATGGGGCGTGAGCACCCGACAATTTTATCAAAAAGGATTTTATCAATTTTGATAAATAAAAGTAAAAATAATAACCATCAAATGATCACCTCCATCTCTCTCATCGTACCATCCTTGTCTTTCTCCAATTATTATTATTATTATTATTATTATTATTTCAACTTCAAGTACCACGTCTTGACATATAGGCCAATCGATACTACCATTTTACTTCTTCTTCCTTCGTCTTCATAATCTATAGCTCATTGGCTATTTATAATTTAGCTTATAGCTCATTGACTATTTGCTTCTTTTCCGCAATCCCCTCACACTTTGGATGAACATACGCTACAAAAAGATACAAAATAGAGTAGCTAATCCTTTTTTATTGAAATAACTCATGCGAATTCAAAGTGTGACCAACTTGATCATCAAAAATCATTTTTATGAAATAGGTGATTAGCAACAACTTTTTGAAATATTTTGCCTTTTATCATCTATTCTTGCCATAATCACACAAATTGTAATCTCACTGCGGATTAATACACTACTAAAATAAAATTTTAAAATTTAACTATTTTTTTAGATTTTTACATTTCTTTTGAAAAGTAACTAAATTTGACAAAGTAGACCATTTTTCCTATTTGAACACCCCCTCACACTTAAGTTTGACATTGTCCTCAATGGTAATAAACGTACTTAAAAGTATAAGAAAATGGGAAAAATAAGGCCAAATGATACTACCGAAATATGAACCATGAACATCATGTGGTTTTGTTGCATCATGAGTCTATAGAAAACTCCATATATTTCCACCAATGTTGAATTCGTATGTCAATTCCTGCAAATACTGCACTAACAAAAGAAAATTTTATCTTCCAAAATAAAATAAAATAAAATAAAAATAAAAATAAAACAAAAATAAAAATCAACCCAACTTATCATTCTACAATCATAATCTCTTGGAAACAATATAAAATAAAACAAATTTTTTTTTATTTGAAAATAATATCTTACAAACTTCACATGATATGGTGTTTTCAATCTTCCATATCTTCGTCATCATCATGAACTCCTCTTAATGATCCTCCGGCGTCAAAATTTTTGAGAACAATGGAGCTACTTCCAACGTATCCACCCGTTTGTGGATCTATGTAGTCATCAACGAACACTCCTTCTCCTCCATAATTACTTTCATTCCCATAAGAATAGTGTGTGTGTGGGTGAGGATAAGGTACATACGAGTATGGATATGGTGGAACATTTGGTGGCTCATAGGTTGGGTAACTATAATGTGCTTGATCCGCCAAATGGTGTAGGATTGGCACAGAATGCTCAAGGATGTAGTTGTTTCTCATGGTCATACTATCCCTCCATATCATCATCCTTGCAGTCTCACTTAAATTTGCATTCCATTCTCCCCAACTAGAGTTCACTCCACTCGTATCGTGATCCTCTTCTCCTTGTTCTTCGCCTTCTTGTTGTAACGGTTCCGGATACCTTAGGCATTTCTTTTGCTTGTCTAACTCCCTTTCCAAAGCTCTTATATCCCAAAATTCATTTCCAACCGGCTTCGATAACTTTTTTGTAACACTATCGTTTAAAACATCGAGCCTTATAGCTATCTAAGTCACATAATGACCTCCACATATTTCACTAACTGTTTTCAATCCCGGGTCTTTCTTATACAAGTACTCGGCAATTCCCCGTACTATATTCACTTGCCTTTCTCCACTTGCTACACTCAACAACCATAGGTCAGTTAATTGGCATCTCTCCCTAGTTCCCGATCGCTGCTCAAGTTGTCCTACTATGAACCTATGTAGGATTCTCAAACGTGGATCTCTAACCGATACAAGTTTCTTATCCCCACAGTATTTTCAGCCATGCTTGCCCAATATTCGTTTATGGGTAAAAACTTCTTATTGGTTTCTAGTCTAGAAAAGTGTAGCTCGAATAATGGATTGTCTAAATCTTCCTTATCATACAATCCTAACACCTCTCCAAACTGCGCTAGTGTAAAACAGTAATTTACACCTAACAACCTAAACCAAATGCAAGGTTCATCTTTTCCATCTTCCATGTCCTTGTTGAAATAAAAAGTTGAAAAGAATTCACGACATAACTCACTATATACCTCACCTTGTATGTCCAAGGCCCTTTCGAATGAGTAGTTCTCAAAAGTTGCTCCTGACCTATGAGTATATGTCATTTTCAACTTCTTTCTCAAAGCTTCCTCACAATTGAACTTCCTAAGCAAGTCCCAATCAGGTATTCTTGGTCTGCCAAAAGCTTTCCCTTGTAACCCTGCTAATCTCTTATTATAGGCATGGCGTTCCATTTCTCCTAATCCTCTCCATTTCAAATGTTCATAAGACACAGCCCTTACCTTGTACGGTATCTCTTATTGACCATACTTACGCTCGTATTTTTTGATCAATGGGTTGGGAGGTATTGTCTTCTTTTGCTTCTAAAAAAATACATTACACAACACTTGAAATGTTAGCATGTTAGTACAACAATCAAATAAACCTATCTAAACAAAGTCTATTAATACAAAACAAATAAATAAATACAAACAAACAAAATAAATAAATAAAAAATTAGGTGTCTTGCCGGCGGCAAGGTGATGGTGTCAGCGGCAAGGTGAAGCAGTAGGTGTTTTGCCGGCCCGCAGCCTTGTCTTGCCGGCGGGAACTCTTCCTATATATTTTTATTTTATTTTTTCATCCCCCTTAACACTTTGTATAACTTCCAGTATCCCCAAAATGGATCAAAACATTATGAACATCATCCATTTCCGGAAATTATTTTTCTAAACAAATCAAAACTAATAACATTACACCTATAACATCAATATATTCATCATTCTAAACTAACTAATCAATCTTACAACTAATTTGATGAAAACCCACTTGAGTTCATCATCATCTAATCAAAATTAATCTAACCTCACACTATCAATGGCTCAATTCCTTAAATTCATACCACATCTTAATTTATTTTCTATGATTCATGCTTAATCAATTCAATCTATCATAACAAGATTCATGAAACAAAAGAAAATCAAAATCGAAATATGGGTGTTGGATTCAGTTACCTTGTTGGGTGCCATCTTAATTCCTTCAAGAAAACACAAGAACTCAAGAAAAAAAATTCTCTCTTCTTCTTCTCTCTTTCTCCTGCGTTTTTTTATGTGTGTGTAGGGTGTTTGGGAAAAACTATCCCAACTCTTCCTTATGGGTTTATATCTTCCTAAGTTCCCAGATTTTCGTTTAACGGGTGTTATTCCGTCAACGACTTTTCAAAAATTTCACAACATATAAAATTCCTAAAAAATGAATAAATAAAACAAAATAACTAAACAAACCAAAATTACCAAGAACCAAAAGTGTCTAAGTTACCAAGTCATCACGAAAATAACCAAAATAGTTTTTAAGGTAAAAACTGAAAATAAAAAGAAAAACTCAAGCCTTTGTCTTGAATGCTTTTATTTTTTTATTATTCCCGTGCTTCTCTAATCCATGAAGTGTTTGATGTCCAATATATCATCGGTCTTCAACTTCTTTGTGAGTTCTCTTTTGGTAGGCTTCGTCTTGAATGCTCGTGTGTGCATGTTTCCACACGGTGTAGTAATTTTGATCTTTGCATGCCAAAACTTGTCTCCTTCTAGTCTTGCATACTTACTATCCCCATCTGGACCCCAATCATGGTTCTTTAATTGCACCGGTAGCGATCCCAAGAAATCTGTCATCTTCTTGAAAACTAGGATGTTCTTGAAAGGATTGAAGTAGGCTTCAATAGCTAAAGCCTTTTCCATAGAATCATCACAATTAAGGTATGGTGCTCCTAAAGGTCCATACAAAGGAAACCCGTCGGCATCTCTTCCAACTTCAAAACAACTCAACCACTCGTCTTCCATGTCGCTCTCGAATTCTAAATACCAAGGCTTCGCCCTCGTCCTAAGTCAAGAATTGCCCCACACGTTTTCAGAAAAGGCCTTCCCAAGAATAAGGGTAGGTCTTTGTCTTCCGGTATGTCCATAATTAAAAAAACCATGACATATGCTTGGAAACCAACTTGTACTCGGACGTTCCTTACCGTACCCATAGGTTTGGTTTGTGTATTATCGGCCATGGTTATGTTTGAAAAGTATGGCTCCGGGTTGGTCAAGCCAAGGTTTTGGTAGATAGAATATGGCATGATACTCACACTAGCCCCCATGTCGGCTAATGCATCAAACGATGTGGTTCCATTAACGAGAATTGGGATGACGAAGTTCCCGGGGTCTTGCATCTTCTTGGGCAAACCGTGTTCAATGATTCTCTTCTTAATATGATCATTGAATTCTTCGCCTTTTAGACGAGCTTTTCCCATCTCTATCTCATCGAGATTTTTCTGGTAACTCACATAATTTCCTAAGACTTCAAAAATTGGTTTGGATTCCTTGAGTTCTTCCTCTTTTTTGTTCAATATGATTCTTCCTCTAGGTCGGCCGGTGTTGGCAAGAAGTCATTTGGAGTCAACTTGCTAGCCTCCATATTTTTGTTTCTTTTCGCCTTTCCCATCTTCACCACTTCACTTTCATCTTCAGCATTAGGTCCACCCTCGACCAAGAACTCAATGTAATCATCTTTTTTTCCTTTGAGCTTGGTCAAGTTGATCGTCAATGTTCCTTGCTCGAAGTCCACTACACATCTTGTTTCCCACAAAAACTTGTAACCGAAGACCACCGATGGTTCGCCTATATCGGCGTGGTCTATGATATAGAATTCTGTCAAGAACACGTAACCATGGATATTAACCCACACATTTCGTACTACACGTCTCCCGTAATCGGTGTAACCAACGATCATGAATCCTAACTTACCCAACATTTCTTCCGTCATGTAATTTGTCGGGTAGGTTAGATTCAATTCTACATCCCAAGCTTTTTGCTCTTCAACTTTTCATGGAATGGCAAATTGCATCAATGGTTCGGTATACGAACGATATTCAGCCCTTTTATAGACCGCTTTTTCAAAACCTTCTTCTCGGATTACTACGCTTTTGTGAGGCAATGCTTCCCACGAATCCTTCTCTTCTTGGGTCTTTTCCACATGAGTGACGTTTGAGTCACACTCGTCACTTGGTTCTCCGTCAAATCCATTCAAGAACTCGGAAAATTTCGCTAAGTGTGTTCGTTACTTTTTTAGAATAAAATTAACAAGACAAAGTTAACAAACATTAGGGTTAGCGTTAGTTAAAGAAAACACAACTAATACAAATAAACATTCACCCAAATTCCTAAAACAAATAAAGCAATTAAACAAACAAAATAGACTTTTTTTTTGGTCTGACAACCTTGCCGGCCGGCATGGGGTTGTTGCCGACGGCAAGGGCTAACAGAAGAACATTTGCCGGCCGGCAAGGTGATGGTGCCGGCGGCAAGATGGTGACAGTGGGCCAGTTGCCGGACGGCAAGTGTGTGGTGCCGGCGGCAACTGCCCCAGTGCAGGAATTTTTTTTATTTTTTTTTTTTTAGATTTACCATTTCTTTTTCAAAACAATTTTTTGAATTTTTATTAAAACATTTTTTTGAAGCTTTTCATTAGAGGAACAAAATCAAACAAACTAAAGTCATAAAACTTTTAACCTAAACAAAATTAAGCTTAATCCAAACACTATCTAAATTGCTTTTATTCTTTTTTTTTGTAATTTTATGTGTATGAGTGTTCTTATGAAATTTCTAGTGCAAACATAAAATAACATAAAACACATTTTATTCAAGCATTTAATTTAAAGTATGAGATCCTAAACCTATTCTCATTCAATTTTTATTATCTAAAAAAACTAAATTTCTAACACTACTACTAATTTATAACGATTATAACATGAAAAGTAAACAAATCCCCGGCAGTGGCGCTAAAAACTTGATGCTCGTCTTGCACTCCTAGTTTTAAATTTATAAACACGACTTATTAATTCCTTAACTACGCATACGAGCAAGTATACTCGTTCTATTGTAGCAAATTTGGGTAAGTATAGGTCGTCCCATGGGATTTGCGCATAATCAAAATGTTGTGGTGGTGTAGGTAATAGGGTTGTCACTACCGTTACTACCACAAGAATTAACATGGTAAAGGTAAACATAACTAAAAACAATACTTGTGCGAATTCCATTTCATCCGTAGGAGAGATAATTTGCGTGCATAAGCAACTATGAATCACAAATCTAAAGTATATAAATTCAATTCCATGGTATTTTTCATAGAATTCATATTAACAAATTGATGTAGACAAACCCTTTCGGCCTATGATCATCTATTCCAATTCATTATAATCACCATTTGCTAGAAAACATAAAGTGATAAGTTTGGTTTGAATGGGTTCTTTTGAACTATACCCAAGATAAATCTTTTGACAAATTCCTTTAACCAACTCGTCAAGGTGAGTGTCAATCACCTAGAAACTAAATTGACTCATGCATAAATCTTTTGGAATATAGTTTACCGGAAATCCTTTCGACCTCTAAATCCAATAAAAAACTATATTTCATTTGATTATCAAAACATGTTTCAAGAATTATCAAACACACAAACCCATTTACATTTTCTTGTTCATAAAACCAAACTCCCCTTTAGAATTCATGTTCATCACACAAGTATATCACACTACTCGGAATTCAAACACATTTCAACACAAGTCATATTTTTCTCAAACATTCAATAGCACTTAAATTATGATGAAGATTAATACAAGTACAAGAATTTACCAATAGTTCTTCCAAAAACAAGAAATAACAAAAACAGAATTTGTAGTAATTCCAAGCCTCCAATTGATCAATGTTCCTCCACACGAATCTCTCCTTCACGAAATTCGTCCTCCCCTTGAGAATTTACAATGGTTTATTGTCTTTTAGGTTATATAAGTTTGGTTATTCTAACCTTTATAAAGGGTTAGAATGATCAATGGATGAAGCACACTAAAACAAATGACCCGAGGGTCTAATTTATACATGTTTATGCTTGGAGAGGAGGGAATAAACTCTAGAGAATGTTAATGGGAGGCAAATGAGAAGCCTCTCATTGATGGTGGGAATTTATGAACAACTCTTGCTAGACTTGACTAACAACATGCTGGTGGCAAATGAAGGTTGGTTTGATGGAGGCACGGACTTGCTTGCCAGTGGCAACTGAATGCTACTTTGATGTTGGTGGCAAATGTGGGTGGATTTGATGGAGGAAAGAAAAGTGTTGCTGGTGGCAACTTGGCCATTTTCCATACTTTTCCTTCTAGTCCTTCTTCTTTCTTTTCTTTCTTCTACACTTCCCAAAACTCCTTCATCATCTTTTATTCTTCACACGAAATCTTACGCCTTCATGCTTCGTTTATTCGTTCTTCTCCAATTCGCGCTTTTTATTCCTTTATTCACGTTTCTTCGTCCTTTCTTCCTACAAAACACAATAACCGAACTTTGCACTATTAGTAATAAAAGTCCGTTTATTACCACAAATAATACACCAATAGTGAAGATAACACTTATTAATACATGTTGGATTTGAGCGTTATCAACAAGAATCGTAGGTACTTACATTTTAACGTAGGAGATCACGTTTTCCGTAAGGTTTCGCCGGCACGTGGTGTTAGATGTTTTGGAATCAAAGGAAAGCTCAGTCCTTGATTCATCGGACCGTTTGATGTCATTGAGCGAGTCGGTGAAGTATCTTATCATTTAGCATTACCTCTACATCTTTGTCATGTTCACGATGTTTTCCATGTGTCCTTCGCAGAGGGTACAAGTATCATCCCCTTCACATGGTTCAGTATCCACTAGAACAGATCCGTGAAGATCTTACTTTCATAGAAGAACATGAACGAGTTATTGACAGACAAGAACGAATCATGAGGAGGAAGACGATTCTATTCGTCAAAATCCTTTGGAGGGATCATACCGAGCTGGAAGCCACTTGGGAAACAGAGGAGTCTATCCGGGCTTCTTACCCTCATTTCATATTTTGAATTTGGGTATGTTCTTCTTTTCCAGTTTATGTTATCTATAATTTGGGGATGAATTATTCTTTTTAGGGGGAAGAGTTGTATAACCCGCATGCTTTTACCATGAATAGTACCCTTATGATCGTACGTACATGATTAGAACCTTCCTTATTTAGCACGTTTACGTTCACGAATAAGAATAACAAGTATTACGTACTTGTTATTACACGATAAGTATTTATTACGTATTGATACACGATAATTTTTCAACAATAATTATAATCATGAACATGAAAATCATGAACGTAAATAATCACAAACTTATTATTACGTATTTACGTATATTTATTACGATTACGAATAAATATAGTTTACGACACGAAAGATAACTAAATAAATCACGTAAACACGACACGAGAACACGTATAATATTTAGACACGGAAAACAATGGGTTTACCCTTGTGGGCCCCACATACCCGCAGCAAGAACAGAAGAAAGGGCCAATCCCATTTGACTTTTAACTAAATAGGAAAAGAAGGGAAATATACTTTTCATAATTACAGAATATTATAAAATATCAAAACCCTAAATCTCTCTTTTGCTCTCTCTTGGCCGCCGGGTACAAATACCACAAAGTGTGTTATTGGCTGATTTTTGGTGATCAATTGTCGCAGGGTTGTTAGTGTTATCGTTCTCCATTGTTTCACGTACTCGGTAAACCTTTAAACCCCTTTTCTTTTTTATGTTTTTATTAAATTATAACACATGAAATCGTAAGGTTATAAAAAACAAGTTAACTAACATGTAATTAATCATAGGGGGGTAATTAATCATGGTGTTTTAGGGGTGTTTGTTTCGGCCGACGCAAGGAACCGAGAGCCTAGGCTCTCGGCTTGCTTTTGTTCGCACCAAGAACCGAGACAAAGGGGTCTCGGTGTGGCTGTGATGTCTCAGTCGCAAGAACAAGGGATCCCCGACATGCGTCGGGGTGTGGTTTGGTGTTTGGTTGGGTCTCGTCAGAAACAAGGACACCACCGGCTTAAGCCAGTGGCTAAAAATGGAAAGCAGGGGGAACCAGCCACAGCAGCAGGGGGAACCACCAGCTCACTGCCGGTGGGAACTTTGCCCAGCCAGCGGCTTCAGCCGTGAGACCAGGGGAAACCACCGGCATAGCCGATGGCTGTTTTGCGAAAACAGTGGCAACCGGCCAAGCCGGTTTTGCCACTGTTAAGGGTGCGTTTGTTTTGCCGGTTCACGGGTTCACGGGTTCACGGGCACGGTTCACGACATGCTTTAGTAAAATAAAACACGGTTCACGACTTAATTAATTTTACAAGTTAATTATTTTTACAAGACTAATTTTTACAAGGTTAATTAAATTAATTAAACATGTTATGTAATTAATTTAATTAAGACATGACATAGGTTAATTATTATTATTAATAATACATGAATTTAACCTAAGTATTTAAATCATGAAATTTTAGACTAAAGTATTAATTAATTATTAAAAACATGACTTATAATTAATTAATTTCCATGACTTAGGTTATATTAATAATATATATTAATACATGTTTTAACCTAAGTATTATATATACTTTATTTAATTAAATCAGGCTATATTTAATTAAATCTTATAACCTATAGTTTATTTAATTTACATGTAATAATTAATAAACTATACTAATTAATCACATGACTTAGAATACTAATCAGTAAAACGTAAGCATATTTTATTAGCTAAATAAACCAGCTTAATTCTATTTATGGAAACATTCTATTTTTAGAAACTTATTTAGTTTAAGCAGCTAATCTATTTATGGAAACTTTCTATTTTTAGAAACTTATCTATTTTAAGCAGTAAATCTATTTTTGGAAACTTTCTATTTTTGGAAACGTTCTATTTTTGGAAACTTTCTATTTTTGGAAACCTTCTATTTTTAGAAAGTTAATTATTATTACACAACAAGTATAATAATACAAGAAATACAAGTAATACTTAATCAGAATAGACAGAATACATGATAAACACAGCATAACGTTAAAAACAGTAAAACAAGACATGAACATATAAAACAAGCTAAGACATGATTTAAAACCAGTTACGTATACAGTAGTCAGAATACTTATACACATATATTATTTATGTAGCGTTAGTGATATCGAAGTAGGACTCTCTTCGGTTCGTCTTCTTCGTTCACTGGACACAAGGTATGGATTCTCCGTCCTTTCAGTATGGACATTCTTTCCTTATTAGGATTTCCCCGTATGCTGCCAACTGTTTTCCCAGTATATGTTTGATATGTTTTTGAATTGCTTATGTTTAATTAGATACCTAAAGCCATATACATGCATGACAAGTTTCACCTAGTTATGGAGGTACCATAACCATAACACTGGAGGCACCAGTGTTATGACTTCACCACGGCGGAGTGATAGCTTGTGGCATCCCTTCAGCTTTTGGCCATATTATTATTATCATGTGGAGCATATGGGTGCATCCTAGGTTACATGTTTTTACAGATTATTCAGGTGAATGTGGTGTGTGCCTTGCATCCTTCACAAAGAGCTGATCCCTCCCACCCAAAAACTTATATTAATTAGAGGCAGCCCCTTTAATTGCATGACGAGGTCACCCCTCTAAGTATTCATGCACGTTGATATTTCGTGACCTATATTGGCTAATGGTAAACATGTTAAACAGTTTTTATAAGATAAACATAAGGATTTCAAACTATAAAACCAGTTTTACTAAGTTATACCAGGTTTTCCAGGACTTAGACATTTCTGCTGCTCTATGCTTACGTGTTTATATTATTCTTGCTATACTTGTATATCCGTGCACTGAGCGTTATGCTCAACCGTTTTTCCTTTCATGTTCCTAAAACGACAGGTACTCAGGGACGCTCGTAGACTTTAAGCGTACGTGCATACGGATTGGAAGCTTCCTAGCCTTCATTACTTTATGCATTTCTTCATACTTTTGATACTCATTTCTATGGACATTGTTTAGTCCTTTTCATTTATAGTACTTATGTTTGTGTGTGATGAGTTCTACTTTTGGGGTACCGATGTTTGTTTCCGGTATTTCCTTTATGGTCATGTAACGTTTAATACATTTATCCTTGTATGCTTTGATGACACGCCATAATCACACGTGACCTTCCATTTACCAAAATGGGATGTTACAACCTGTAATTTGATTCCTTATAAGCCAAGGAGAAAGTGCAACTTATTGAAAATTTCAAAACGAGCATAGAGTTTTCATATTGTGATTTTTGGTTTAAAAATCTCAAAGTCATAATCCAAATATAACAACCAAATTCTCATTTATAAATTTTAACAAAGACTCTATGTATAACCACTCCGATGTGGGATACCAACCAAAATCCATTTCAAAACTAATATTCAGCATTTGCATTCAATAGTGTCGACCTGTAAGAACAGCCAACTAGCCAAGTGAAGTAAAGATATGGTGCAAAGCATCTAACAATAATTCATCGAGTTTGGCAATGTTTTCGAAGCCCAATCGGAAATCAAACTTGGTTAACGTCATGAGTCATGGTTATACGGATTATGCGATTTAGATTTATAAAATTGACGTGGTAAGTCTTTAACTAATTAACTGTGAGTTGATTTTACTTGTTTAATTCAAAAACCCAAAAGTGAAACAAGTTTGTCCACATCGCTCCAAGGAAGAATATGAATAAAAGGAAAGAGTATAAAAAAAGGTTCCAATCCTTGCTCTGACTAACTAGTAGGTAAAAATTTTATGTTTGAGTTTATAAAAATAAACTTTTACATATAAGCTAATAATAAAGTGTATTTATAATTTAATACTATTTTTATAAGTAAGTAAAATGTTTATATTTATTTTCTATTTGACATGAGGTGAAGCTTTTTAAAAGTTGTTAGTTTTTTTGTTAAAAAATAAGGCAAAAGTTATTTTACAAACTTGTTTTTTCTTTAAAACAAAGGGACACATCCAAGCTCTCTGTTTACCTTTCTTGTCAAAATATATATATAATTATCATTTTTTCTTGTCTAATTAATATAAGATTTAAATCCCTCATCCCATTTTCTTGTCTAAATATATATATAATTATCATTTTTTTAAATTAAAACACACCTCCATCAACTTCTCCACAACCGCCATCACAACCACCACGACACCGCCATCACAACCACTACTACGCCGCTCGATCACCGGCATTCAAACTGTCGCCATTGAGACCACCGTCGTTCAAACCACCACTACACCGCATAATAGAAACACCGTTGCACTAATTTTGAATTTATTTAGTTAAAATTTGCTCTGTAAAAGGTTAAATTTTATCACTTTCATCATTCATATATCTATGTAACTGATTGCTTCTAATATGTATTCAGTTAACACTTTTATTACTCTAATTGCTGATTCACTGTTATAATGCATATAAAATATTTGATGAAATGCCTGAACCAACCTGAATTGGTGATTAGTTAATTTTCTAAAGGTAGATAGCTTCTGAAAAAAGGCGAGGATAGTGCCACATCCAAGTTTCAAGAGATAAACAAGGCGTACCAAGGTCTGGATTTACATATATCTTTTTGAAATTGTTTCGTGTTATTCATTTTTGATGTTATAATTTCTATTTAGGGCTACTTTCTGTAAAACCTCTGTTTTTACCCTCATTGACTTTGTCAACTGTAGTACTATTTATATTTGGAATTTACATAATTTCACTTTTATATGAATTATTAATTATCATATACCTATTGTCATACTACCTTTCATATTTATTTTATATATATATGAACCTTTAGTCATTTGTTGACTACCTTGGCAATTGACTGGCCACTTGATTGAATAACACATGAACCTTTAGTCATTTGTTGACTACCTTGGCAATTGACTGGCCACTTGATTGAATAATGAGATTCATCACCTCAGTGCATATTTGAGATAAAACTGTAACCTTACTTAATTTATTTTATTAAGTACTTGAATCATTTTTTTATATGTACATATTTACATATAATACTTAAAAGGATTAAATGCCTAAACACTTTAAAAACAATGTATATTATTTTACATTGTCACCTATTTACTTTAATAAAGTAAATTAATTTTAGTAATGTATTTAATAATACACTTTCATTAAGTTATCTAAAAGCTTTAACAAAAATACCTACAACACAACAAGTACCTATAATAATATACAAAGACTATTATTATCATACAACACTTGGCAAAATTACCAAAAACCCCTCCCCATGCATAAATAAAACGTGTAGATGTATGCATGCATACACTACCATCATTTGATTTAACTAGCTACAAGTAACCTAGTGTAATCATACACTCCACTAATACCCTATGCTAATGCATGCATAACCCTACTCTACTTACACCTTAACCATGCTTACTTACACACACTTACATGCATAAGCATACCTTTTTCTACCAACCCCATACCTTCACCTTACAAGTTTACTTACACACTCAATGAAAACACTTGTCCCCCATTTTGACTTTGGAAACACACGGCCACATACCAAATTTGGGAAGGAGTATGTTTTGCAAAAATAGACACATGTTTAAACTAACCAACCAAATATCTTACTCAAGATATGATGTATCTTGGTAGAGATACTAAGGACATGGTACCAAGATCATAATAGATCTCTCTCTCTCTCTTGATTATAAGTCGAAACACACACAACCCACACAACACAAAACATTTTCTCAATCTCATTCCTTCTCTCTCAACTCACGGCTAAAACACCATCACCATCATTTTTAAACCTCCAAAAGTTACTACTACTCCTATACTATGTCTTCTACAACCTAAAGGTTAATCCTAAGCTCAACCTATAAGAAACCTTGATCATTGAAGCAAGAACAAGAACCCTAGGAGACTCCTTAAAGCCCACGTCATACTTATGTTTTCCTAAACCTCCATTGTTGAAAGCTTGTCACTTGTCTCTACTCATCTTCATATCATTCCTAAACCTAACTAAACAAGTACGTCCAAGTTAAAACCTATCTTTTCTAATACATTACATTCATATATATTGATGTGTACATGTTTATTTTGGTAAAGTTAACATTTAAACAAGTATGGAAACCCTAAAAACCTAAGTAAAACCCACGGCTTATTTTTACATATGACAAAACTTGATGTAAAAACTTGTCAACCTTGAAGAACATATCAACATGACCTTGTTTAACTTATAAAATCATGAAAACCTAACCAGGCAAATAATTTGGGACGTGAGCTTTAAGCTCATATTATGATTTTGAGTGATCTTGGAATATTATATAACTAGAAATAATAGCTTCATGTTATTAGGTGCCTTAAAATATTAAGATCACTACTAGGCCTCATAAGATTAGTTTAAGCTCACTATAATACTTTGCCTAGATAAATAATCATTTTTATTAAATAAATGTTTTATAAGACTCTTAGTGTCAAAATATGATTTTATAAAGTTACATGTTAAAAATATAGATCTATGATTATTTTGGATTTAAATGATAGATCTAAGAAGTTTTGGACTAAAATAGTATATATATAAACTTTCGGGTTAAAAATGGCATAAATAATACTTTCGGACTAAAGTGTAATTTTAGTAAGTAAAAGGGATCTAAATGAATAAGTGTAGAACTTGGTATTTCAAAAACATAAACTTTGATCCACTTTTAAAAATATGCCGAGAGTCCAAGGGTGTGTTTTGAACATATCCGAAACTTTGTAAAGTTAAAAAGGACTAAAAAGAGATTACTAAAATATTAGGGTAAGTTGTGTAAACTTTGGAAAGCCTAAGGACTACTTTGGACACAAGCCGTGACATAATATTAACCTTAGGGACTAAAAGTGTCAAGTTACTAAACTTAATAAAACACTAAGCAACCCTAGGGACTAAACCTGCCTAAAGCCGAAACCTAAACAAGCCCTAGGGGGCATAAATGTAACTTATAATAAACCCTAATACTAGCCGAAACTATAGGGACTAAAACTGCCATTAAGTGAAACTATTATAAGCCCTAGAATATGCCGCATACTATAGGGATCAAAATTGACATTTTATGAAACTTTAAGGAACCCTAGTTACACGTGTAACTAGGAGGGACCAAAACTGTAAATACTTGAAAGAATTAGAAACCCTAGGGGTATAAAAGTAATTTAATCGCGAGTATCCGTTTATTTAAAATGACTAAAACGTATTTTTATACAATTATTACGAACCTTAAAACCTTATATATTGTAAGTCATTATTTAAACGTAAAACTTAAATAAATGTAACAATTGTTATTTTTCAAACCTATAACTTAATAAATGTAAATCTTACGTAAACATGGATTTTAAATAAATGTTATACATTTATAAACCTTATTTATATATTAAATATAAATTGTAAATGGTTAACTTATAAAATAAATATATCAATTATATTTATTTTCCTATCACTTTAAACGTATATAAAACCATCCTATATGAATACTTAAAGTGTTTTATAAACAACGTAAGTACAAAATATTAATTAAGTGAATTAATTAATTAAACCTTATTATTTATTTTATACCTAAAATAAATACTATTAGAACTTGTACTACGACGAACAAATTACAAGTATTGTAATTAAAAACTTAAACCCGTTTAAACATGTACAGATTGATTCTGAAACTTTTATGCATTATGTTAATGCAATTACTGAGACCTTGTAATTATTTAGGTCATTGACTGTATCGTGAGCATCCTTATCAGATTTATCTTCTGACTTATTGTTGTACTACTGAGGTGAGTTCATAGCCCCACTTTATATATTGACAAACTTTTAAATCTTTTAATGGGGAAGAAAACATGCAACATATTTGATTTTCTGGACATAGATTGAACCGTGAAACCTTTGATTACCATGCCTATTGTAGATGAACAGCATGACCCGTGCATCCGAAACTGTTAGAATTGTTGAATTACCTGAATGTTATGAATAGATCTATTTGGGATTGACCGTCCCCATCTGGGTGAGTCATGCTCACTGTGCCTCGGCCGGGACAACAGATGTTTCAAATGTCAGCACTTATTTTTGTTCTGGGTGCCTTATATGGCGAAGGGTCCTTATCTGTTAAGGACTTAACTGTCAAGTTTCAGTTTCGGGCAATATGGAAACGTAATCACTTTTAAGTATTGATGCTTTGTGCATTACTACTTCTTGGAATATCTACTGTCCAAACTTAACTTAATTAAACCTGTGAATTCACCAACTTTATGTTGACTTTCTAGGCATGTTTTCTCAGGTAACTGAAGCAGGTAATGGTGTGCATGAAGTCAAGCATCATGATAGATTGCATTTATAGAGCTCATATGGGGTTTTATAAATTGGGAATAAATTCAAACGTTCAGACAATGTTAAAGACTACTGTAATACTATTTGCACTTTCAATCATGTAATAAATGTAAAGATAATCTTTTATCTGTTGCTCTATATTCTGTTTGTTGTTGATCCACCTACGTGACACCCAAATATTATTTTCCGCTGCGTTGACTCAATTTGGGGGTGTCACAGAAATGGTATCAGAGCGATAGTTATAGAGAATCAGAGCCAAGTTTAAATTAAATATAAAATTTTTTTTTTATATAATCTGAACTATAACTGCTTTAAAAATCTTTTGGGATTTTCGGGACTAGAACAGTTAAGCATGTAGACCGTAGAGCATACATCGATTGTGTGATTGCCTGTGCATTGATTATTACATCCGGTTAATTAATCTTATAAGTATTAACGTAACCTTTAGCATGGCGAGTGTTAAATGGCATTATTATATAATTTTAAATTATATTTCTCAAAAATTTTAACTTGAGTAAGTTTATACTTATATCAATTAAAACTATATTACTTTCAGATTTATCATGACTTCGCCTACTGATACACCTGCTGCCGTATCTCCGACGACCGTCTTGTGTGGATGGTTATCTGCTAGTGACTCCGGCGATAGTCATGCATCTGTCGACGCTGCATCCATTGAGGCGCTTATTTCTTCACCACCTGTTTCCCCCGCTGGGGAAGAGGTCCAGCCTCCTACTGTTACACCACCTGTACCCCTCGTGACTGTACTACGGGATCATGCACCCGAGTCTTTGCCACCTCGTAAGAGGAGGTTCGAGGCACCTCTCGATTCCACCTTTGAGATCGGTGAGGGCTCCCGGGCCAGACATGCTGATCCTGTCCAGGCCTAGATCACGGCACTTGCCGCACGCCAGGCCCAGGACGTAGCATACATTCTTGCTCTGCTAGCGGCCGGACAGACTGAGCGCACTGTTCTATAGCAGCGCCATGACCTTTTATCGTGGACCGTGAGCTTAGAGGCACACGCTGCCCGAGGAGTGTGGTCGACTACTTATCATTCTCTCTAGTGGTTGCTGGATGAGAACGAGTTCCTTCGAGAGCAGATCTACCTACTGCAGAGTCAGCAGACAGAGACTCACACCGCCCTTATGACCATGGAGCAGACTCTTGCCATATTCTTCGACCTCCAGGATGTCCGCCATCAGGGGTTGACGTCAGAGACCGCTCATCTCCGGGGAGTTCAGCAGACTCTCAGAGACCAGTTCCGTGAGGCACTCCGACTGCTCAGAGAGACCAGGACTGCTATGACCGCGATGCAGGATGCCATGCAGGCACCGGCTGTCTCATCTCCGCCTGTGGCGCCAGCCGTATCCGAGGAGTCAGTTAGGCATCAGTAGATTAGATGTGCTAGATCTTTTGTACATCATGATAAGCTATTAGGGTTGCACCTAGGCTATCATGATATAGGATCTCTTGTATTTGTACTTTTCTTTAGTCAGTTGTATTTCCTGCACTGTACTATTTAGATTAGGGATTCATAGATGATGTACTTTAGATTTCATGTACCACCATCCCAGACAGGCGGGCTGTGCTCTGTCTTGGATTAGGTTGTGCATTTTGTACTGTATTCCTATTCTAGACTTATGGCATGTACTCATTAGCTCTTGTTATATCCGTACTGTATTATATTGTGAACTTTAAACAGGTTATCCAATTTGTTGCAAAGTATATGCATGAAATTCCTTTTCGTGTAATTATATAAAACTGTGCTAACACCTTGAACTAATGATTTCATTTTTTTGTATAATTATAGAAAAATGGTAAACACTAGAACGAACCCCGTCAATACCGAGACTGCCCAAAACGTCACTACTGCCCAATTAAGGGAAATGATTGACCAAGGCATCGCATCTGCGATGGCTGCCAGCAGGAACGTAGATGACAGTCAAAATTCCAACAACCGCCGGAATAATCAGACCACCAGGGGTTGCTCTTACCCCGACTTCTTGAAATGTAAACCTTCCTATTACAAGGGCAAAGAAGGAGTGGTGGAACTGATGCAGTGGTTTGAGAGGATGGAAACGGTATTTCGCATCAGTGATTGTGCAGAAGAGAACAAAGTGAAGTTTTCCGCCTGCACCCTACTTGAGAGTGCTCTTACTTGGTGGAACTCTGTTGTTGCTACTCTTGGACACGATGCTGCCTATGCTCTCAACTGGACTGAGTTGAAGGAGAGGATGACTGAGAAATACTGCCCAAGGGGAGAAATGAAGAAGCTGGAGATCGAGTTATGGGATCTTAGATGCAAGAACAATGACATCACTGCGTACAACCAAAGGTTCCAATAGTTGACCCTAATGTGCGTCAGGATGTTTGTAGAGGAGGATGAAAAGATTGAGAAGTACGTGGGTGGACTCCCAGACGCCATTCACGATAGCGTGCTCGCATCTCGACCTACTACCGTCGAGAGTGCCATTGAGTTCGCTACTGAGTTGATAAACAAAAGAGTCCGTACCCTATCTGAGAGGCAGACTGACAACAAGCGAAAGGCAGACGAGCACTTCCGCTATCAGCACCAACAGCATCCTAAGAAGCAGAATGTTGGGCAAGTTTACAGTGCTACTACTGTAGGAACTAACTCGTACGGAGGCACCAAACCTTTGTGCTCAAAGTGCAACTATCATCATACTTTTGATAACCCTTGCCAGACCTGCTACAGATGTGGACAAGTAGGTCACTTTGCTAAAACCTGTCAAGTTAATGCTGTCACCCAGGCCCGACCCAATCAAAACACTGGAAGCTACAACAACAGGGGTGGATACAATGCCCGTGGGAACGGGAATGGACAGCAGGGGAACCGCAATGCTACTGGAGGAAACAACAATGGACCCAAGAAGGGAGTTGTGTGCTACGAGTGTGGAGCACCAGGACACACGAGGTCAGGTTGCCCTAAGCGGGCAAGCCAGAACAAGAACAGTGGAGGAGCTTCATCTAGAGTGTACGTGGTCGGCAATGCAAAAGCCAACCCCGATTCAAATGTCGTAACTGGTACGTTTCTATTGAACAATCGTTATGCATCTGTCTTATTTGATACTGGAGCAGACCGAAGTTTTATATCCACTGAATTTAGTCAAGTACTAGAAGTTGTCCCTACAATCTTAGATCACTGTTACTCTATAGAATTAGCTGACGGTAAAATTGTAGATGCTGACACTATCATTAGAGGTTGCACCTTAAATCTTTCCAAACACCCGTTCAACATTGACCTTATCCCCGTAAACCTTGGTAGTTTTGATATTATTATCGGCATGGACTGGTTAGCAAGATACCGCGCAGTCATTGTTTGTGACGAGAAGTTAGTCCGTATTCCATGGGGAAACGAAACTCTAATCATTCTAGGTGACGGTAACACCGACCTCGCTGACACTAGACTTAGTGTTGTCTCTTGTACCAAAGCTCAGAAATATTTGTTGAGAGGATGTCCTATCTTCTTGGCCCATATTTCTCGAACAGATGAAGAAGAAAAACCCGAGAAGAAGCAATTCAAGGACGTACCCATTGTCCGAGATTTTCCAGAAGTCTTTCCTGATGAGTTGCCAGGCTTACCACTGACTCGACAAGTGGAATTTCAAATTGATTTGATTCCCGGAGCAGCACCTGTAGCTAAAGCTCCATACCGGTTAGCACCATCAGAGATGAAGGAATTAGCTGAACAACTTCAAGAACTGTCTGACAAAGGATTCATACGACCCAGTTCCTCACCATGGGGAGCTCCTGTGTTATTTGTCAAAAAGAAAGATGGTTCTTTTCGAATGTGCATCGATTACAAAGAGCTGAATAAGTTAATTGTGAAGAATCGTTATCCGCTTCCTCGTATTGACGACCTATTTGACCAACTGCAAGGGTCAAGTGTGTACTCCAAGATTGACTTGAGATCTGGATACCACCAGCTACGAGTCAGGGAGGAAGATATTCCAAAGACAGCTTTTAGAACCCGTTACGGCCATTACGAATTCCAGGTTATGCCATTTGGGTTGACCAATGCACCAGCTATTTTCATGGACCTTATGAACCGTGTGTGCAGACCCTACCTGGATAAATTTGTGATAGTCTTCATCGACGACATACTCATTTATTCCAAGAACAAACAAGAACATGGGGAACACCTTGCACAAGTACTAAAGGTACTCAAGGAGGAGCAGCTCTATGCCAAATTCTCTAAATGTGAATTTTGGATTCCTAGAGTGCAATTCTTTGGTCATGTCATCGATTGTGACAGTATTCATGTGGATCCAGCAAAGGTCGAATCTGTCAAGGATTGGGTATCTCCTAAATCACCAACGGAGATCCGCCAATTTTTAGGCCTTGCCGGATACTACCGTAGATTCATTGAGGATTTTTCCAAGATAGCCAAACCGATGACCAAACTTACACAGAAGGGAATAAAGTTCGAGTGGGGAGAGAAGGAAGAATCAGCTTTCCAACTGATCAAGCAGAAGTTATGCAGTGCACCTATACTGGCCTTGCCTGAAGGCAATGATGATTTCGTTGTATACTGTGATGCCTCGCACAAAGGCTTAGGAGCCGTATTGATGCAGAAGATGAAAGTGATTGCCTACGCTTCAAGGCAATTGAAGAAGCATGAGAATAATTACACCACTCACGATCTAGAACTTGGATCCGTAGTTTTTGCTCTCAAAATCTGGAGGCATTACCTATACGGAACAAAGTGCACAGTGCATACTGACCACAAAAGTTTGCAACACATATTGGATCAGAAGGAGTTAAACATGAGGCAACGCCGTTGGATTGAGTTACTGAGTGACTACGACTGCGAGATCAAATACCACCCGGGAAAAGCAAACGTGGTTGCTGATGCTTTAAGTCGTAAGGAAACAGACCCTCCTATGAGAGTTCGGGCATTGGTGATGACAATCAGTTTGGATCTACCCAACCAAATTTTAGAAGCTCAGACTCAAGCCCAATTGCCTGAAAACCTCGTGAAGGAAGATGTCGGGGGAATGCTCAGAACTGATCTTAGCAAAGAAAAGTTAGAACCTAGAGCAGACGGAACCCTATGCCTTCACGGACGAAGTTGGTTACCTTGTTATGGAGATTTGAGGAACTTGATCATGCACGAATCTCATAAGTCTAAATATTCTATACATCCCGGATCTGAAAAGATGTATCAAGATATGAAGAGGTTATATTGGTGGCCGAATATGAAAGCCAACATTGCCACCTACGTTCAGAAATGTTTGACCTGTGCTCGCGTCAAAGCTGAACACCAGAGACCATCGGGTTTACTTGTACAACCCAAGATACCGGAATGGAAATGGGAAAACATCACTATGGACTTTGTCACCAAACTCTCAAAGTCATCTCACGATTACGATACCATATGGGTAAACGTCGATCGACTCACCAAGTCCGCTCATTTCCTGCCGATTAGGGAGAATGATCCCCTTGCCAAACTAGCAAAGACGTACCTAAAGGAGTAATAAGTGTGAAAACACTTATCCTTTTGCCACTAAAATCAAGGAAAAACAAGACCGAATCATGTGTTTATTATCATAAATGTCGGAATTACGCGTGGTTTTGTGTTTTTGTTTTCAAATAGGTACAAATGATCAAAAGGAAAGAAAACACGGGACTTCATGGTCAAACGTTGAAGAAAAGTACAAAAAGAGACGAAGACGAAGTCAAAGACCAAAAGTGTGCCCAAGTTTACGAAACCCGACAAAATCGACACGAGCTTAAAGAAAAAGATCGAGAAAACCGAAATCAAGCTCATTTTTAGTGGAATTAATATTTTATGGAGTTAATGGGCTTTGTGGGCCCCACATTGGACAAATGGGCTCAAAAGCCCATTTAAGAATTAACTTCTTGAAATCCAGCCCAATATGGCCCATTTATAACGGATGGAGCTTGGTTTAGCGGATGGTAGATATTTGGGCCTCAAGCCCACTTGGCTTAATTAAGTTAACCAAATGGGAAGGATTGGTAGAGTTTGGGCTCAAGCACCATTTGGTAGTGACGTTACAAGGCATAAAGAGTGGACAAATATGTATAAATTGAGAAAGTCAGTCAACACTCAATCACACACCTCACGTCTATTTTACTCCCAACCGCCCCCACTCACAATAAAACACATTATTTTTTACCCCAACTCCTTTTTCACTCGTTACAACCTAGAAAAAATAACACCTACTGTTTTTTTCCTCCTCCATTTTTCCTACCTCCCCAAACCCTAGATTACCCCATCAACAAAAATTACCAATAGAAAATTGGGGTTTTTTACACCAGTGATTAATTCACACAAAACCATTGAGATCCCCCCCAAGAATCGGAGTCATACACTCTCTGGTGGTCCTCCTCACGTGACACGCTGGCAATCCAAACCCAAATTAATCTCAGCCATAGATTAAAGAAGAAAGGAAAGAGAAGAGATTGAACGATCAAGATTCTACTCCGTGTTCACCAAGGAAATCTAGAAGGATCGGGGGATCCTTATAAAAACCCCCTTCATTGTAATTCATTTGAATAGCTTTTCATTATTTATTTTTCCTAGTTTTTAAATTAAATTAGGAGTAGGATTTAAATTAGTTTTAATTTTTGCAAATTAGATTAGATTTAATCATTGTAATCTTCATTTTTCAGTTAATGTAATTTTATTTTGATTATTAATGAAAAAAGTTTGATTTAATTAATTTCATCTCTCAATTTATTTTCTGTTAAAATTTAATGATTAATCTATTTTCCTTTTTTTATTCTACTGTTTGTTATATTTAATCCTACTGTTTTCGCTTAATATTATTATTATAAAAAAAATAAATAAATAATTATAATAAAAAAAAAAAATATATATATATATATATATATATATATATACTGTTCGAGGCATCTGCTATTGTTTGGAATCACTTTTGTTCGATTGGTTGGTTCGAGAGACTTAATGAAGATTCGAGTTGAAGTTGAAGATGGTGGTGTTCGGTTTCGATTAAGATGGCTCAGTGCCTCAATCTTCGTCGCAACGGTTTTCATCAAAAGGTTCTCATCTCCTTTCTCTTTTAATTTTTAGTTAAGTTTTGTTTTAAGTTTAATGATATCTGCTTATTGTTAGTTTTTATTAAGTTTAATTGTTAACTGTTTTTACTTATGGTTTCTTAGCAGTTTGCTTTTAAGGTTTATTTATAATAAGCTTTGTTTTTGTTTGATGATTTATTTGGTTAGATAGGATTTGTTATTTAAGCTTAGTATTAAGATTTGGACTTCATTTTAGTTATACCTGCGTTTCTGTTTGTTTTGGTTTCGTTTATGTGCTTATTTCGATTCAGCTTATAGATTCGTTTAGCTTATTTTGGTTGTTGATATTGCTTATTAGGATGTTGGCTTATTTTACCCTATCTGCTTATTTGGTTTTTGTATTTGCTATTTAGTCAGATTTAAATGATATAGTTTTTGGATCTGTTTTTCAGTTTTAGCTTTTAATGTATTAGCTTATTTATTTCGAATATGCTTATTTGCTTTTGTGCTTATCAGTTTTTCTTTTAGCTGCTTATTGGGTCTATAAGTGTGCTGTGTCAAAAGCTCAGACTCTATCAGTCTGAGTATTTAATTGTTCCAAAAAAGTCCAAAATAATAACAATAGCTAAAAATAGTCCGTCCTGGGGTTTGAACCCAGGACCTCTCGCATCTATGCCCAACGCCCCAACCAGTTGTGCTAAGTCACTTTTTGTGTTATGTTTCATTTCGATTAATTATTATAGTTTTTTTTAGTGGCAGTTTTTAATAGCTTAAACATGTTTTATGTTTAATTTAAATTTTAAATAGTTTTTCAAATTAATTCTGTTTTTATAAAATAATAAAAAGATAAAAAAAATATATTTTAATTTTTAAAATTAGTTTAAATTTTAAATTTAGTTTAATTAAAGTTTTTAGTTTATTTAAAATTTAGATAAAAGTTTTTATTAAGTTTGTTTTAATCTAGTTTTCTTTTATTTAGTTTAAAATTTCTTTAGATTTAAATAAAAAAGTCTTTAGTTTAAAATTAATTAGGTTTTAGTTTTATTTTCAAAATAGATTTATTTAAAAGTCATTATTAGTTTTAAAGTTTTATATTTTTAATTAGTTTTAAAATAGATTTATTTAAATTAGATTTTAATATTAAACAGTTTTAATTAGTTAAAAATTATCAAAAATAGATTTTACCAAAAACAAATCAAGTCGTTACGATAATTGCTAATCAATTCGGGTGAGTCGAGGAATGATAATAAAGAAAGAAAAAAGTAATATAAAAAGGGTAACAAAATCTCAGTTTCAAAATGGCGCCGCTGCCGCTTCGCTCGTACGATTGACGATTTTTCGTGAAGACGTTTGGATTTTGGGATCCGTTCTTTTTGAACGTTACGTTTCTTGCAACAAAAATCAAAAATACAAAAAAATCAAAAAACTTAAAAATACAAAAACATTAAAAAATCGCAAAAGCAATTTCTTTCCTAAGAATTGCACCAAAAAAAAATTAAAAAATCCAAAAGTAATACGTTTTCCTAAACGTATTACACCAAAAATATTACGTATTAGTGTTAATTTTTTTTTAATTCGATTTCTTTCGATTTTTTTCTTTTGTATATATATTTTTTCTAAAAAATACAAAAATATTCTTCTTTATCCTCTTTTGTGTTTAATTCTTTTTCTCAACCCCTCTTATTTATAATTCTTCATGGATTCGTCTTGCGTTCGGTGTGGAAGACCATGGCATGGTTTTCAAACATGTCAATGGTGTATTTGTGAGCGGTGTGGTTTTGATATCGACAATACACAATTTGGATTTTGTCCATTTTGCAATTCAACGAATTCGTACTTCTCCTCTTACAATACTTTCTCCCCCCCTCCCGTCTATGACAATCCCTATCCGCAACATGAACCGGGTTTTTCCCAATACCCGTGTTGCAATCATTGTGGGGGCCCTCACGATACATCTTATTGTCAACCAATGAATTATGAGCCACATCCGTACTATAATTCCGGTTTTCATAACTATGATCCCCCACATCCCATCCTCAATCATCAATCCTCTCATAGAATTCAACAAATCAATGCTTTGAATGAAGAAAGAAAAGCCCTTCTTTTGGAACTTCATGACGGCTTAATTCGACTGACCGAGACATTGGAGGAGCAACAACGACAACGACAAGAGCAAGTATCTAATCTTAGTGATTATACTCCGCCTCTTGCGCGTTCTTTCTATTATGATGATGATGACGATGAGAATACTATTTCATGGAATGATCTTTGTGCTCAATGTCCTAGTGCAATTGTAATTCCTTCTCTCCACTTGCCGGCTCTCGAGCCTAAGGATTCTACCACTCCTATTCTCGATTCTTCTACTACGGAGCCCGATGCCTCTCTCATCATGGGGAATGAGGGTCTTATCACTATTCCTTGTGACGAGACTCTTATTCCAATCCAAAGTGAGCCTACGGTTGCTTCCGATAGTGACGATGAGTGTGAATCTCTTTCTAGTGATGACTCATTACCTCCCACCGACATCTTGGGAAACGATTCTTTGGCTTTCTCTAATCCCAATTTTGATCTCGATGATGATTTTACTTCTAGTGATGACGAGTCACTATCCGATGAAGACGTTCCGAAGGAAAATTTCAAGATTTATTCGAACCCTTTATTTGATTTTGATGACGCCTACATCTCTAGTGAGGTGAATCCTCTCTTTGAAGAGGGGATTGAGGACATTGATAGCTCCGACTCTATTGCTATTGATGAGCATCCTTTGTTAGCCAGGCCACCTCCCATCGTAGAGGAGGTGGAGAGATTTGACCCTACCTTCCGTTTGATTCGGTCTGGTGAGGTGACGCGGGTGGTAGATATGTCCTCTGATATTTCTCATATTATGTTGCCACCCCGTCCTACCGCGTGCACACCCAAGCAAGTGATGTATCGCTTTTACTCTCCTCATTTCATACCGGGAAATGAGGATGAGTGCTTTGACCCGGGAGGTGACATTGACCATTCTTTGATTGATACCTTTCCGGCTTTGCCGAATAGTGACCATCCTATGTCTTTGAGGGATGACAATTTGTCTCCTTTACCCACCCCACCTCCCGTGGATCATGACGTCACATACTTCTCGTATGTTGAGCGGACTTTTCTCCCTTTCATGACTTATCCTCCCGCCTCTCATTTATTATGTTCCTCCGGGACCGAGGATAAGATTTTTGATCCCGGTATAACATTCGAGGCTTCCCCATGGACCATTTAATTCGGGGTCGAGTCAGGCTCGTGACTCGGTTAACAAAAACAAGCGCTTCTCGGGAGGCAACCCGCTTATCTATCTTTTATTTATTTATTTTCTACAATAAGTGTAGGGGGAGCCGTATAGGTTGTTTGTGTGTTGTGATTGTGTAGGTACATGTGCTTTGATGATCCACTTTTGGTACTTTTGACGTGACCCGTGTTCCCGTGTTACCCGTGTACCCGGTTCCTTCGATAAGTTTTTGCTATTGTGATTCTATCTTAAAACGAATAAATGTAATCACTTTAGTTGTCCCTTCCTTAGCTCGATTTTAAACAACGTACTCAATGTCCTAAGTGTAGGGGAGTTTATTCTCCCACATGCTTAAACATTGAGGACAATGTTTATATCAAGTGTAGGGGGGCCTTCTATCGAATTTTAGTGGCCTTTTCCATGAATTTGACCCCATTTAACCGGAAAATTTTTAAAATTTTCAACGTTTTTCAAATTTTTGATCTATTTTGGCCTAGTAGTATTTTTTTCTTTCCTTTTATTATCGCATCATAATAATTTCCATTTCAAGAATAAAGTCAAAAATAAAATATATAAATAAAATGGTTTTAACAAGTTTAGATATCTTTGATATATTAGGCCCGTCATGAATATTTTGACTCAACCCGAGTTTACTTATCCGAGTTTACTCTAGCTAGTATCCTTAACCATATGGACCTTAATTGGTTTATTAGGCTAAGCATCCACGAGTCTCATTCTTTGAGATTTTAAATTGTGGAGAACGAGAGATGATAGAGTTAATTATAAGTTCGGTATTCTTTCATTAACTTATGTGAGTTAGTTATGAGCTTTTTCTCCCATCACTTGTTAATAAATATATTTGCAATAAATAAGGTTGTACGATTTAAAAGGTTACTTAGCTTCTAGCACAAGATCGTTTAAAAGTTGCTCGGTATTAATTAGAGTTCATAGCCAAGGCATAACTTATTGAAACGGGACGCGAAGATTGGCTTATCCAAAAAGGCCCTAACAAGGCATAAGGATACCCGAGTCCAAAAAGGCCCTAACAAGGCATGAGGATTCACTTTTTGCTAAAGATCCTAAGATGATGTGAAGATCATTAATCCAAATCAATATGAAGGATCAAGACACACGACGAGAAGATATTACTCCCCTAAAGATCATGGAGAAGTCTATCCAAAAAGACCCTAACAAGGTATGAGGATAAATAGATCCAAGTCCGAAAAGGAGGCGGATCGTTGTATATCAAAATCCTAAATAAAGAAGAGGATAAATGAAGAAGTCGTGGTCAACGTTTGAAGCATCTTTCACTCCTTATGAAGATGTATACCAAAATGAAGAGAAGACCATAAGTTCAAGATCGTCTCTCAAGATTTGAAGTTTGAAGTACAAGCCAAATATCGGTCCGAGAAAGGTCTCAAATCGTGAAACGAGTTATTCCAAGATATGAACTTTTTGAGGTTTCGAGAAGCAGTTTTAAAAGATTTTGTCCTTTAGCTAACTATTGATTAAATCGTCCCACTTTGTTTTCGGCCTAAATAAATTATCGAAATAAGTAAAAAATGCATCCTCGCGATCATTCAAGACAAAAATAAAATATAAGAGATACACCATAGGAATAAGGGGGTCTAAGTGATTAACTAAACCACATGAGTAAGTGTTAGTCGTGCTAACTTGTAATAACAATGATCTCGTTTTTGAGCTTGGTATGGGGAACGTGAAACTTGAGGGTGATTTATATTCATGACACCTAAGCCCTAATCCAAGTCTTAGATTTCTTTACGAGTTTCTTCCATCGAATAATTTCCAAGTTAAAATAAAATTGTTATAACTTTTGTCTCCTTTTAAGTTTTTATCTTTTCATAGTGGTATTAGTATAAAGGCCAAGACGGATTAATTATGAGAAAAATGTAACTTATGCCTTAAAATAATGCATTGCATGGGGTCATTGCAATGGTCAAGTGTAGGGGATTTAATAAGTGTGAAAACACTTATCCTTTTGCCACTAAAATCAAGGAAAAACAAGACCGAATCATGTGTTTATTATCATAAATGTCGGAATTACGCGTGGTTTTGTGTTTTTGTTTTCAAATAGGTACAAATGATCAAAAGGAAAGAAAACACGGGATTTCATGGTCAAACGTTGAAGAAAAGTACAAAAAGAGACGAAGACGAAGTCAAAGACAAAAAGTGTGCCCAAGTTTACGAAACCCGACAAAATCGACACGAGCTTAAAGAAAAAGATCGAGAAAACCGAAATAAAGCTCATTTTTAGTGGAATTAATATTTTATGGAGTTAATGGGCTTTGTGGGCCCCACATTGGACAAATGGGCTCAAAAGCCCATTTAAGAATTAACTTCTTGAAATCCATCCCAATATGGCCCATTTATAACGGATGGAGCTTGGTTTAGCGGATGGTAGATATTTGGGCCTCAAGCCCACTTGGCTTAATTAAGTTAACCATATGGGAAGGATTGGTAGAGTTTGGGCTCAAGCACCATTTGGTAGTGACGTTACAAGGCATAAAGAGTGGACAAATATGTATAAATTGAGAAAGTCAGTCAACACTCAATCACACACCTCACGTCTATTTTACTCCCAACCGCCCCCACTCACAATAAAACACATTATTTTTTACCCCAACTCCTTTTTCACTCGTTACAACCTAGAAAAAATAACACCTACTGTTTTTTTCCTCCTCCATTTTTCCTACCTCCCCAAACCCTAGATTACCCCATCAACAAAAATTACCAATAGAAAATTGGGGTTTTTTACACCAGTGATTAATTCACACAAAACCATTGAGATCCCCACAAGAATCGGAGTCATACACTCTCTGGTGGTCCTCCTCACGTGACACGCTGGCAATCCAAACCCAAATTAATCTCAGCCATAGATTAAAGAAGAAAGGAAAGAGAAGAGATTGAACGATCAAGATTCTACTCCGTGTTCACCAAGGAAATCTAGAAGGATCGGGGGATCCTTATAAAAACCCCCTTCATTGTAATTCATTTGAATAGCTTTTCATTATTTATTTTTCCTAGTTTTTAAATTAAATTAGGAGTAGGATTTAAATTAGTTTTAATTTTTGCAAATTAGATTAGATTTAATCATTGTAATCTTCATTTTTCAGTTAATGTAATTTTATTTTGATTATTAATGAAAAAAGTTTGATTTAATTAATTTCATCTCTCAATTTATTTTCTGTTAAAATTTAATGATTAATCTATTTTCCTTTTTTTATTCTACTGTTTGTTATATTTAATCCTACTGTTTTCGCTTAATATTATTATTATAAAAAAAAAAATAATTATAATAATAATAAAAAAAAAAAATATATATATATATATATATATATATATATATATATATATATATATATATATATATATATATATATATATATATATATATATATATATATATATATATATATATATATATACTGTTCGAGGCATCTGCTATTGTTTGGAATCACTTTTGTTCGATTGGTTGGTTCGAGAGACTTAATGAAGATTCGAGTTGAAGTTGAAGATGGTGGTGTTCGGTTTCGATTAAGATGGCTCAGCGCCTCAATCTTCGTCGCAACGGTTTTCATCAAAAGGTTCTCATCTCCTTTCTCTTTTAATTTTTAGTTAAGTTTTGTTTTAAGTTTAATGATATCTGCTTATTGTTAGTTTTTATTAAGTTTAATTGTTAACTGTTTTTACTTATGGTTTCTTAGCAGTTTGCTTTTAAGGTTTGTTTATAATAAGCTTTGTTTTTGTTTGATGATTTATTTGGTTAGATAGGATTTGTTATTTAAGCTTAGTATTAAGATTTGGACTTCATTTTAGTTATACCTGCGTTTCTGTTTGTTTTGGTTTCGTTTATGTGCTTATTTCGATTCAGCTTATAGATTCGTTTAGCTTATTTTGGTTGTTGATATTGCTTATTAGGATGTTGGCTTATTTTACCCTATCTGCTTATTTGGTTTTTGTATTTGCTATTCAGTCAGATTTAAATGATATAGTTTTTGGATCTGTTTTTCAGTTTTAGCTTTTAATGTATTAGCTTATTTATTTCGAATATGCTTATTTGCTTTTGTGCTTATCAGTTTTTCTTTTAGCTGCTTATTGGGTCTATAAGTGTGCTGTGTCAAAAGCTCAGACTCTATCAGTCTGAGTATTTAATTGTTCCAAAAAAGTCCAAAATAATAACAATAGCTAAAAATAGTCCGTCCTGGGGTTTGAACCCAGGACCTCTCGCATCTATGCCCAACGCCCCAACCAGTTGTGCTAAGTCACTTTTTGTGTTATGTTTCATTTCGATTAATTATTATAGTTTTTTTTTAGTGGCAGTTTTTAATAGCTTAAACATGTTTTATGTTTAATTTAAATTTTAAATAGTTTTTCAAATTAATTTTGTTTTTATAAAATAATAAAAAGATAAAAAAAATATATTTTAATTATTAAAATTAGTTTAAATTTTAAATTTAGTTTAATTAAAGTTTTTAGTTTATTTAAAATTTAGATAAAAGTTTTTATTAAGTTTGTTTTAATCTAGTTTTCTTTTATTTAGTTTAAAATTTCTTTAGATTTAAATAAAAAAGTCTTTAGTTTAAAATTAATTAGGTTTTAGTTTTATTTTCAAAATAGATTTATTTAAAAGTCATTATTAGTTTTAAAGTTTTATATTTTTAATTAGTTTTAAAATAGATTTATTTAAATTAGATTTTAATATTAAACAGTTTTAATTAGTTAAAAATTATCAAAAATAGATTTTACCAAAAACAAATCAAGTCGTTACGATAATTGCTAATCAATTCGGGTGAGTCGAGGAACGATAATAAAGAAAGAAAAAAGTAATATAAAAAGGGTAACAAAATCTCAGTTTCAAGGAGATTGTGACCAAACATGGAATACCAGTGTCGATAATCTGTGATCGAGATGGTAGGTTCACGTCAAACTTTTGGAAGGCTTTTCAACGAGCCTTAGGTACCAATTTGGATATGAGCACTGCTTATCATCCACAAACTGATGGTCAAAGTGAACGAACCATCCAGACTCTAGAGGACATGCTGCGAGCATGTGTGATTGATTTTGGAAATGGATGGGTTGACCATATTCCTTTAGTGGAATTCTCCTACAACAACAGTTATCATGCTAGCATTAAGGCTGCCCCTTTTGAAGCACTATACGGTCGCAAATGCCGTTCTCCTGTGTGCTGGGCAGAAGTAGGTGAATTTCAGCTCACTGGACCCGAGTTAATCCAGGAGACTACTGACAAGATCGTCCTCATCAGACAAAGAATGCAAGCTGCTCGCGATCGACAAAAGAGCTACGCGGACCTGAAACGCAAACCTATGCAATTTGAAGTAGGTGACCGTGTTATGCTCAAGGTATCACCTTGGAAGGGTGTTGTACGTTTTGGCAAACGTGGGAAACTGAATCCACGTTATGTTGGCCCTTTCAAAGTAATAGCCAGGATCGGGGAAGTAGCGTATCGTTTAGAGTTGCCCCAGCAACTGAGTCGGGTGCACTCTACCTTTCATGTTTCTAACCTAAAGAAGTGCTATGCTGAAGAACCATTGGCTATGCCATTGGAAGGAGTTCAATTTGACGACAAACTCCAGTTTGTAGAAGAACCAGTAGAAATCATGGAGAGGATAGTTAAGAAGTTGAAACGCAGCCACATCCCGTTGGTCAAAGTACGTTGGAACTCTCGGAGAGGCCCTGAGTTCACTTGGGAACGAGAAGACTCGTTCAAGACCAAGTATCCACACTTGTTCACCTGACCAATGGCTTCATCTTAAGCTTTGAGGACAAAGCTAAAATAACGGGATGGTGCTGTAAAACCTCTGTTTTTACCCTCATTGACTTTGTCAACTGTAGTACTATTTATATTTGGAATTTACATAATTTCACTTTTATATGAATTATTAATTATCATATACCTATTGTCATACTACCTTTCATATTTATTTTATATATATATGAACCTTTAGTCATTTGTTGACTACCTTGGCAATTGACTGGCCACTTGATTGAATAACACATGAACCTTTAGTCATTTGTTGACTACCTTGGCAATTGACAGGCCACTTGATTGAATAATGAGATTCATCACCTCAGTGCATATTTGAGATAAAACTGTAACCTTACTTAATTTATTTTATTAAGTACTTGAATCATTTTTTTTATATGTACATATTTACATATAATACTTAAAAGGATTAAATGCCTAAACACTTTAAAAACAATGTATATTATTTTACATTGTCACCTATTTACTTTAATAAAGTAAATTAATTTTAGTAATATATTTAATAATACACTTTCATTAAGTTATCTAAAAGCTTCAACAAAAATACCTACAACACAACAAGTACCTATAATAATATACAAAGACTATTATTATCATACAACACTTGGCAAAATTACCAAAAACCTCTCCCCATGCATAAATAAAACGTGTAGATGTATGCATGCATACAGTACCATCATTTGATTTAACTAGCTACAAGTAACCTAGTGTAATCATACACTCCACTAATACCCTATGCTAATGCATGCATAACCCTACTCTACTTACACCTTAACCATGCTTACTTACACACACTTACATGCATAAGCATACCTTTTTCTACCAACCCCATACCTTTACCTTACAAGTTTACTTACACACTCAATGAAAACACTTGTCCCCTATTTTGACTTTGGAAACACACGGCCACATACCAAATTTGGGAAGGAGTATGTTTTGCTAAAATAGACACATGTTTAAACTAACCAACCAAATATCTTACTCAAGATATGATGTATCTTGGTAGAGATACTAAGGACATGGTACCAAGATCATAATAGATCTCTCTCTCTCTCTCTTGATTATAAGCCGAAACACACACAACCCACACAACACAAAACATTTTCTCAATCTCACTCCTTCTCTCTCAACTCACGGCTAAAACACCATCACCACCATTTTTAAACCTCCAAAAGTTACTACTACTCCTATACTATGTCTTCTACAACCTAAAGGTTAATCCTAAGCTCAACCTACAAGAAACCTTGATCATTGAAGCAAGAACAAGAACCCTAGGAGACTCCTTGAAGCCCACGACATACTTATGTTTTCCTAGACCTCCATTGTTGAAAGCTTGTCACTTGTCTCTACTCATCTTCATATCATTCCTAAACCTAACTAAACAAGTAAGTCCAAGTTAAAACCTATCTTTTCTAATACATTACATTCATATATATTGATGTGTACATGTTTATTTTGGTAAAGTTAACATTTAAACAAGTATGGAAACCCTAAAAACCTAAGTAAAACCCATGGCTCATTTTTACATATGACAAAACTTGATGTAAAAACTTGTCAACCTTGAATAACATATCAACATGTCCTTGTTTAACTTATAAAATCATGAAAACCTAACCATGCAAATAATTTGGGACGTGAGCTTTAAGCTCATATTATGATTTTGAGTGATCTTGTAATATTATATAACTAGAAATAATAACTTCATGTTATTAGGTGCCTTAAAATATTAAGATCACTACTAGGCCTCATAAGATTAGTTTAAGCTCACTATAATACTTTGCCTAGATAAATAATCATTTTTATTAAATAAATGTTTTATAAGACTCTTAGTGTCAAAATATGATTTTATAAAGTTACATGTTAAAAATATAGATCTATGATTATTTTGGATTTAAATGATAGATCTAAGAAGTTTTGGACTAAAATAGTATATATATAAACTTTCGGGTTAAAAATGGCATAAATAATACTTTCGGACTAAAGTGTAATTTTAGTAAGTAAAAGGGATCTAAATGAATAAGTGTAGAACTTGGTATTTCAAAAACATAAACTTTGATCCACTTTTAAAAATATGCCGAGAGTCCAAGGGTGTGTTTTGAACATATCCGAAACTTTGTAAAGTTAAAAAGGACTAAAAAGAGATTACTAAAATATTAGGGTAAGTTGTGTAAACTTTGGAAAGCCTAAGGACTACTTTGGACACAAGCCGTGACATAATATTAACCTTAGGGACTAAAGTGTCAAGTTACTAAACTTAATAAAACACTAAGAAACCCTAGGGACTAAACCTGCCTAAAGCCGAAACCTAAACAAGCCCTAGGGGGCATAAATGTAACTTATAATAAACCCTAATACTAGCCGAAACTATAGGGACTAAAACTGCCATTAAGTGAAACTATTATAAGCCCTAGAATATGCCGCATACTATAGGGATCAAAATTGACATTTTATGAAACTTTAAGAAACCCTAGTTACACGTGTAACTAGGAGGGACCAAAACTGTAAATACTTTAAAGAATTAGAAACCCTAGGGGTATAAAAGTAATTTAATCGCGAGTATCCGTTTATTTAAAAGGACTAAAACGTATTTTTATACAATTATTACGAACCTTAAAACCTTATATATTGTAAGTCATTATTTAAACGTAAAACTTAAATAAATGTAACAATTGTTATTTTTCAAACCTATAACTTAATAAATGTAAATCTTACGTAAACATGGATTTTAAATAAATGTTATACATTTATAAACCTTATTTATATATTAAATATAAATTGTAAATGGTTAACTTATAAAATAAATATATCAATTATATTTATTTTCCTATCACTTTAAACGTATATAAAACCATCCTATATGAATACTTAAAGTGTTTTATAAACAATGTAAGTACAAAATATTAATTAAGTGAATTAATTAATTAAACCTTATTATTTATTTTATACCTAAAATAAATACTATTAGAACTTGTACTACGACGAATAAATTACAAGTATTGTAATTAAAAACTTAAACCCGTTTAAACATGTACAGATTGATTCTGGAACTTTTATGCATTATGTTAATGCAATTACTGAGACCTTGTAATTATTTAGGTCATTGACTGTATCGTGAGCATCCTTATCAGATTTATCTTCTGACTTATTGCCGTACTACTGAGGTGAGTTCATGGCCCCACTTTATATATTGACAAACTTTTAAATCTTTTAATGGGGAAGAAAACATGCAACATATTTGATTTTCTGGACATAGATTGAACTGTGAAACCTTTGATTACCATGCCTATTGTAGATGAACAGCATGACCCGTGCATCCGAAACTGTTAGAATTGTTGAATTACCTGAATGTTATAAATAGATCTATTTGGGATTGACCGTCCCCATCTGGGTGAGTCATGCTCACTGTGCCTCGGCCGGGACAACAGATGTTTCACATGTCAGCACTTATTTTTGTTCTGGGTGCCTTATATGGCGAAGGGTCCTTATCTGTTAAGGACTTAACTGTCAAGTTTCAGTTTCGGGCAATATGGAAATGTAATCACTTTTAAGTATTGATGCTTTGTGCATTACTACTTCTGGGAATATCTACTGTCCAAACTTAACTTAATTAAACCTGTGAATTCACCAACTTTATGTTGACTTTCTAAGCATGTTTTCTTAGATAACTGAAGCAGGTAATGGTGTGCATGAAGTCAAGCATCATGATAGATTGCATTTATAGAGCTCATATGGGGTTTTATAAATTGGGAATAAATTCAAACTTTCAGACAATGTTAAAGACTATTGTAATACTATTTGCACTTTCAATCATGTAATAAATGTAAAGATAATCTTTTATCTGTTGCTCTATATTCTGTTTGCTGTTGATCCACCTACGTGACACCCAAATATTATTTTCCGCTGCGTTGACTCAATTTGGGGGTGTCACACATTCTATTAGTTTTACGTGACTGGTAGTGTGTTCTGTTTTGTTACATGTGATGATCGAACTTTAAAATGGCAACTTGACAGTTGACTTTCTATGTCTTTATGTTAGAACTGCAATTACACTTGTTTTGGGTCACACTAGTACTCATAAAGAACTTGATAGACAAAGGGTTGGCTGTAAAAGCAAGTTGCCCTGCAGAGTAATTGCATTTTGATTTACCACTTTTTGCCTAAATAATAAAGGTGACAATTTTTAACCCATATACTAAAAACAGCGTTAAAAGAAAACGCTCAAATGGGTCGAAAGTTGCCCAATTCTTTTTAGATACATAAAACCTACTTTTTATATATTTAAATGACAACTTATAATTATAATCAAGTTAGTTAGTTTAAGTCTCAAGTTTATGTGAAATTGACTCAAGTCATAAATTAGTACATGTAGTTCTACATATAATTCTGACGATGCTCATGTGTCCATGAATTAGTACGTGAATTGAGTTTTCTTATAATGTATAAGGACTGTATTGTGATAGTTGATCATTAATACTATTTTTATAAGTAAGTAAAATGTTTATATTTATTTTCTATTTGACTATGTTTGACAAGAGGTGAAGCTTTTTAAAAGTTGTTAGTTTTTTGTTAAAAAATAATCTAATAGTTAAACTAAAGACTTGTCAACATTTATAAAAACAAAACAGAAAACTGCTTAATATTATTAGAAACTTGTCGAAATTTGAAAAACAAAACAAAAAACATCACACTTAAAAACTTAGAAACATTTTAAATGTAAAGAATACTGTTTGGATTCATTTAAAAATTTTCAACCAAACTTATCATAGGAAAGTTAATTAAACACTCTTTAAATTTATTTGCAAACTCAAAAGTAGTGTTGGTATAAACGTCAAAACATACATTTTTATAATACAAATCAATTTGAAAAGTTACAAATTACCTACCTAATTATATAAGGCTCTCCTCTTCCAATTTTTAATCAACTTACCCTATTTAACTTTCTTCCCACTCCGATGTGGGATACCAAATCGATTTCTTACACTATGACTATGTCACTTCGGCTTTAAACCTAAACACACGCTATATGATGAGTGTAAGTGATTCGTTACTTATCAAGTGTTCATGAATTCGAGTCGCAATTGGACAACCACGTGTGTAAACATGGAAATGCAGTGTCATATAAATATCACGACTTGCTCATCAAAACCTATGGAGTATGTGACAACTTGTTATAGTTGGATTCTAAGCTTGAAGAACGATCATGATAGTCATCATCAAAACATAAGCTTAGCTCAAACATTTTACCTTCTTATGAAAAGCTAATAAAAACATATCAAGAAAGCTTAGTGACTTGTCCCTGTAAGCTAACGAGGTGGTGCAACAATTTTTTTATATACATAAACAAATGAATTTTTAGTTTAAGAACCCAAAAACACTTGTTCTTTGGTTGAACCGATCGAAATGAATGTGTTTTAGTTTGGTTCTCATTCCACCCTATTAATCATCTTCCATTCTTGATCTGGTCCGATCTTAAGCATGACCAGGCATTATGCTTTATGAGACCGGACCGACCCACGAACAAAATTTTTGCTTTGATCATGAATCTTGTGTTTTGGGCCATATTTGTTTAGATCGTTGCGGACTGGCTTCCAAACCATGCTCGCCCTACCTAAGACCCACTTTCCAATATTTTACTAACTTAATTCAGCTGGTTGTCTTCAAATTGTGATGTGTGAAGAGCAAATCGATTAGAAAATTTATTAAATAGTATGTTACAGTATATGCGTTTAGTTAGTGCCATGTAGGTCGACTGTAACCCGTTAAACTGTCTAACAATACATTTCCTTACGTCTTCACTTCACCAACGTGTTGGGAATAAATTATGGGTCAGTTCACTAGACGCTGATAAGAAGAATCCAAGCGCTGATAGGACGACAATGGACGTTGACAGCCAAGCGTTGACACTTGAAGAAGTCAACACTGACAGCCTTGAAGATTAACACTGATGGAATATATCTTCATACGAATTTTTTTGTTTGTTTGTTTCTTTATTTGTGTATGGTAAAGATAAGCTCGACATTGCATTTTCTATTATTATCTTTACCTAGAATAGTTGATTCGTAGCTTATTGTACAAGACTTCTTAATCTATAAAAGAAGATCTTTTAGGTTAAAGTTAATAATCAGTTTTCATAAGTTTTCACAAGTTAAACCTCTTTCATTGTAATCAAGTTCGATCATTCTAATACAAGTGAAAGTTTGTTTAACATCTTTGTGTTTTAGATCAAGTGTTAATTCCGCATAACACTTAGTTACTTTATTCATAAGCAAAGGTTTCTCTACGTGTATTACTTGATCTAATCTCGTATACACAAAGCTTAATCGATCTAAGTTTGGGATCAACAAGTGGTATCAGAGCTTGTTGAGAAACTTTTGATCTTTAAGTAACGCAAGAACCCTAAAACACCAAAAACCCTAAAAACCCTAAATTTCTCAAAACCCTAAAAACATCATGTCTGGCACAAATCAGCCTCCTGCTCCAGCTTTGCTACAAAACAACACCACAAACCCTAGTATCAAAATTCCCATGTTTGATGCCAGGAACTTCGAGCTTTGGAAGTCTAATTTTGAGCAATATATAGCCATCCATGACTACACTCTTTGGGAGATTGTTGAATATGGGAACACATTCAACAAAGCTCAAAAGATTGCTAATGCTATTGCCACAAGGATAGCTCTTCCTAATTGTCCTGAAGCTGATAAGAAGGAAAAGCCTGAAGATGGAAGAGTTGTATCTGCTGAAGATATAGCCAAGAAAAGGGTGGACATGAAAATCTTGAACATCATGAAACACGCCCTAGGTCATGAGAATCAGCACAAGTACAAACGCTTTGAGTCTGCAAAAGAGCTTTGGGAAGCTCTTGAAGTAGCACATGGTGGCAATGCTGACACAAAAGAAGAAAAGAAGAAGCAACTCATGCATGAGTATGCTGTCTTTAAGGCTCAACCCAATGAGAATCTCAGCAGTGTGAGAAGTAGACTGCTTGACATCACAAGTCAACTTTCCTTTATGGGAACACAGATTGATGACCCTGACTTGAATGCTACTTTTCTCAAAAGCCTTGGTGATGTATGGAAGATTGAGACAAGATCCATTCTTGTCAATAACACCCACAAGACCTCCAGGTTTGATGACATCTTCAACAAACTAAGACTGTTGGAGAATGAATGGCTTTTGGAGAGTGATAATAAATCTTCCAGTAGTAACATGGCCTTCTTTTCACAAAGTGAAGGCCAATTTGATTCCATGAACTCCTATGGACATCCAGTCACTGGATCTCAATGTGTCAACGCTGGATCACAGTCTGTCAGCGCTGGATCATATCCTGTCAACGCTTTATACTCAAGCGCTGACACACACAACTTTGGCGCTGATAGAATTAAACCTGCTGGATTAGATCTAGATACTGTGTGTGCATTCATTGCTTCTTTGCCCAGTGATTCAAGGATTACATATGAAGATCTTGAGCAGATAAGTGATGAGCAATTGGAAGAGATGGACATCAAGTGGACTATGGCTCTTGTAAGTTTAAGAGCAAACAGGTTTAACAAAAGGTTCAAGAAGAAGATGACCTTTAATGCTAAGGATGTTGCTGGATTTGACAAATCCAAAGTTGAGTGCTACAATTGTCATCGGATGGGGCACTTTATGAGGGAATGTAGATCTCCAAGAAGATCTGATGTTGGTAAGCCCTCAAGCCAAATGGTTAAGAGCCAAGATCCCAAGGCCATGGTTGCTGTTCAACAAATTGATGGTGTTGGAGGATGGGACTGGAGCTGGAACTTTATGGCTAAGGATGAGGAAGAGGACAGAGCTTTGGTTGCTGAAGTTAAAGAAGAGCATGTTGAATATGCTCTCATGGCACACTCCTCCTCTTCATCAGATAATGAGGTATATGATGATGCTTTCTGTTCTAAGGGTTGTCGTTTAAATACTGAAAAACTAAATCAAGAGATAGTAAAATTATTAGATGAGGCAAGTACTGAAAGATGCAAAGTATCTAATTATCAAATTGCTCTTACCCAAACAGAAAAGATAGTAGCTGAGTATAAGAAAATGGAGTTTGATTTAAAGGATCAAATAAATATCTTAAAACATGAGTTACATCAAAGTAAAGATATTCAAGATATCACAAACAGGGTTAATCTTGATTTGATAGCTCAGTTAGATGAGGCTAACAAAAATAAAGATAATGTGAGTCTTAAAATCCAAAGATTTGATAAGGCCACACAATCCCTAGGAGAGTGTGTTAGTAAACAAAGAGACTCTAAGGACATGAGTGGGATTGGGATGAAAGATTATACTGGTGTTCCACCACCAGCTGGGGATTTCTATGGTGTCCAATCAAAGGACTTATCTTGGACTGGCTTGCCAGAACTCCAAGAGAAGGAATTCATTCCTCCACCTAGAGTGACTTCCCCAGTTGAAGAATACAAACAAAAACTGACTGACCTAGATGAGTGGAAGAAAGCTAACCACACTTTGTTTATTAAGGGAGGGTTGTTGTGTGAAAGTCCAAATGAGCCCACACCAATCACGAGCCATGATCCTACACCTATTAAAATCACACACCCAACCACTGGCAAAGCTGTTGACCTTGGCTCACAAACTGTTAGAAAACCTAGTGTTAAGTATGCAGAGATGTATAGGAATACTAGGTCACCAAAAAGCCAAGTTAGTAACCATGGAACAGGCTTCTTTGCTTCTAGACCTAAGACTATGTCTAGAAAAGCTTGTTACTCATGTGGTAGCTTCTCACATTTGGCATACAAATGTGTCAACGCTTCCAATGTCAACGCTGATAGGAACCATTTCAGCGCTGACAAAAGTCAACATAGGTCAAACACTGTCAGACCCAATACCTTTGTGAACAAAAGTTCACAAGTTGTTAGACCAGCCCCATTCTTTTCTAGAGGGTCTAACACACAAGGCCTAAGACCTTTCCAAAAGTCAAACACTTGGTCCAATAGGCAATGGGTTCCTGTAGCAAACCCTAGGTTCAACACTGATAAAGGCAATCGGGGCGCTGACAAGAACAATTTCAGCGCTGACAGACACACTGCCAAACCTAGGTACTTGCAACCACAGGGAAATGGGTCTAAAGCCTCTACTAGCTTAACATGGAGACCAAAACAAGACCAAAACCCTAATTTTACTGGTCTTTCTATGACATGCAACAGGTTTCATTATATTTCAAAGGCCATGTCAACACCAGTTGGGGTTAACTGGGAATTTCATTCAAAAAGGGATGAAAATGGGGTTGTTATGAGAACCAAGTCTGTTCTTGTTAAACAACATAATGAATCCGAGTCTTCCAAGGCTTGGGTTCCTAAAGAAAACTAATGTGTTTTCTTTATGTGCAGGGCATTCAGAAGAAGATCAATGATTATGGATATTGGGATAGTGGATGCTCAAGGCACATGACAGGAAAGGAAGACTATCTGACAAACTTCACTCCTATTCAAGATGGTGATAAGGTATACTTTGGAGGGGGCTATGGCACCATCACAGGAAAAGGAACCCTTATTACCAATAATCTACGTTTTGAGAATGTCTTCCTGGTAAAAGAACTGGATTATAATTTGTTTAGTGTATCACAAGTGTGTGATAACAAAAATAAGGTTCTTTTCACAGATAATGAGTGCTTGGTGTTAAGCAAAGATTACAAGCTCCCTGAGGAGAAATACATAGAATTTAGAACACCAAGGCATAAAGACATATATAATGTGAATCTTAATGGAATTAAGATGAATAATAAAATGATGTCATGTTTTTATGCTAAAGCCTCAGTAGATGAAAGTAATCTTTGGCACAGGAGATTAGGGCACATAAACTTTAAAAATATCAATAGACTTGTGAGGCTTGGTTTAGTTGATGGTTTGCCTGAAAAGGCTTTCCACAATGACCACTCTTGTGTTGCATGTCTTAAGGGCAAGCAGCACAAGGTCTCATTCAAATCTAAACAAGTGCACTCTAGTTCTAAACCTCTTCACTTATTGCATATGGACCTCTTTGGTCCAACTAATATAGAAAGTTTGAAGGGTAAATCATATTGTTTTGTCATCACTGATGATTTTTCCAGGTTTACATGGACTTTCTTTTTAGCCAAGAAAAGTGAAACTGCCCAAAGTCTGATTAATTTCATTACCCAGATTGAGAAGAAGAATGGTAATGAGGTCAAAATTATTAGAAGTGACAATGGGGGTGAGTTTAGAAATCAGTTGTTAGATGATTTTTGTGCCAAGAAAGGGATTACTAGGCAGTTTAGCATAGCTAGAACCCCACAGCAAAATGGGGTTGCTGAAAGGAAGAATAGAACCCTAATTGAAGCAGCCAGAACCATGTTGGCTGATGCCCACTTTCCTATAGCCTTTTGTGCTGAAGCTGTTAACACAGCTTGTTATGTTCAAAATAGGGCATTGGTCAACAAAATACATAATAAGACACCTTATGAGTTACTTTGGGGAAGGAAGCCAAATATTGGCTTTCTCAAGCCTTTTGGATGTCATGTAGTTGTTTTAGAAACTAGTGATGCTCTAGGTAAATTTGATTCAAAAGGTGATGAAGGCTACTTCATGGGTTATTCAGTGCAGAGCAAAGGATATAGGGTTTACATTAAAAAGGAAAAACGTATACTTGAAAAAGTACATGTTAGGTTTTTAGAGAGTAAACCTAGTGATCCTGAAAGTGGTCCAAATTGGTTGTTTGACTTGGAACCTTTATCTAGAGCTTTAAATTATATGCCTGTTACTGATCCAGACATTGTGAAGGTAACTTCAAGTGTTTTGGAAAAGAGAATTGGAATTGTTTCAGGTATACAGGTTGCTAAGAAGGATGGACCACCAGCAGTTGAGTCATCTCCCACACAAGAATATGTTACACTTCCTATATGGACAGATGAGTATTATGCTGCTGCTGCTGCTGCTAGAAAAGATAATGGTGGTTTCCAAATACCACCAAATACTGACATGCATGGTTCTTCAGGCGCTGACAAAGGCAAATCAAGCGCTGAAAAGAGCAATTCAGACGCTGATGGATCAGACGTTGACAACAACAGTTCAAGCGTTGTCAGCCCAAGCGCTGACAAGCATGGTTCAGAGTTTGATGACACCTTTGCACATCTTTTCTCTTCACATTTTGAACAAGGTGGACCTTCTAATGTCCATGAAGAGATTCCTGTTGATCAAAGAGAGTCTGATGAAGAAGATATTGGCAACATGGAGCGTGAAGTTGAGGACACCAGACTTTTTAAAGGAGGAGTTCTCACTTCCATAACAAAGGATCACCCCTCATCTCAGATCATTGGTGATGTTATGGCTCCAGTTCAGACAAGAAGATCCCATCAAAATCTTGGTGGATTTATTGCCAATATACACAAGAAGGATGATACCCCTCTTGTACAAGCATGTTTGTTTGCATGTTTTCTGTCACAAGAAGAACCCAAGAAGATTTTTGATGCTCTCAAAGAACCTAGTTGGGTGGAAGCAATGCAGGATGAGCTTCACCAATTTGCTATACAGGATGTTTGGGAGCTGGTTGATTGTCCTAGATATGTGAGACCAATTGGGACAAGATAGGTTCTAAGGAACAAGAAAGATGAAAGGGGTATTGTGGTCAGAAACAAGGCACGTTTGGTAGCTCAGGGATATACACAAGAGGAAGGAATAGATTATGAAGAGGTCTTTGCTCCTGTTGCAAGAATTGAAGCTATAAGAATTTTCCTAGCTTATGCCTCTTGTATGAACTTTACTGTTTATCAAATGGATGTGAAGAGTGCTTTCCTCTATGGGACAATTGTTGAGGAGGTATACGTTATGCAACCTCCTGGTTTTGAAGATCCTGAGAATCCAGACAAGGTTTATAGAGTGAATAAAGCTATGTATGGACTTCATCAGGCCCCAAGAGCATGGTATGGTACATTGTCCACCTACTTGGTGGAAAATGGTTTTAAAAGGGGCACCATAGATCAGACATTGTTCACCAAGAAGAAAGGTAAGGATGTCTTACTTGTCCAGGTCTATGTTGATGATATCATTTTTGGATCCACAAATCCAAAGATGAGTGAAGACTTTTCCAAGCTTATGACAGATAAATTCAAGATGAGTGCAATGGGTGAGATGAACTTCTTTCTAGGCTTACAAGTTCAGCAGAAAGAAGATGGTATCTTCATCTCCCAAGACAAATATGTAGCTGAAATCTTGAAGAAATATGGCTTTTCTCCACATGAAAAGAGTGCTTCCACTCCTATGGATAGGGAACACCCTTGGGGAAAAATTGGAGCTGGAAAGGATGTGGATGTTAGGCACTATAGATCAATGATTGGTTCATTGATGTATCTTACAGCCTCAAGACCTGACATCATGTTTGCTGTGTGTGCTTGTGCACGTCATCAAGTGACTCCCAAAGAATGTCACCTTTTTGCTGTGAAAAGAATTTTTAGGTACCTAAGATGTTATCTAGATCTTGGCTTATGGTACCCAAAAGATTCTCCATTGGAGCTTATTGCATATTCAGACAGTGACTATGGTGGTGACAAGTTTGATAGGAAATCCACAACTGGTGGATGTCAATTTCTTGGGAGTAGATTAATATCTTGGCAATGCAAGAAATAAACAGTGGTGGCAAACTCTACAACTGAAGTAGAATATGTTGCAGCAGCTGCTTGTTGTGGACAAGTCTTATGGATTCAGAACCAGTTGTTGGATTATGGGTATAATTTCATGCATACCAAGATTTTTGTAGACAATAACAGTACTTTATGCATTATTAAAAATCCTGTACATCATTCTAAAACCAAACACATAGAAATTAGACATCATTTTATAAGAGATTGCTTTGAGAAAGGTTTAATACAACCAGATAGGGTAGCCACAGAAGATAATGTGGCTGATTTATTAACTAAACCTTTTGATACTGGAAGATTTCAATATTTGGTAACAAATATTGGAATGGTTAATCTCACTTAATATGTGTTTTGGAACCTTTTTGTAAAAGTATGTACAGGATAATGCATTGTTATTGGTCTTTATGATGATTTAGATTTTTCCACTTTATTTTTCTAACACTGACAAAGGTGAATGTAACGCTGATAAGTATTATTTTGCCGTTGTTAGAGATATTATTGTCTAACGCTGACAAGAGTTCCTTCAACGCTGACAAGTGTTGTCGGGACGCTGTCAGCAACAAATGTTAGTTTTGTGGTTTTCAATCTAAATGTGTAGGTGGTGGTAGCTTTATGCCATTGGATACAGAGTTGCTTATGGATCTTTGAAGAACTATTTGGACATATTTTTGTTTATGGATGATGGTTGGAATATTTATATTCCTATCTTGACATAAATTTTTAATGTTCATATATATTTTGAGAAACTCATGTATCATAGTTTAAGGGGAGGTTTAAGGAACCTTTAGGACTTTTGGGTATTCTTATAATACTCTCATCACAATTCTAGATTGTGTCCACAGGTGAGTATGGGTTAGTTTTACTAAACCATGAGGCACTGTAGCATGTAAAGTTGACAGACTATGCATGCTGCCAAGACATTTTTGGCCTAGAATTGGTTGTGGTATGATGGGAGACTTGGGAATAGTTTTGTTATGGGTTTACCTGGGAGGTACAAAGAATTTTATGAAATAACTTTGTTGGTAACTATTTTGGTTAGCAAGGGACACTAGAGGACATTTGTGTCTATCTTGCTTAAGCAAGTGTGCATAAATGGACAGTGCTTGCCGCCCAGTAATTATTATCAACTTGCAAGATATTTCCCTTAGGATAAATTACTTTGTTAAGGTCTTTTTCTTTTTAAATATTTTTATTTTTATTTTTAGACGCTGACAAGTTTTTCTCCAAACGCTGTTACGTCCAATCTGACGCTGACAAGGCTTTAAGCAAACGCTGACAAGAAAATATAGCCGTTGGGCGCTGATGGGCTATTTTTGACCGTTGACACCTAGTGGGCCCTACCCAGTTGTTATTTTTGACTAATCTTTGGCCGTAATTATGGGGAGTTGTTACTTTTAATTAATGCATGAGATAAGTTATATTTGGTTCAATATTTTCATCATTGCTCTTTGAATATAACTGCCTCATTTTTGACCAATCCAAATCATGCATCTCTCCTATAAATTTGGCTAAACTTTTTGTTCTGGGTATTCATATTTTCTTGTCTAACATTTTTCTCCTACATTTTTCCCATATCACATAACCTAAACAGCTTTAAACATGGCACCAAAGTTCAACTCAACCAATCTGACATTGGAGTTCAAGAGCCAACATAATATGGTAGCTTACTTGATTGCTGATAATGATTTGTTCCCTCAGTATTCACAAATGGTGGCATTTTTAAATGCATCCTCATTAAGGTATGCACTTTCTCATGAACCATTAGTCCCTGTCGCACACATTAGACAGTTTTGGAACAATGTTAGTTCCACAACAGCTAATGGAGTGACTACATTAACATCTACTGTTCATGGAAGAACATGGGTGGTCACTGAAGCCTTGATTCGCCAAGCTTTGCGTCTTGATGACGCTGATGGTGTGACTACCCTTGCCGTTGCAACAATAGAACAAGGTCTTAGGGAATTGGGTTATCCTATTCCTGCTGGTAAATCTTTAAATAAATATCATAAGCAGGAATTTCCCTCTGACTGGAAATATTTGATACATGTCCTTCTTCAATGCTTAAGTCCAAAATGTACTGCTTTTAATGAAATAAACAGGTCCATTGCAAGTGCTTTGGTTTGTATGTCACGTGGGCTTAAGTATAATTTTTCAAAAATGATTTTTGAAGGGATGTGTAAAAATAAGGGAAGTAAAATGACTTTGGCTTACACAAGATTTTTGCAAATGGTCTTTGATTTACAAGAATATTGTACTAGGGATCATGACACTTTTTATGAGATCCCTAAGCAAAAGAAAACCATTTTTGACAAAATGAGCTCCACAAACAGATCTATCCCTTTTACCCAAGCCATGCTTGAAGTAATTCAGGCTGCTTAACCACAACCAGACCCTGCACCTCAACTTGAGCCTATCCTTGAACCATTACCTTCCCCTGACCACATGGACGTTGACCAACCCAATGTCAACGCTGACACTCAAAATGTTGGCGCTGACACAGCCAATCCCAACGTTGATGACATCCCTGAACAATCCCAAACACCCCTTAATCAACCAACACCCACACAATCTACCTCATCTTCCACCCCATTACAATCTAGGTTGAATAAACGCCAAAGGACTACTGGAGTGTTCTCCTCTAGTGGTCCTAGCCTTGTTGCAGAGAGAATCACCTCCACAAGTGTGGCTGGTGCCATGGATGAGGCTGGGGCTATTGACACAAGCTTAGATGCTGGTCAAGACAGTCCCAACATCATTAAGACCTCATCCACGCCCTATGATTCTATTTTGGGAGGTCAAATCCCCATTCTAGCTGAGGGCAGATTGGAACCTATGACATTGACTGAATTGACGGCTGCTGTCATTAGCTTGCAAAAGCAAAATGTCAGCCTTGTACAAATTGTCAACAATCAGGGCCGCGAACTCCAAGTATTGAGGGAGCGGGTAACTGTTTTGGAGAATCCAAGTAGCAGGAGTAGAATGGAGGAATCTTCCAAATGGGAGGATGAAGAGGATGAGCTGATTCATACAGCCAGTGAGAAGAGTTCACAATTTAGTGAATCTTTAAATGTTGCTGAAGTACTCACCAACTTGAAGAAGCACCCAATTATTGATACATCCAAGGTAACTCCATTGAACTTGGAAGGATCTTTCACAGCAACAATGGGCGCTGATACAGGTTTGAACGCTGACACATCCAGCGCTGACAAAGGTAATCGGGGCGCTGATAAAGGTAACTTGAACGCTGACAGAGTTGCAGGTGGTGTTGATGTATTCCAGTCATCAGCAATCATCAAAGATGTGTCCACACAGGTTTCTTCTTCTACCTTACCTATTATTGATCCAAAAGACAAAGGTAAAGGAATTTTGGTTGAAGATGTTCCAAAGAAAGATGCAGCACAAATTGCATTTGATGAACAGTTGGCTGCACAACTTTTGGAAAGAGATTTGAAGAGGAGTGGTAGATCACCATTTGTTGCCACTTCTGAGAGTGAGGAAGAGAGTGGTGATGAAAAAGAAGAAGATAGCTCAGATTCAAGTGTTCAAATTATTAAAGATCCAGAAAGACTTGAATATGGGGATGAGTTAGCAAGAGAAAGATTGAGTGATTTGAAGAATCAGATTGATTGGGACCTTCCTGAAATCACCATAATGTACCATGCTTGGGAAGACAAGGTAATGGACAACCCAGGAATGAGTTTGTCAGATCAAATTTGGGGGTTGGAAGTTCTTCTCAGGGTACAAGATGATATAAAGGTGATTTTGAGGTTTAATGCACAAGAGGTCAAGACTTGGCTTAAAAGAGATAGAAGGCAGTTGTATTACAAGTTGCTTAGATGCCATCAACCTAGATGGACATACAAGAAGTTGCTGGCTTTATCTTTTGAGGAGTTAGAGTATAGGGCACATCCTATTTGGAGAAAATGTGCAAGAAAATAATGTCTACCAGTTTCTTTTAGAAGAAAGGAAACAAGAGCTTGCTGAGGAAATGCATATTCAAAAGGAGATGAGGATTGCTCAAAGACCAGTGAAGAAAGGAGATCCTCTCCAATTTCCTAAAGATATGGATGTGTATTATCCAACTGAAACTGTTATAAGGAAGCATCTCAAGCTTTCTCTATTTGAAGCTTCAGATTTGGTTAATGTAGTACCTCTAGATGACAGAAATCCAATCATAAGTTTTGATGAAGATGAGTGTGGATTTTGGAAGATTGGCAGATTTGGAAAGGAGGTACATACTTTCACTTCAATTATTTCTATCTTTGCAAGCATAGACAGAGAAGACTTGGTGCATCTATGGAGATTAATAGAGGCCAAGTATACAGCTGAAGCACCTACTTCAGCAAATATAATAAGACTATGGCACACATTTTTGACTTTGTGTGGTCCAAGGGAAGCAGATCCTGCTATATGGAAGGATCTTGAAGATGATCTCAGTAATCTTCATTGGAGGCTTTATTCTACTTGTGGTGTATTTCATTTGAGCTCTACAAAGTTTTCAGAGTATCTACTTGTGGATGCTAACTATTTCTTGTCCAAAGAAGTATTGGAGAAGATGAAGGAGACACCCTTAGAGATTGATTATACTAGTGACGTGGCCAAAGACTTGATTAGATATGTTTATCACCAACATAAGAAGTTTTTGTAAGATTCCTCCTAAGCCTTAAGATTTTATTCAGAAACTTGATCATTGGAATAGATATCAAGTTTAGGGGAGGATTGTTGGGAATAAATTATGGGTCAGTTCACTAGACGCTGATAAGAAGAATCCAAGCGCTGATAGGACGACAATGGACGCTGATAGCCAAGCGTTGACACTTGAAGAAGTCAACGCTGACAGCCTTGAAGATTAACACTGATGGAATATATCTTCATACGAATCTTTTTGTTTATTTGTTTCTTTATTTGTGTATGGTAAAGATAAGCTCGACATTGCATTTTCTATTATTATCTTTACCTAGAATAGTTGATTCGTAGCTTATTGTACAAGACTTCTTAATCTATAAAAGAAGATCTTTTAGGTTAAAGTTAATAATCAGTTTTCATAAGTTTTCACAAGTTAAACCTCTTTCATTGTAATCAAGTTTGATCATTCTAATACAAGTGAAAGTTTGTTTAACATCTTTGTGTTTTAGATCAAGTGTTAATTCCGCATAACACTTAGTTACTTTATTCATAAGCAAAGGTTTCTCTACGTGTATTACTTGATCTAATCTCGTATACACAAAGCTTAATCGATCTAAGTTTGGGATCAACACAACGCACTATGCTAAAGAAAAAGAAGTTATCATCATGAATACGTAAAGAAAGTGTTTATGTCTCACGTCTCATCAAAGAACGGCCAAATATCCAAGTGAAGTAAGATATGGTGCCAAGCATCTAACAATTCATCCAGTATCTGGCAATGTTTTCGAAGCCTAATCGGAAATTAAACCTGGGTAACGTCATGACTCATGGTTACGTAATATACTTAGTAAAAATCTTTTTAATCAAAGTTCTAAGACTATGAAGTTTAAAAAACATAAAATTCAACTATCTTGCATCCCTATATATAAGCAACTTCATTTAAACAACTTCCCTACCCAGTTGATGTGGGATAGCAACCAAAACTCATTTAGAAGAAAAAAACTAGTTGTATGAACTCACCCGATCGGACCTTTACTGGCTTCCAACCCGCGGCCGACATTTTAACCGTCAATGTAAACCCATAATTACACCAGACAATTCACAGTTAAAGCAACAGTGGCAACCCATAACTTAAAACAAAGATAGAGACATCAAGCTGTTAATTACAAATTTTGAGTTTATTCAAAAATTTGCTGAAATAAATGTAAAACTTAGGTGAAATATTTTAATTAGGATTTGATATATAATTTGTTTAATTAATAAAAATTAAACAAAAAATATATACAATCCTATTTAAAAGATTTTAACTAAGCCTATCCAATATCCCACCCTCCTCTTCCTATTAATAACAAGCTCTATTTACCTAAGTTTTTTACACTGTCGATGTGGGATACTAACATATAAAACTACTTCTTACAATGCTCTCAACTTCTATTTCAGTTTGAAGAAAAGAAAGTATGCGGAGTATACAACGAGACCCCGTTATCGTATTTGGTTTACTCATCTTATCGATTGCAGTTGGAATGATCACTTCGACCCCAACTCCTTATTCCTCTTTCCAGGTCCGTTGTTGCTTAAAATTTACAAATTTAGATGTTTGAATAGTAAGGCTTATGCCCTTAGTCATGTGTATTAACGCTTAGTAGTTATTGAGTTGTATGTGATCATTTTCTCCATAAGTTTTATATATAAGTTTGATGTTTTCTCTTTGTTGAATACACAATTAAGTGATAGAATCTGGATGTGTGTTTTGAGCTTCATTGTGTCTGTTTTTTCATGTTTTATGTCTCATATGTGCGAATAGTAGATTTGCCTATCATGTCTATAAATAAAAAACACACCTTTTCAGATGAATCGACGTCTAATCTTGCTTTCCAGACGTAAGAAGAAATAAGTACTACTTTATTGAAAAACCAAACACGCCTTTTAAAATAATATGTTTCTAAGTTAAGACTTGTGTATGTTTGGTTTTTTGATTAACTAGGTAGTTTAATTATTTGCCACACTCGACACCAGTGAAAATGGAAAAGTGAATATTACAGCATGGATCAACATATTTAAGCATCATCTCTTGCACCATGGTATTATCCGTAACATAATCACTTTCAACATGCAAATCTTAATGCGACTAAAAGTTGGTTTTCTGGAGATGTTGTGTTGCTTATGCGGTCTTGTTGTCACATTTAGATACATTGCATCCTGGGGCTTTACCATATGACATGAAACAGTTCGGACTTACTGCTCCATAATTGTTAGTGGTCATGGTTAGTTTAGACCGCAATTGAGACAACAAGCATGTTGATTTGTTAGATCTATCATAACATTTATTTTGATAAACAAAACATATAAACATCATAGCACATGCAGAATTGATTACGGATCATATAATCATAACATGCATATAACTAAATGAACATAAGATTAAACGGGAATGTACCTTGAAATGCTTCCAATAAATAGAATGCAAAAAACCAATCCAAGATCAACCTAACAAAGGTTGAATCTATGTTCCTGTACACACGTCTCGAACAAGCTACTTGACAAGCTAGGTCACACGATCAGAACCGCGTCGTAGAAGTGGAAAACTCAAAAACCAAATCAGCCCTAGAGAAGGGATTCGGCCGAGCATGGCTAGCAAGGGTCTGAGTATGATTTCTTTCACTTGAATGAGCAAAGAAAACAATGAAAAACCCTTTGTATTTATAGTGGATGTAAGCCTAGGGTTAGGAGACAAAACTAAACATAGAGAATATATTGTTTGTATTAAAACCAAAACTTACACCACAAACACATAAATGTTCCCTCAAAAGCGGCGACCTATTGTGCTCCCAACATAGTTTTGGGACACAATATTTTGTTTCCACTTTTACTAGTTAATGCCCGTTAGTCACCATTAAATACTTAACGGTCGTTATTCACGGTTATTAACACTCGTTAAGTATTTAACTACGTTTAATAAAAAAATAATTAAATAATAAAATAGCTCTAAAAGTTTGTGCGCAATCCCATAGTCTCGAGTTCGATCCAACATACGACTATTTAAATTACATCCACAAACTAACAACTCCCACATGGACTATTTCAAATATCGTGATCACATCGATTAGCGTCTAGCTACACGTCGATGCCTCTAGTACGATCTCGAGTAAGGTCTCTAGGAAAAACCTTTTAATGATTAAACATCATTATTATTATCCTTTCGTTTCTTAATACACGTTAATAAGGATATGGATCTTAGTCATTCCTTAATTAACAATTGCTTTTCGTTCATTGATTAATAAAGGTTACCAAATATCAATTTGGGTGCTGCGACACATACATCTTTAATTAATCCTACGAGGGGCCCAGCTGTATTAATACTCCAACAAAATATTGAAGGAAACAAATCCCATATTGACTACAAGCGAAAATCATGAATTTTGCAACACTTCTGAAATCAAATCCGTATAGCTACTAGTTACGAAATAGCGTTAGATTGATTCATAAAAATGTAATAGATCCAAAATGTTCTTGGTATCTCAGGTCGAATGATAACTAATTATGATAGACTTAATGACAAAGATCCATAAAGTCATATCATATAAGTTGGGATCAGTCCTATATCTCGATTCATCGAATATCATCTAAATTTGGTATGTAATCACATCAAGTATACTTTCAATTCATACTCCCACCAAACTTTAGATTTGTCTTAATTTAATAATATTCCCATATTATTAATCGACAACGAATAATTAGAATAAATTAATATTCATGGATTAAACATGTGAATACAGGACACAATATATTATAAATGAAAATAAACTTACCCAGTAATTTAATTCATTATAATAATCGTTTAACATCCCTTATCCAAATACTAAATTGATCAATGCATGAAAATTTAGTTGATGCATATTGCCTTTAAGTAATGACCTTCATACTTTTTTGGCAAAGCTTTAATCAACTAACTTGACCTATAGAATTTTGAGAATATTTATTTCAAGAATTCAATAATATGAAGTTCGTGTTTATGTGCATTCAAATAGATTTGATATTGTCACACAATATTCATAAATTGTGAGACATCCCAGATCACCAATTTAAAACTTCTAAAATACCTTTGAAGCTTAAAGTATTCTAATTCTTTATTGTATAATATAACTTTAATCAATATGTCATCATCAAGAATACCATGATTAATGTTGAGTGTTACCTCAATTATATCTTTTCAAGTTTGATAACTTGTCAACAAAGATATAGTTCGTAAACTATAATATCTATTATGTAATGTTTGACACCACCCAAACTACCAAGTTTGTTGGCTATGATAATTTGCACAACCATTGACAAATTATTCATTTATAGAATGTGGAAGCCTATCCAAGATTGAGGATGTCATTCTATATCCAACCATATTTTCTCAGAATAGACATTACTCAAGTTTTTCAATAACTTTCAAAATAGATATTAATGTAGTCAAATCATCATGCAATTAAGGCATGTCTAAATACAACATGAACTTGAAGTACATATAATCCAGGAACCAGATTTAGACTTCTTCAAGTCCTACATATCCATATTGGGGTCTACTTCATGGTATATCATGTCGTGTTAGATTCTTTTACCGCACAAACAAACATTTATGTTCAAGGTTATGTATATCTTATTTTATAAACATTTAAAGTGAAATTTCATCCCAAAGCTAAACCAAAATTGGCATTTATTTTGAATAAAACTTACCTTTTTATATGTTTATTCAACATATACAATTTAAGAAAATAATCATAATACTCCCACTAGCTTCTAGGAATAATTAGGAATTATCTTACTTCAATTTCAAATCTTAACATTGATTTTCAAATTAAAACATAAGAATAATCTCTTAGATGCACACATTTATCCACTCATGGATAATTACACTTAATACACTCCAAAGATTTATTTGAATTAATAAACTTCTTTTGATTACTTATCAACCTCGCTTAAGTAGTCATTCAAGAAAGAGTTCATATAAATTCAATTGTCAAATAGTATGACAATCATAATCTTTATATATTTAATGTGTTTTAGGAAAGAATATTCAATCACATTTAATTGCTTAAACGTGATTTATTATCTAGCCATACATTAAATATGTGTACAACTTTGTCCATATGATTTCAAACACAAAGATTAAAACCTCTAAGGTTACTTTCTCTTTGTAGAAACTCATCTTTACTTTCTAGTCAAACTATCAAGATAAACAAAATCATCAAGATTGATTATCTTATTTGGACAACATATATGTCATTCATAGTATGAGTAATTTTACCCAATTCTTCATTTGGTAACAAAACATAATTATATTATGTACCTCATAATTCTCAGCATATTAATAGCATATCCGAGATATCCTTGCGGATCTATGACTAATATTCCTTCATCAAGAATAGAAGCATTTACATGCCTACCTCATGATAATTGCTAGTGTATCTTAGAAGATCATGTACCTTGTAATTTTATCTTTCCAAGATCAAAACTCCCACTTGCTTTTAGTAATTAAAAGTTAACCTTTAAATACTTAGCAAAATAAATCAACATTTCAAAGTTATCTTTTTGGATACTACAAGTACAACGACAATTCATTTAGTTTGTCAATAACCCACTTCTTAAGTAGTTCAATCAAATTCTGAATTTCAATTTAAGATATAATGTGATTCATCACATTCCATATATAATGATATCTTAATTAATCTTCTTAATCCGAGTCCTACTCAACTTTCTAACCTTGAAAACTTTTGGAAGAAAGACGATATATTTATCTCGAATCAATCAATATATTGAAAGTTCGATTTACCTAACTTTAAACTTCCAAAATACATTCGAAGTATTTTATTAGGATTAATATTGTAGATCAATCTAACAATATTTAAGATAAATATATATCTTTAGGTTTTCCTATTTACCAACTAATACAAGTTAATGGTATAATAGTTTCCAAACCATTTTGCATGCTTTATGTCATAATCACTTCAAGGTTTATTAATCTTTTCAAGTTAATTAACTACTAGTCTATTTATGTGATACTGATGCAACATAAATATTTCCCTTAGTAGTATAAGATTACTTTATGTATTTAATATCATTCAAGGGAATTATCCAACTTAAGAAACTGCAAAATAATCCACGCCCGATCTCACGACATGTGGATATTTTACCCTTATGAGTGCAATTTAGTCCAAGCTCTCACATGACTAAATCCAAACTACAAGTGTTTCTTAATTTTAATGATATGTATACGTTATCATAATCTTTATTATCACAATGACACAAGTTCTAACTTTCATCTAATATATATATCATATTGTTAGTCTCTTACTTTGAAGTCAAGAGAATCATCATATCTTTATGAGTTGTTTCTTGCACACAATGTATAATTCTCCCACTTGTGCATGAAACGATCTCAGTAGATAAACATCACGTCTAACGTTTGTCCGTTATAAATATGATTGTGTCATTATATATTATCATTTTGAGTAGATGCAGAATCACTTAATTATCAAGAATTAGTTTATGACTATCCTTGGAAACATAAGTGTAAAACATTCGAAAGTAATTCTAGATACACTCTAGGGATCATATGGGTAATTTCCAAGCGAATAAACTTGTAACTCCCACAAAATCAGAGAACGTTATAATAGTCTAGAATTGTATAACAACATAATACTCCCACTGAATTTGAAAACTGTAAGGGTTTCAAATCATGTGAGATATATTTATGTATTGTTTACTTTCTTACACTTTTTAACAACACCTTCATAACAATTACTATAGTGTTAAAGAGTGTATGCTACTTCGTAAATGATGACTTATCCATCAAATGCTTTTAAACTTGAAAAGAAATTTGGCATGCAATTTCTTCCTTAATAGGTCTACCATCCCATAATGGTATGTGACGCCTATCTATGGAAAGCACAACTACTAGACAAAGATTGCTAGTTTGTTTTTTACTATTTTGCGGTAAAAAGTCTTATCTCTAATTTAATAACTCAAAAATATGCAAATTTATTAATTATTAAAGTTTGTTATGAGTTATGCATTTAGAATTAGACTTTTTCTAATATTCCTATTATTCCTTCTTCAACCATGGAAAAGGACTAGGATTGATTTGAATTCTTCTTCCTTGGAAAAGAAATGAAGTTTATCATTTATTGTAAAGATTGACTATATGCTTACACCTTTACGGTTGTAGATCAGTTTACAATTATTTGAATAAACCATGTTTATGGTTTAATGTTGCATTAATACATTTAAAAGAATGTACAAAATTATATCTTAGTATTTTCGATAATAAATACTTTCAAGAAAATAAAATTACCCAAGTTAACAAATTAACCATAGTATTTTCCTTCAATAACGAGTACCCATGGTGACATAAATTTACTACATCAGTTGATCTGCTAGTAATAAATGTATTCAGCATGGCAACTTGTCGAACAATTTAATTGACAAACTCTTTTGCAATTCTTGTATATTTAAAGGACTTACATTGCAAGTTAAAACATTGCTTGTAAACATGTTTAGTCCCTTTCTAATGCCTTGAGTTTCTAGATCTCACTAACTAACTCAATTAATTCTTCTAATTTGATGAACTTAAAACTTTCATCGAGATCTCACTCATATGAATAGTTTTCTTTCCGTCACAATCTTAATCCAAGGCTCTCACTTGACTAAAAATGAAACTTCAAGTGTTATCAATTAGATGGCATTCAACTTAAATTGTGGGTATTATTTGATGTGTCAAATCAAAGATTATGTATGGAGAAGCATGCATACAACTCCATAGCATAAGGTTTATAAAAAAACTTTTATAGTTCATTTTCTTGAAGATTAAATGACCATATTAAAGAATTATAGAGTGCTAGAATTATGTATTCAGTAGCCATTACTCGTAGACGCAATTCTATAATCATTTGGGGAGCGAGGGCAATTTAATTCGTAAACCCAACACGCTCAGCCAAGACGAAATATCGAGATGGAACACTCTAGCAGATAAGGATACTAATTATAATTTAAAGCACTAGATACATTCAATAATAGGTCTCATTTAAACTTCTTAACAAATCAATTGTTTTTATATAATTATTTAGTCAAATTAATATATATATTTTTTTGGAAAATATACCCATTGTTTACAACATTTCAAAAAAAATTAGTTAAACACATAGGCATATATCAAAAAATATCTAAGACAAAAATAACTTGTAAGCACAAATTTACAAAAATATATGCGCTAAAAATAAATCACATAGCCACATGCATTTATTTAGGTAATAAAATCTTTTTAAACCTAGGGTTTTTAATAGGATATTAAGTCTTCCCTAATTAAAGATTTTATGATCTCATTCAAAAGATAAGAAGATATGCCAAATATTCGTAACATTTACTACATGGCAAGTTTGATCCCCATGAAAACATGCACGTTTATCATGGATCCACATAATCTCTTAAAACAGGTAACGATTTTATTGTCTATTTAAATATTCACTAAAAACAAGTAAAGAATATTAATAGATCCATATAATCACTTAAAACAAGTAAAGATTATGTTGTAGGCATATAATCACTTAAAACAAGTAAAGATTATATTGTGGATCCATATAATCACTTAAAACAAGTAAATATTATATTGTTTTAGGATCGTTACCCGACTAATTTAATTACAAGAACTAACAAGTTAATCAAGTAATTAAAACCTAAAGATCTAACATGTATTATAGGGTTTGCAAGATAATCTTTTCTTTATTTTAGCAATAACACAAAAAATTTCGTGTGATCCTAGCATTATGGTCCGATTTTATAAAAAAAATTGTAAACCCTAAAACTCATGTTTTAACAATACAATTATTAAGATGATTAGGTGTTCAATAACTATTGTAATGTTAAAATGGCTCTTGATGCCGCTGTTGAATAACATTTGTTTTGATAAACAAAACATATAAACATCATAGCACATGCGGAAACGATTACGGATCATATAATCATAACATGCATATATATAACTAATTGAACATAAAATTAAACGGGAATGTACCTTGCAATGCTTCCAATAAATTGAATGAAAAAAACCAATCCAAGATCAACCTAACAAAGGTTGAGTCTATGTTCCTGTACACACGTCTCGAACAAGCTACTTGACAAGCTAGGTCACACAATCAGAACCGCGTCGTAGAAGTGGAAAACTCAAAAACCCAATCAGCCCTAGAGAAGGGATTCGGCCGAGCATGGCTAGCAAGGGTTTGGGTATGATTTCTTTCACTTGAATGAGCAAAGAAAACAATGAAACCCCTTTGTATTTATAGTGGATGTAAGCCTAGGGTTAGGAGACAAAACTAAACATAGAGAATATATTGTTTGTCTTAAAACCAAAACTTACACCACAAACACATAAATGTTCCCTCAAAATGGGCGGCCTATTGTGCTCCCAAAATAGTTTTGGGACACAATATTTTGTTTCCACTTTTACTAGTTAATGCCCGTTAGTCATTTTCCATTAAATACTTGACGGTCGTTATTCACGGTTATTAACACTCGTTAACTATTTAACTATGTTTAATAAAAACATAATTAAATAGTAAAATCGCTCTAAACGTTTGTGTGCAATCTCATAGTCTCGAGTTCGATCCTAACATACGACTATTTAAATTACGTCCACAAACTAACAGAGCATGTGTACATGGCGGCCATATGAGTTTGCCCGTCATCTCCATATACAAATCGTAAATATGTCGTATTTCGCAAACCTTTTGGGAACATTGATCGGGAGCCAAAATGACTATGATGAATTTCTTTTTGCACTAAATCACCCTACTTGCTTACTTTTTTATTTGAAAGGTGTGTGTTAGACTTACTAAAACACACCTCCAAATATCTGAACTTAATGTCAGGTACTTTTTTTACAATACTTTATAGTTCTTTTCCTAAAACATAAAACAAATTATCGTTAAACTCGACCTTCTACACCCTCATTGCCAAGATTAACGAAGTAAGTGTTTCATCCAAAACGAAAAAAGAAACCGTTTTAATCCAAAACGAATAAAAAAGATAAGACTCATAAACATATAAATCCTTTTGGTTTGTTATTTTATAGCCATATGAGTGGTTTTGATATACATGTATAGCATACCTGCATTTTGATACTACTAGTATAACGCAAGGCTCAAAAGCGACTAGCATTCGAACTAAAAACATTCTAAGTGTTCTCTGGATTATGTACTGATGTGCCCATACTTTCATCACTGCTGCAAGATACAAAATACACTTGTTTTACTCGCTCATCTCTTTTGTTTTCAGTCGTAACGGATAGTATTTTATGTTGGAAAACAGGAACACGTTTTTTATACCTTATTTTGTGTGTGTGTGTGTGTGTGTGTATGTTTTTGGTCTCTTCCTAGTTTCATAGTGTTTAGTCATTATTGTTTGTTCATCATGTTAAATGATCAACTCTTTGTATGCAAACTTCCAGCTATGATTTAGAGCTGATGAGAGGTTCTTGTAATGAATCTGGTAGGATTGATAAGCATTACTTAGTGGTCACTTTTGGTATTTTATGATAGGTATTTGATCGTATGATATGGATTTTTTATAACCTGGTCATAGGCATTTCCTTTATCGTATATTCGTATTTAGTGATCTCATAATTACATTTCAACTCCAGCATACAGTTTATCTTCTGGTCGGTAACCCATCATAGCAAAGGTATACTGTAGAAAAGACCAATTTGACCCGATTACTTATGATTGAGTCGATACTAAAGGTTCTATCTATAACTGGTCAACGTGTAATTTCAATACTTGAACATGAAAACGAATTACCTTAAAATTTAGGACAATCTCGTTTGTGCTCAAGCTCCATAACAAACGCCTAAAATAATACCAAAATCAGCAATCACAAATATTCAAATCATTACATGTTTAGGAAAGATTACATGAAACTTGAAAAACCGATGTACTTATAAAAACTCACACCTTCTTATAGAAAGCGGTCCAGTTGAATATGACTAGACCACATCTTGTAGCGGACTTATCAACAATACACTTTTTACAACCAAACTGCAAGCCCGGGCTTTTGTCCATGCCCATAAAAATGGCACAAATAACGTTTTAGGAATGCAGGTTGTAGACAAAGTTACATGTGATAAGATAACTATACAAAAGGTAAAGAAAGACAAGTTTTCGGTTTAATTAATCAATTATACCAAAGATAAACACAATTGAAGGATAATCTGAACAAACTATGTAAGTAAATAGGGTATCTGTACGACGGTGTGATAATCTTGGATATCTACTTGAATCGTGTTAAGTTCACTTTCCGTATAAAGTATTTCGACTCTATGGTGCCTGGGTTACACGAAATCCTTATCGGGATAATTCAAGTAGAAAACACTTTGATTCTAGGCACAAGAGATCAAAGCAGGAACATAGAATCTTGTGTTTTTTGTTATGTTCATATGAGACCAAATTCTGTAAATCAACAGACGTAAAAGACGGTTACAAAGCAGTTGAAAAAAACAGCTACAAGTGTTCTCCAACAGGCGTGTCGGTTGGGTTTTCGCGGAAAAACAGTTACAATCTGCCCCTTGACCCCGCAAGGGGCGCTGCCCCTTGACCCCACAAAGGGGGCGCAGCCCCCTTGACCCTTGCATTTTCGTCATGGGTGATAACATGTTAGCTCAACGAGTGTGCACTCCGCACTTCCCCTAACTCGTGTCAGAACCGAATATGAAATCTCATTGGTCTCTAGTAAATCCCGATTTACTAAAATAGTTGATGACACTAAAATCACCAACAAATCCCCCCCCCCCATTTTAGTGTAATCCTTGATCTACTAAAATATATATATATATAAAGATATATACAAGTATAAAAGCAAACATAACAAAACAAACAAATGCATAATGAAAATGTCTTGCGATTGAATTTTCATCTTAGTATAATACACATTCCAAATATTCGAGAATCGGGGTGCCGTAACGATTGAACCCGTCAACTCATGTGAATACCTGAAGATACTATACACATAAGTTTCTACAACACTCTACAGTTCAGTCTTGACACTATTACAAGCCATGTGTCCCTATCCATTAATGAACATATAGAAAGCCAAGTCCAAGCTTCTTGAAGCGGCAAAACTTCATGCTCATATAGGTGGTCCTTTTAATCTTGCTCCTGCATGCAATTTTTCAAAAGAACCATTAAGAAGATATACTTCAACCTAACATCACTTGCAGGTCTGAACACATACCTTGGGATAATAAACACATGTGTTCCAATCTCTAGCTATGAGCTTTCCACATTGAATTCAGCTTCTCACGTTGTATTAGAAGGGAATTGGGTATCTCATAGGTAGTAGATCTAGATGGACTTTAAACCCATCCCAATCACCGACTTATTCACTAAGTCTCTAGCTAACGCCTTCGTCAAGTGGTCATCTAGATTATGTTGTGACCGAACAAACTCAATAGATATCACATCATTCATGATTAGTTCCCTAATCATCATATGTCTAACAACCAAGTGTCTAGACTTGCCATTGTATATTTGACTATAAGCTTTAGCCAAAGTGGCAACACTATCACAATGAATAGAAATTGGTGATATTGGTTTCGGCCATATTGGAATCTCATGTATGAAGTTCCTTAGCCAATCTGCTTCTTTACCAGCAGCAGCCAATGCTACAAACTCAGATTCCATAGTTGGATCAGTGATGCATGTTTGCTTCTTGGAAGCCCATGAAATGGCATCTCCCCCAAGCAAGAACACCCATCCACTGGTAGAAGACGAATCTTCAACATGATTTATCCAGCTAGCATCAGAATAACCTTCGAACACCGAAGGATATCTAACATATGATAAACCATAATCCTTAGTACCTTTCAAGTACTTAAATACTCTTGTTATCGCATGCCAATGCTTTCTACTAGGATTACTAGTAAACCTACTCAACCTGCCAACTGTATAAGCAATATCAGGTCTAGTGCTCGTCATAGCATACATCAAAGAACCAATAGCTCTTGAGTATTCGAGCTGATCCACAGGTTTACATGTGTTTGGCATAAGCTTTTCTACCGGATCCATGGGAGTACTCACCGGAGAACAATCTTCACGATTGAATTTCTTGAGTATTTTCTCAATATAATGAGATTGTGTTATTACAATCCCTTTATTTTCACGTTTAATCTTAATACAAAGAATAACATTAGCTTCTCCCATATCTTTCATGGAAAACTTAGATGACAAAAACTTTTTAATTTTATCCACTTGATTTTGGTCAGTGCCAAATATCAACATGTCATCAACATATAGACAAATTATAACACCATTACCGGAGTCATTGAATTTGCTATATACACATTTGTCAGATTGGTTTAGGAGGAAACCACTAGACAACACAACCTCATCAAACTTTTGATGCCACTGCTTAGGTGCTTGTTTCAGCCCATACAATGACTTAACCAGCTTACACATCATATGCTCTCTACCGGGCATAACAAATCCTTCCGGTTGCTTCATATACACTTCTTCTTCCAGATCACGATTTAAAAATGTTGTTTTGACATCCATTTGATTGATCACTAGATTGTGAATAGCTGCTAAAGCTAACAACAATCTAATAGTACTGATACGAGCAACTGGTACATAGGTATACAAATAATTGATTCCTTCCTTTTGTCTAAAGCCTCGGATTACCAATCGAGCCTTAAACTTGTCAATTGATCCATCGACTTCCATCTTCCTTTTAAAGATCCATTAGCAACCTAAAGGTTTGCATCCAGGTGGTAAATCAGACAAAACCCATGTATTATTTTCCATTATTGAACTAATCTCATCATCTATTGCTTCTTTCCAGAAAGCAACATCTCGAGATTGCATAGCTTCATTATAGGTTCTTAGATCCTCCTCTATACTATAACAGTAAGAATATTGAGATCGAATTTGATCTCTTGATCCCTCAACTAAATATAGTTGAAAATCATAACCATATGATTTAGCCTTTCTAGCTCTTTTACTCTTACGAGGTTCAGAAATTTCACTTGGTACATCATCTGAATGATCATCCCTTTGAAATTCCACCAAATTTGGTATGATATCCTTTGGTCTAGGTATTGAAGAGAAACGATTCTCATCAAATATTACATCTCTTGATTCTATAATCGTGTTAATAGAAACAGAGTCATTAGGTTCTATAACATAGAACCTATATGCCTTGGAATGCTCAGCATATCCAACAAAGATGCAATCAATACCCTTTTCACCCAAAGTTTTCCTTTTAGGGTCCGGAAGCCTAACAACGGCCTGACATCCCCAAACTCGCAAAAATGTCAAGTTTGGTCGTTTCTTATACCAAAGTTCATATGGGGTAGTCTTGTTCCTTTTATTAGGAACCCTATTCAATATATATCAAGTCGTTAACATGGCTTCTCCCCAGAACCCGTCACTCAAACCAGAGTAAGACAACATGGAATTAACCATTTCTTTAAGAGCTCTATTTTTCCTTTCAGCCACACCATTTTGTTGGGGTGTGTAAGGAGCCATAGTTTCATGAATGATTCCTACAGATTGGAAATATACAGGATCATAGTATTCACCACCTCTATCTGTGCGTAATGTTTTAACCAAGTCATTTTGTTACAATTCAACTTCTGTTTTATAAACTCTAAATTTATCCAGGGCTTCATCTTTTGCGTGTAGCAAATAAACATAACAAAACCTAGAGGCATCATCTATAAAAGTGATAACATACTTCTTGTTTCCTATAGATGGTGTCGCATGAAAATCACATAAATCACTATGTATTAATTCAAGCATGTCAGATTTCCTTGTTATACTTTTAAATGGTTTCCTAGTGATTTTTGTTAACATGCAAGTATTATATTTTCCAGCATTTCCATCAATAGCAGGAATTAAATCATCTTTAGACATTTCAAGCATTCTTTTATAGTGCACATGTCCTAAACGAGCATGCCATAATGAGGTATCAACAATAGTAGAAGAAGACATATAAACAGAACTAGAATCACCAGGAACTTTATTCAAATTTAACATAAACATTCCATTGTTATAATAACCAAATCCAACAAATACACCAGACTTTGATAAGATATACTTATCAGATTCATAGACTTGTTTGTAGCCACATTTATTTAATTCAGGACCAGAATTTAAGTTCTTACGAAGTTTAGGAACAAACAATACATTAAACAAAGTAATAGATTTTCCAGAACTGGATTCCAACACCACACTTCCTTTTCCATGAACAGGAGCAAAATGATCATCACCCATGTAAAGGACAGATCCGTCATCCACCGGTTCATATGTCTTAAACCAGCAACGATCTTTACAAACATGTGACACTAGAATCAATCCACCACGCAATTGCATCAACCTACACATAAAATGCTTCAGAAATTAGTGAAACAGAATATTTACCAAAACTGTTCCAAATATGTACTAAATTCTGACCTTGTTCTTGGAATTGGTCCTTAGACCCCTTTCCCGAACCACCAGCACTTGCGTTATTCTTTTTGTTTCCACCATGACAATCCCGCTTAAAGTGGCCAGATTTGCCACACTTCCAACAGTCCCCTTTGGGCTTTTTGTTAGAACCAGAACCACCGTTATTATCCTTACGTTTCTTTTCATTTTGTTTGTTGTTCTTATTCTTTCCACCCTCTTCGATCATATTGACCGAGGGTCCAGCAACTTCTTTTCCTTTGCCCTTGTCACTGTCTTGCACCCTTAGAGATTCCTCTATGCACAAGTGACTACCAAGTTGCACCAAAGACAAATCATCTTTACCATGTTTCAAATTATGTTTGAAATCCTTCCATGAAGGAGGCAACTTATCTATCACACTAGAAACAGATATCGATTCATCCATTTTTAAACCGTGTTGTATGTATTGTCCTAGGATTCTAAGGAGCTCATTAAATTGTTCCATGACAGGCCTAGAATCGACCATCTTGTAATTATTAAAATTACTTACCAGGAACTTCTTACTTGAAGCATCCTCTGCCATGTACTTGGATTCAAGAGAATCCCATAACTCCTTTGTAGATTCATAATTATGATAAATATCAAACAGGGGGTCAGACATACCGTTGAGTACGTGTCCTCTGCAGATGTAATCGTCATTCTCACACTTTGATCTGCGTCTGATCACTTCCACCGTATCATCCTCCAACAACTCTGGCATCAGGGTAGACTGAACATACACGACCTTTAATGTTGTCAACAGGAAGTGCATCTTTTTCTGCCATCGCCTAAAGTCATGCCCTTCAAACTTATCCAGCTTCCCAAAATTTGTAGCCATCTCTTTCACAGTACTTCCTCCAACCATGATTAACACAGAAAATACTTTATACGTTTGTAAGTAAACAGGGTGTCTGTACGACGGTGTAATAATCTTGGATATCTACTTGAATCGTGTTAAGTTCACTTTACGTATAAAATATTTCGACCCTATGGTTCCTGGGTTACACGAAATCCTTATCGGGATAATTCAAGTAGAAAACACTTTGATTCTAGGCACAAGAGATCAAAGCAGGAACAGAGAATCTTATGTTTTCGATATGTTCATATGAGACCAAATTCTGTTAATCAATAGACATAAAAGACGGTTACAAAGCAGTTGAAAAAAACAGTTACAACTGTTCTCCAACAGGCGTGTCGGTTGGGTTTTCGCGAGAAAAACAGTTACAATCTGCCCCTGACCCCGCAAGGAGGCGCAGCCCCCTTGACCCCTGCATTTTCGTCGTGGGCGATAACATATTAGCTCAACGAGTGTGCACTCCGCACTTCCCCTAACTCGTGTCAGAACCGAATATGAAATCTCATTAGTCTCTAGTAAATCCCGATTAACTAAAATAGTTGGTGACACTAAAATCACCAACAAACTATACATACGCAAAACCAGAGATTCTCTTTTTTTATTAAATAGCTTCAAAAAAGAATAAAAATGTGTCTCGTGTCTCTTTTTTATTAAATTGTTGCGCATTAAAAGATTAAACCTAAGTACCGCGTATAAATTTTATACACGATATTAGAGGTGAATCATAACTTACTTCTATGGTTCAAACATATAAAGATCTTACTATTTTTACTTCCTGGCGATGTGGGACAAGTTGTTTAAACTTAGTTATCAAGCTGATACAATAACAAAGCATAATAAAAGGCCCAAAAATCATAAATTAGTTCGAGGAAATTAATATTAATGGCGTTGGAATGAACCAAAATATAAATACATACAAGCTGTTGTTTTGTGTGTTCCTCCAATCAAACTATAGCCATAACCCTTCGTTTCTAAAACTTTAAAGTTATTAAGATGTGAAGGAAATATGTTTGAATAGTTACGCGTATTTGACTGGAATTGGTTTGAAGATATGTTTGATATGTGAGACTTATTAGACATTAATGTAAACTGAAATACACTAAACTTGTTTTGCTTGGAACCATCACGATTCTGGTTGCTAGAACAATAGAATGCCTGACTGTTACCCGGAAAAGATGGGTTATATTTGATCATTTTGTCTGTCCGTACAGAATAGTTCAGAGTTCATTTTGTGACACGACTAGTATAAGCAACAGGACTTTAGTTATTAAGCATGAGCTAGTATTCAATTAGAATTGGTATAAAACATGCACATATCAATTCTTGTTGTATGAAAGTGTGAATTTACTAAGAACTATGATGGAATATAAGGAAGGGGGTGATCTTCTTAGCTTATAAGATAGGCTTATGAGTGTACTGAAAATTTGAGAAGTGAGCTTATGAGCTTATCCACTCTCGCTTATGAACTTAGAAGCTTATAAGCACAAGTGGATACGATTATAAGCCCAAATAAAAGAGGTATACTTCTTAAGGTTCATGGCTACCACATAACTGATTTTAACAATTTGTGTACACAGATACGTATTTGGAGAATCTGAAAGGAGAGCTCTCATCTGTCGAGGCTGAAAATGCTAAATTGTCTGATGAAGTCGAGAATTTAGGGTATCCTTTGGTTTTTTTTCACTTGCATAATATCATCACATGAATCCCTGGTTTGCACAAGCATACCCACGGATTGTGGTGGATTTTATCTGTTACCAATGACGTACACATACAAGCCACCCTTTCGTAATTACAAGACATGCCAACTTCTTTTTCATACATACCAATATTTGAACCCGTGGATGAAACTTCACACATTTACAGACGTGCCAGCGCTCTGGTGTCTAAAGAGTTCACACTGGTCACCTTGGCTTGGTCATTTAAACATTTTTATGCACAAATTAACTGTATGTTTACACAAAACGATGCAAGGATGTTTATGTCAACTTTAACATGACATAACTGACATGTTGGGAGTTGTTTATTATACCAACAATTTGTGCAAGTCGGAAGCACCTACGCTACTTAGTCTCTCCGGCCATCGCATAAGAATTCTAGACATTGTGTACATATTGATAAAGCCATTTCCTCTACTATTCAAGATATTAATTTTTCTGATATCAATTGAGTAAAAAGGTACGAAATGTAGCAGAAGCTTACACGACAGTTATAAAATCTGATGCTGCCGATTCTCCAGATGTTAAACTACAAAAATCAGTTCAAGACAAAGTGAAGTCATTCTCTAAGGATCTAGGTTTTAATCGGACCACAGTTGTTGGTAAAATTCGGATGGTTTACATTTCTTGGCATATGTTGTCCTTTTAACTTTGATGCCTGCTGTTTTGGTAAACGTGATTGTTAGATTTATTAAAATCCTCGTGTTGTATATAACTTTTGATAAAAAAATTCATCTATTTGAACTTGTTGGGTTATTTCTATTCTAATCTCAACCACTTTATCAGTTTATTACCATCATATACACACACTACAGTCAACACCGGCACCTTCTCTTCTTCATCGTTGTTTGATTCCGTTTTGGCTTCAGATTTCTTGCCTTTGATATCCCCATTAACCTTTGTATCTCCTCTCTTTAAACCATGTAATCCATCAACACATGATTTCTCAGCCTCGTCGGGCACATCCAGGTCCACCACCTTATCAGGCATACCCTCTCTTCCGCCTACAACCACCTCGTCTCCACTATGGTAATTGACGTCTTTTTCTGGTGCACAAGCGTCTGAAGGATCAACTTCGGCTGTGATGCCCAAAATCTTATCACCTGCGGATCCATATTTGGGCCACGGGTCGTTAATGGATTATCCTTCTGAATCGTTGTCTGAGGTGTGGAAAATATGAGAGCAATAACAGTCGCAGCCTTGAGGAAGGCTTCTTGTATGGAGTCTGGTGGAAGTGCACAACTTAATCCAACTCAGTTCTGTTTTAAAGCTAAATATTTTGAACATATGTCCGTGTAATTTGAACACGATCCTTTATATACACGATCCTTTATATACACGATCCTTTATATACACAATCCTTTACACCTCATGATTTCTTCCTGGTTCATTTAACCCGTCAAAAATTTAATATTTTTTTTACCTTAGCCATTAAAATTCTAAAAACTATGATAACTTAATCACCGGAGTTAGTAGCGGCTTCTTGGAAAAATGAGCTTCTAGGTTTGCAACTACAAGATCAACCATAACGTCTTCAGTCTCCACAGTGCTAGTCCCAACATGAGGCAACAAAACCACATTGTTAAGACCAAACGGCTCCTCAGGCACGTTAGTTTCATTCTCGAACACATCAAGACCTGCACCAGCTATCCGCCCTTCAAAAAGAGCAGATACCAATTCAGGTTCATCGACTATTCCAAATTGGATAAACATAAGATGATTAAATACGTATTGTCCTATCGTCATTTAATCAAATTAGTTTGTGATGGTTGGTTTCAACTAGTATCCTCGGTAATATATCTATTAGTTCTCTACTTTCACTTTCTATTCCGATATGAATAATCTGCTAATTTACATGCACCGGGGTCACTAAATTTTGGTTTTCATGTACGTTTAGCGAATCACTTAAAACATATTATTCGCAACAGATAGTTTTCGGCGCTATTCATCATTATAATGTGTTGGTGTTAATTCGTCCCAACCAGGGTATAGATAATCAATCCTAGCTACATACCAATACAATGGTTACCGGATATCACTTGGAATCGTGTAATCACTTTCCAAAGTAAATTATTCGACCCTAATGCCTGGGTATCACGAATACCTACTTGGGATAAGACCAAATGCAGTTAGAGATTTAGGCACAAATCTTTAACCCTTTCGTTGCTATGTGTTTCTTGTTTTCTGTATCCTCTTTATGCAAGTCATGATCACCTATTTATAGGTGTAGCACTCAAACCCTAGTCAATGGAATTAAGAGGAATTAACGGCAAATTAATCTCCTCTTAATGTGCTCCATAATACCAGGAAAGTGGTTACAAGACCAATAAACGTGGTCATTAACTCCACTTGAATGGGTCAAAGACCGTTACAAGTGTACAAGTACAGCTCCAACAGTTGACTATTCTTCAGTCCCACTAAAGCATCAGCTACCCCTGAAGGGTGTTACCGTTGAAGCCTTCAGTACTGATGAGTACATGCTGATGAGTAAACATTGAAGACAAGTCTTCAGTGAAGTTACTCCCTGGTGAATACCTTCAGTCTAGAGTTCAACTCACTGAAGAGTGAAATCACTGAAGATCATCGGCTATGCTGAACAACATGTTACCCACTATAAGATTATGGGTGTTCAGGGACTTATGAGTGTACACTTCATACCTCCTTACCCATTCACTAGTATGAACTGAACCCACAATTAAACTATATTTCCATTAATCCTCCCCAATATAGTACAATTCCTTTTGCATGAAAATTAACATTAACAAAACTAGTGCATAAATGAAAATATCCTAAGGATTGAATTTTCATCTTAGTACAATACTTCAAACATTCGAGAATCCAGGTGTTCTAAGAATTGAACCCTTCAACTACTTTGAATACCTGAAGATAAAATACACACAAGTTTCAAATACATAACAACTCCTAACACTACTAGCCATGTGTCCATATCCAAATTCATAAATGTTGTAAGAGCCAAGTTCATGCTCCCTGAGGCGGCGAAACCTCAACATTTACATAGGTGGTTCCTCTTTAGTTCATGCTCTTGCTTCAGCACTTTTTCAAAGACATTAACCATTGAGAAGTTTATAACTTCATCCTCCTTCAGCAAGTACAAGCACATCCTGGGGATGATATACATGTGCTTCAGTCCCCTGAATGTTCAACTTTCCACATTGAACTCAGCTCCCAAGATTCCTCGAGAGGGAGTTGGGTGTCCTAGCATTCAGTATTCAGTGCCTAGAGTGGACTTTTAAACCCATCCCTTCAGCAGAATTTATAACGAAGTCTCTAGCCAATCCCTTCGTCAAGTGATCAACTAAATTTTGTTGAGACCTTACAAACTCTATTGAAATCACCCCATTTATGATTAGCTCACGAATCATGCTATGTCTAACACCTAAGTGTCTAGACCTACCATTGTACATTTGGCTATATGCCTTAGCCAATGTAGCTGCTGTGACAAGTCTAACATTTTCAGGTAGTGAAATATTTTCTCGTATAATATTTTGAAACTTATTTTTGTGTTGGTTGACGAACTCACAATTTACGGATTTAAATTTGGGCTTACGTCCATAATTTGGCGTCTTTTACGACTAAACCGGAAACCTTAGGATTACGTATTTACGTTTTTGAACTCTGTTTTTTATGAGACAATTTTTATTGGATTCGTTTTGTGACGGTGATTCATAATTTATAAAAACGTTTTTCGTAAAACGACCCGAGGGCACGCAAATCAAGAAAACTAGAATCGAGAAATACCCGTAAACTAGTGAGATGGGACAAAACACTTTGCCCCACCCCACTAGCTTATATGGGACGGCAATATTGACACCACCACACATAGGTGGCATCAAGTTAGCAAGTTTACACAAGTGTAAGCTTGTGCTTACACCTTAAGCTAACCATTTCCCACTTACAACAAAACTAGCAAATGGTTTCATTTCTACCATTTCCTTCCATGCAATCCACTCTAAAACTCTCTCAACTCCTCCCTCCTTGCCGTCCACTATAAGCTAACAAACACCATCATTGATCTTTTCTAGCCACAAACCATATGTTTACTAGTCCTATTAAGGTGTTTCCTTGAAGCCTTGATCATTTGGTGGCCATATTAACAACTTTGGAGGTGATTTGCTTGTGTCCTAGGGCTGATTTTCCAACATATGTTCTTGATATTTGATGGTCTTGGAGATACTTGTTGTGTTCATCAAGTTCTTGCCTTCCTAAAACAAGAAATCCACTTGGATTGGTAAAGAAGATCATCCTCTACATTTTTCTCTTATTATTTTGTAAAGAACAAATGTATTTTCTTTCATTTTGTATATGTATATGATGTAAATATGATGATAAAAATGTTGTGTGGGGATCAAGTGTTGATAAACATGCTTAAAAATGATGATAACCATAAGAAATGAAGCTAAAATCATGACTATTTAGTTGGCTGTATAAAAACAGTAGATAACTAAATGATGAACTGATAAAATTGCATGGTTTGATCTATTTACAGTAAGTAGATGATGTTATACACATGTGAGAGTTGGCTATGCAATAGAATCAAATTAATGAGTGAGATATGATCAAAACAAGTTAGGTGGTACAATCTGAATAAGCAGTTTTGTAGGGACTGTTAAGGCAACTTAGACTCAAAATGGGCAGTAGCTATAACTAAGTTATATGTAGCACATATTATGAAGAAGTTGTCATCCAAAAATGAGCTTCTAAGTCATTGTAGAACTCTAGATATGATAAAAATGGTAAACATGAAGTTAAAAATCAGATTTTGGAAATAATGTTTATTATTATTATATAAGCACTCACCTTATAATTTATAAAATATAAAAATATAAACCCACTAACTTATAAAACTTATTTATATAAATGTATAAAAGGTTAATCAATGGGTAAATTATATAAATGGTGGTAAAATAATATTTATAAGTAATAAAAACTATAAACTTGATTTTTACGACTTTTTCGGCTATCGCCGTAAAATTAACGTTTTTCGCTAAATAAAACTTAGACGACCAAACCCGTCTAATGTAAAGTTTATAAAAGTTATATACTTATGTATAAGTAACTAATACAAGTAAAAACCGATAAAACCCGAACTATAAGAATTACGGACATTTACGAGCTAACTAAACCTATTGGACTAATAATTAGACTTAATAAGGTAAAAACTTGTAAAAAGAATTATTGGGCTTAACCCATTTGGGCCCAACATGAAAAATATATATACTGATCATATAGGTATAAAATGGGTAAAAACAAGTAAAAGAACTTATAAAAGACTTAATGAACTTAAAATAGGTAAAATCGGTAAAACTAGTGAACTAGTAAGACGATACTAAAACGTAAACGCTAAAATGAGTAAACGAGGATTTATAAACCTACTTGATCATCATCATATGTACAAAATCATCATATGTATATTGTTATTTTGATAAAAGTCATTGGACCGAGTCTAAGACCGATTATTATTTATATAGGTTTCCGTGACCGAAGCACGCCCGTAGCCGATAATCCGCCTTTCATCAACAACGTGAGTTCATAGCCTCGCACTCTTTTAAATGTTTTATAAAATGATTTGTAAACCCGCGAGGTAGATAACATGCTAGATTTTTATAAAAATAGAACACAAGTATTCCCGATTGTATGCTTAATGATATGGACCCGAATGATGCTATGACCCTATAAACGAGACTAAAAGGATTATTAGTAGTTAGGTTATGTCACTTAAAGTCCCATTAGCATGAATTGTGAACTACCGGGATTTGGTAGACGCTTATGCATTTGATAGTACTATTTGGGGACGATCACCCCAGTTCGCGCCTTGACGGTTGATCCCCGTCGTACCACATTGATTGGTAAGCGAATTTATGTATGAGAAGATTCCATAGCGTGATTTTTGTGACGACACGCTAACTTAGATGGGCAAATTGTTTGTCGGGTTCGCGGCCCGCTGTTTTCACAGTAAGGTAACAATGTCATGCGGCTAATAATAATCCTACAACCTATACAATATACAACGTATGCTATAAGACATAAATAATAAACGATAACGACGCTATTACGATGAATATATTACCTATCATGGTAATATAGAGACTACGGTCTCATGGACGGTTTCAGATGTATGCTTGATTTATATATTGCCTGACTAGCAATATGAGGACTTACTTCCGATGTTATACTTGTGTTCTGATTTTAAATGATTGTAAATGATTGTTTTTATATAACGGCTTTCATTAAACTCTATGAATTCACTCGGCATTCGCTGATATGATTTTTGCATGTTTTCTATCTCAGGTGTTTGAAGGTAATCCGGATGGAGATCGACTCTGATGGCCCACACTTAATATTAAAAATGTTCATTCGATCTGTGTTTTGTAAACTTAATGACCTATATAATTTGGGACCTGTTGTACACTTTTGAAACTTTTTATCGAATGAATGTTTGTTAAACCTTGTACAACCATTTTTATGTGTTGTCTATGATTGGAGTTATTGTGCTATCCCGTAACACTCTGAAAGACCCTTCCGCTGTACCGATACAAAAAATGAGAGTGTTACAGTTTGGTACCAGAGCTCTCGTTATAGAGAACAAAAGATTTTAAAAAACCAAGGTTTTGAACAAAACTTTTCAAAATCTTTTGACAATGAACATTTGAGAAAATATTTGAAAAATCTTTTGACTATAACGGTGCCAGAGATCTCCGACGTTACCAACAAGCCCTATTGAGAAGATATATATTTTGATATATATAATTTAATTTATATATATGTATATATCGTGATTTCATTATGTAATTGTTTAACTAGTATGTTATCCTAATACGAGATAAATATATATAAATGCAGATGGTCATGGCTGACCCTAATATTCCTGTAGAAAACCATGATATTCCCGAACCTAATATAGAAGATGATCCTTATTTAGACTTAGTAGATTTTGATATCGATGATGAGGAGGAACCATTTGAGGATCCCGAGCCCGAGTTAGGACTAGGAGATCAGATTGCCCCTCAGGTTGACTTAGTAGAGAATGAGACTGAGAAGGTGGGTAATGAGAATGTGGATATTGAGAATGTGGGTAATGAGAATGTGGAGATTGAGAATGCTGATATTGAGAATGAGGATGAGATTGGGTTATATGAGTTAGATGACGAGATTGACGACGAGGATGTCGAGGAGGATGTAGGTATAGATGTTGAGGTTGATGACGATGAGGAAGCTGAGCTTATATATCCGTATGATGTTCCAGAGGGCGAGCCTTTGCCCCCACCAGTTTGTTTGTCTGATTCTGAGGATGAGTTACCTAGGGATGAAATGTCTGAATCGTCTGAATCTGATTCTGAATCAGAGGAGGATGAGGATGACGATGCACCTGACGGTACTGATGGTATTGATACTCGTAGACGTGAGATAGGAGAGTCGTCTAGTACTCGAGAGGCTACTCATATTGATGGTCTTGCACCATGGGCCTTGAGACGTGATCTAGATGCTTCCCGTGTTAAGAGTTGTGTGACAGAGGTTGGATTAGGTGTTGTTCAGACTCAGGTTGCTAATTTGGAGTCGAAGACAAAGATTGGCGAGAAAGAGCGAGAATTGCTTAGTTTGGATTTGAGTGATGTAGAACGTGGTTTGAATGAGGCTTTTAGTAGGTTATCGGTATTGGAAAGTGGTGAGTATGCTGCTATGAAGAGAAAGGTGAATTCTATGGAGATTCAGTTGAGTGTAGCTCGTGCGATGCGTGAGAAAGCTGAAAAGGAGTTGAATATATATGTGGGTTGGAACAGTAGATTTTATGCCGAACTGGTTGAAAGAGGAGTAATCCGTAAGCGCCCAGCTGAAGATGTGTCTAGTGATCGTCCGGCGAAGATCCAGAAGACGATGGATGATGGACCATCTGGCGGTTCTCAGTAGACCAGTCTGTATTTAGTAGTGTGTTAGAAATACGTTTTTACGTATATTAGAAGTATCGGTCACTCCACAATAATATTCATGTTGTAATAGCTCGTAGTTAGATAATAGTTGTTATTTGCTTATTAACTTAAGTAAGAACCGGTCCATGGGCTTGTCATGGACCGGCCCAAGCCCAATGTTTAGCTTGGACTATAAATACCCCTTTCCACTAAGGAAAGGGGTTGGTTGTTGTTTCATTCACATTTCATAGTAATAAAATCTTCCACATATTTCTCTCACTTTCTCTCTCTAGTTTCTCTCACTAGAAAAACATCAACCCACTTCATAGATTCATAGGTTATCAATTTCTACATTTGGTATCAAGAGCTATGGGGTGATTTAAGGTAAGGATTGTGTTGCTTTTTTAGTTTTTGAATCTATTAGTGATCTTTAGGAAAAATCAATCTTGAATCTTGTTATTTTTGGTGTTTTTGTTATTGGGATTGATTGATAAGGATTGGGTTTAGCTTATTTTGGTAAAAATCATAAAACTTTTTGTGGTTTTGGATCAAAAATCGGGGTTTTAAGCTGTTTTAGAAGTCTCGGAAACATTTCACCAGATTATTCCGAATAGGATTTTCCGAATAGGAAGGTTTTCCGAATAGACGGATTATTCCGAATAGGATTTTCTGAATAGGAAGGTTTTCCGAATAGACGGTTTATTCCGAATAGAAGTTCCGAATAGGAAGGTTTTCCGAATAGAAGGTTTATTCCGAATAGAAGTTCCGAATAGGATAGTATTCCGAATAGAAGGGTTTTTTCCGAATAGACTTTCCGTTTAGAAGTAACTTTCCGAATAGCCACATTTTTTTTCCGAATAGAAGATTTTTTCCGAATAGCAACAAACTTTCCGAATAGCCAATTTTTCCGAATAGACACCAATTTTCCGAATAGCCAACTTTTCCGAATAGACACCAATTTTCCGAATAGCCAAAATTAGGAAATATTCCGAATTGCCATCATTCCGAATAGACCAGTTTTTCCGAATAAGCCAAATTGCCAAAATATTCCGAATTGAAGAAAACATTCCGAATAGGGTTTTTTCCGCATAAGGGTTATTCTGCATAGAGTTTATTCCGAATAGGGTATTTTTTCAGCATAGGATTATTCCGAATAGGCATTATTCCGAATAAGGGTTTATTCTGAGTTTGGGTTATTCCGTATAAGCAAGTTCAAGGGGTATTTGAGTTTTTTTTCGACGATCTTTAGTGGATTTAATCTTGAGTTTAACCAACACGACACAAATTCTCAACCTTTCTTCACTGCTCGATCAACCGATAATCTTTGAGTCTGTTAAGTGATCACAATGAATCCAAGTTCATTAATGCCTCAGATGACATCTCTTACGGATATCTCGATCATAACGGGGACTGATAGTCGTCCACCGATGCTTATTAAAGAGGTGTTTGAGGCATGGCAAGGTCGAATGATGCAATATCTAAAGGGGAAACCGACATACGGAAGGCTTATGGTCAAATCGATTTTGAATGGTCCACTCGACTATGGTACTATTACGGTTGACAACGTGACTAGACCACGAGAATTTGAAGAACTCACTCCAGCTCAACAACTTGTTGCAGATGCAGATGAAAAAGCTCTTCAAACAATTCTTCAGGCTCTTCCCCATGATATTTATAGGATGGTAAGTTAGTATACAGTGGCAAAAGATTTATGGGAACGGTTAAAGGTGTTGCTACAAGGCACGTCTCTCACCAAACAAGAAAGGGAGTGTCAGCTGTATGATTTGTTTGATAGATTCACATACAGCCCAGGGGAAATACTACACGATTACTACTTCAGATTCACTACTCTAATGAATGATCTGAATGTATACAATCTGGTAATTGCTCCATTCCAGGTTAACACCAAGTTCTTGAATACTTTACCTCAAGCTGAATGGGGTGAGTATATTACCGATGTGAAGTTAACCCGGGATTTGCATAAGTGCAACTTAGATCAAATCTATGCTTTTCTTCAGCAACATGAGAAGCATGTGATTATGCACCGTTCTCCTCGCGGTATGTACCCAGATTCCTTAGCTTTGATGGCGAATCAACCAAGCTTATCACACAACAACACACCTTATATTTTGGGACATCAAGCCTATCATCCATCACCTTACATAACACCAACTTTTCCACAATACTCGATTTTACCACAACCTCCCACCTCACATCAGCAACAGTATCGGTTCAATGCACCTTCACCACAGTATGGTTCACAACTTCATCCAGCAAATGTTGCACCTTATGCTCAGCCTTCATATTCGTCTTATCAAGAGAATGCAGCATATCAAACAAGCTACCCTGATCAAATGAGTATTCCTTCTACTGAATATGCAGCTCATCCAGATCAAGCACTGTATTGTGATGATGAAGAAGTCCCTGTTCCTGTTTTCCAACAAGGAGCTGACCCAGTTGAAGTGCTAACTACTATGTCTGCTTATCTCACAAGAACTTTAAGCAAACGAGGATTCAGAGGATCAGCTCCTACCAACAATCAGTTGAGGAATTCATCCAATTCTCGCCAACAAGCTACAATTGAGAATGGCAGGGTAATGGTTCAGCCAATTCAACCATATCAGGGGAGATCTTCCACTTCAACCAATGCTCGCACGATTACTCCTGCTCCTGCTCCTATGGTCAACAATCCTCCACGGGCTAATACAGGCAAGTTGAGAATGATCACATGCTACAACTGCAAGGAAGAGGGTCATATGTCCAGGGATTGTAAGAAACCCAAGAGGAGAAGGGATGGACAGTGGTTTGCAGAAAAGATCTATCTGGTAAATGCTCAGGCTTGTACATTTTTTAAAACATGCCCATAATGGCTTGTAGTTATTTCAGACTGCAACCCGGTTTTCATATTAAAGTCACGTATTTCCTTGGAAAACGTTGGCTCAGAACGGGAATTCATTTTCTCGGGCGTGATTTACAAGCCAAATCATGCAAAGGGATCAAGTTTACTTTACAACTTGGTCTAACACGAATTTGTGTACGTCTCAGTGCATTAATTTGTTAAAATAAGAGAAATCTTATTGACACCACGAATCAAACTTTTTCAAGATATTAATTGGGAAATGTTTTTTCATCATCATGTGCCTCATTAAACAATGACTACAGCTCTTTAAATAGAAAACGGGTCATCGTTTAAGGGGGAGAAAATGTTTCATCATCTTTCATTTCATAAAGATCTTCAAAAGTTTTCAAGGAAACTCACAAAACTTAATGGTAAATGGTTGGATTGCTTTGGAATTATCTTGTTGATTGCTTATAAATGTGTTTTGAATAGTTTTGTGATTGTGATTGTGTTAAGATAGGTTAATTACTCAGGCTAGGGCAACGAACTTAAGATAGGGTCAAAATGACAAGAATCAACTTGGAAACACAAAAGAATTTTCTTGTTTGTTGAAAAGAGGAAAATTGAGGGGGTAAAAGTTGACATTATGTCAAACTTGTGAAAAATTTGACTTAGTCAAATTCATCCCCCCCGTTTTGTTTCTATCCCTTCACTGTTTACAATCCCTTTGCCGCCATTGATTACCTTACACACAAAAACTCACGATAATCATTCAAACTTGCATCAATCAGTTATCTTCTAGTTCAGATCTTCACAAAAGGTATTAAATCGGCTTAATTTTTCATGAACATCAAGTTAATTAACTGCTTAATTGGTAAATCAAAACGAATCAAATTAATGTCTAAGTAGGGTTAATTAATTTGGGGGTTTTGCTTGGGATATATTCGGAATGGGTTTAATTGCACTATTTTTGCCTTTAGATCAATTGAAACAAACGGATTAAGTGCCTAATTAGAAAAAATTGTAACTGTTGCAAAACTTTCCGCGTAAGAACAACTTTCCGCATGGTGAAAATTTTTCCGAATAGAAAAGTTTTCCGCATAAGGCAAAAGTTCCGCATAAGGGAAAAAGTTCCGCATAGGAAAATGTTCCGCATAAGGCAAAAGTTCCGCATAAGGGAAAAAGTTCCGCATAGGAAAATGTTCCGCATAGGGTAAATTTTCCGCATGGGCAAAAAGTTCCGCATAGGGCAAAAGTTCCGCATAGGGTAAATTTTCCGCATAGGGCAAAATGTTCCGCATAGGGCAAAAGTTCCGCATAAGAAAATGTTCCGAATAGGAAATGTTCCGAATAGGAAATGTTCCGAATAGGAAATGTTCCGAATAGGAAATGTTCCGAATAGGAAATGTTCCGAATAGGAAATGTTCCGAATAGGAAATGTTCCGAATAGCAAATGTTCCGCATAAACCCAAATGTTCCGAATGGAGGAATTTTTTCCGCATAGCCCAAATGTTCCGAATGGAGGAATTTTTTCCGCATAGCCCAAATGTTCCGAATAGTGCTTTTATTCCGCATAGCCTAATGTTCCGAATAGAGCTGTTATTCTGCATAGCCAAATGTTCCGAATAGGCCTTTATTCAGAATAGGGATTTTATTCCACATAGGCTAATTATTCCGAATAGAAGATGTTTGAATGATTTCAAAGCTTAAGGGATTATGTCATATGTACAATGCTTAGGTTTAAAGTCATAATGATATTTATACTTGTTTGTATCAACCTTTGTGTTTTATCTTAAGCAGAGACGATGACTAACCCTACCGTACAACAACTACAAGACGACAGAGCTGCCGCCATTGCTGAAGCCAAGACTCTTAAGTTTGTTCCAAACAACTACCGTCTGAAGGAGGTATCTCACTCTACCCATAATGGCTTTAAGGTAGCTACAGCCATGCTTGATAAATCTCATTTCAAGTATGCGCTAAGGAGAAGTGCTTCGGTGCCCTATGACTACCTTTACGAGTTCTGGGCTACCAAAGAGAGGACGTCGAACAAGATCACTTTTTCCTTGGACAACAAGCAACAGACGCTTACTGTGTCAGACTTCAGGAAGATCTTTGGCTTTCGACCGATACTCAAAGGTCTACCATCATACTCACCCAACCCAACCAAGGACCAGATGATGGAGATGTTCACCGCCATTGGATGTCTTGACATACGAACCCCGTCTGAGTTTACTACTGCCAAAATTGGTCAACCATGGAAAGCTATTTTTGGGATTCTTAGCCGATGCTTGACACCCAAAACAACTGGGTATGATGCTGTTCGTCCACCGATCATCAAAATGTTTTATGGTATGTTCAAAGGTATGGGTATTGATTATGCATCACTGCTGTGGGAGGAGTTTACTTTTCAACTCTTCACTAACACAAAGGGTAAAATCAAAACTTACCAGTACCCTAGGTTTATTAAGTTGATCATACATTACTTTATGGAAAACGATGCATCCATTAACAAGCTTGCAGGTAGTCGTCACCACATGATAGATGATGATGATTTGGTAGACTTAAGGCAGGAGACTCATTCGAATACGGTTATTCCTGGTCCCATTCCCAGTCATCTTCTGACCGATGAGATCATTGAATCTGATGATTACAAGAACTTGCTCACGGAAATTGAGAAACAACGAGCAAGCCTTCTAGCAGGTGAAGACTCATCTACCACGGTTAAAAGCAAAAGTAAAAGGAAGCAAGCAGATTTACCTGAGCCCAAAACCAAGAAGAAGAAGACAGAGGGTAAGAAAGGAAAGGGTAAGGCTGATGAGATGCGTCTGCGTGACGAAGAAAACATTGTTGATCCTACTCTTGATAAAGCTGAACAACAAATGATGAAGATAGCCATTAAAAGGAGTAGGAAAGATACTGGTGGTAGTGGTTTAGGTGTAAGAGTAGACGTTGAGGATGAGTATATTGAACCTGAAGATGTTGATGAGTTTGGGTCACCTGAAAATTATTCCACTTCGAAGGAGCCATCAATCCCTGTTTCTACACCACCTCCTCCACCTACTCAACCTTTAACAACTCAACCTCCACCAACTCAACCCTTACCAACCAAACAGGTTTCTACACCACTTCCTCCACCACCACCAAAGCCCATCCTTAGCACCGCAGTCACAACCGAGCCTATTCCCTCAACCCCGAGCAGCTCTGCAACATCTGCAATGGCAGCAATAGTGATGGCCGAGTTGTTGGATAAACACGTGGACAAACAAAAGCGAGAAATGGATGAACTTCGCCGAGAGTTAAATAGAAGAGCTCAAAGTGAAGAAGCATCAAGGAAAGCTCAAGAAGAGTTGATTGCCAAGTTCACTGCAGACATGGAAGCTACACGTAAAGCTCATGCAGAGGAACTTGCTCAGGTTAAAAAGGATGAAGCTAATAGGCATCAAGCACGAATTAAGAGACTTCAAGCTATTAAGGATGACCTTAAAGAGCAAAAAGACGCTCTTGAAGCTACTATTGAGCAGAGAGTGAAAGACTCCGTTGAATCCTTAATGCCTAAACTGCGTGATGATTTGAAGACGCTTGCTGCTGACAACTTAATGATCAAATCATCCAATCCTTCCGAAGCCGCCTACAAGATCGCTTATGACTTGACGGATTTTGAACTGAAGAAGATCCTTAAGGCTCGAATGAAGGAACTTGGATCGTTTGATAAATCGAGGAAACAACGGGCTCTCTTCAAATCCATGAATGACGCTATCATGGAGGATGATAGGTTGTTCAAGACGTTTGGAAGTGTGGTACCCTACCACATTCTCCCTGAAGAAGAACGGGAAGAGAGTGAGGAAGACGAGGGTACTGGTGGAGAGGAGGAAGAAGAAGAAGAAGAAGATAAGAACGAGGAGGAGGATGAGGATGAGAATAATGATGAGGATGAGGATGAGAATGATGAGGATGATGATAATGATAAGGATGATGAAGATGATGATGAGGATGATGAGGATGATGATGATGAGGATGCAGATGATGATGATAATGATGGTAACGATGGTGGTGATGGTCACCAGGAGAGTGTTAAGGGGAGCAATGCTGATAAAGGTGAACAGCGTGAGAAAGGGGATAAGGGCGCCAGCTCAAAGAAAGTGGTTAAGTCTGGCACCAAGTCAAAGAAAGATGCAGCACCAAAGGAGAAGTCTACATCCACGGAATCCAGACGATCGAAGTGGCGCCATGACGTGAATGCCACTACAGGGTCATCTATTCCTGGTACATTTATCCATAAATCAATACCTGTTACCACTAACCCCGTTAGTTCTTGTGTTGTTACTCCTGTGATTGCAGAATCGGTTACCGAACCAGAAGCTGCACAACACTCACCCGTCCATGACACTGTTGAAATGCCTGAATCTGAACAAGCAGATGTTCACGTCTCTACTCCTCTGCAACAAAACCCACAATCTACTATTCCTGAACCAAGCACAAGGAACTGGGAGGACACGTTGGAAATCGACGAGACTGCTCCACCACAGGCTTGGATCACGGTAGCAGCGCAGTATGATCCGATCACCGACGCCGACAAAGAAGTCTTGTACCTTCGTATCCGAAGTCCGATTGACTTATGTGCATTTCTTGCTCATGAGTATAAGACTTCGGTTACACCTTCATTGGTGAAGAAAGTACTGACGGATAAAAGACTTCGCGCCAAAACCCGGTTGACCCAAATGGAGTTCGAATATTATGCCGAGGAGATACTGAAGGCTCTGAATACCGTTCAACGGCCAGGTCTTCACGAATCAGAAAGAGCTCCACCTCCAATGGATCAAGATAATCAGATTGCTCTTGACTTCTTTGTCACCAATGATCTGGTATATCTGCTGAAGGGGTCATCGAAGTACGCAACATCCCTGACCTTGCTAAAAGCTGCCAACTGGGGGACAATACCCTTTATCGAGGAAAAGGTAAACCGACTCTGGGTCCCTAAGATTAATCGTAATTATGATATGTATGCTGTCATAGGTGCATCTCATTGGGACGAACGAGTCAGAAGGGCGTACAGGGGTTGCTGCCTAGTCAATTCTGGAAGCTCAGTGAGATCCGATATCCGCATCTCCAGCATTTTAGGGATAAAAACAGAAGCCAAGAACGGCTATTATCATGTGACGGAGATTCGCTTGAAAAGGGAGGATGACAGGGAATACAGAATCCAGCAGGGAGATTTTTCCATCATTCGCCTTGAGGATATCGAAGATATGCTGCTTCTGATGACCAGAGATCAACTGACACATATTCCTCGTGAAGATCTGATTGCGTTGAATACAGCACTTCGTATGTTCACACGAAGCGTTGTCATCAAAACACGAGTTGAAGATCTTCAATTGGGAGTCGAAAGCTATCAGAGGAAGCTCAATTTAACCCGTCCTGTGAACAAAGTGTTACCTCAACATGTAGCAAGATGTCCCTATACCGGCATTTCTGTCCCGAATTACGGCATTTTCTACTTAAACAGTCGAGGTTTGATGAAGTTTATGAGAATGGGGGAGCTCCACAAGTATAGTGATGGAACTCTTATACAAGTCAGAGGAAAGTTGGAGCATCTGAACTCGGGTAAGACTCTGCCAGAAATGACGGAGGATTGGCATCAAGGTTACCGGCAGATGGCGAAGTACGTGATCAAAAAGATCGATCAAAAGCTCCGTGAACGTAGGTTGATGAGGAGCTTGGAAAGATTCGTGGGTGGTAGACCATATGGAGTGCACTACAGGACACTGCAACGATCCATCTGAAGGGTCGTACATTTCAGGTCACTCTATATTGGTATTATTTGTGAATATGTATATTTGTGAATAATGTGCGTTAATGGCTTGTTGTAGTGTTAAAGTATGATAATTTTTCAAGAATTTCTCACGAGATTCTAAATCTTTCAAAATATATCATATTAAAGCACTACAACTACCCCTTATTAACTTAAGGGGGAGCAATCATTTGTTCTATGGCCAAACATCAATTTCATTTTTACCCAAAGACCGGTTAATCCATTCAATATCCCAAATATTAATGGTTAACATTTTGGATAAGGGGAGAAAATGGGATTAAGGAGATTTAAATGATACTTGGCTAAAATGAAAAAGACTTAAAGATTATCCAACTTAATATGTGTAAAGCACGTGTTAAGGGGGAGCGTTTTTGATGAACAAAACACCTAAGGTACAAAACTTTTGATTTCAATATCACAAGTACTTTAGGTGATTTTCAATGATTTTTCATGGTGGCAATTCCTTTCCAAAACACGCTTAATTCACGACGGATGTGGTGACAAAAGGGTGGTAGGAATAGGTTTAGTCCAATGATTCATCAGAACCGATGGAATCTTCCCAAGGACAATTCCCTAGATAGAATTAGAAGTCCTAGGAAAGATGGAGAAAGAATGTGAACGTAGCTGAATGCCGACCAAGTACTTAAGCTAGCACTGGAACAATCACAACAAGGTGCTAGTGATGACGTATTGGTAAGCATTGAAGGGGTTGAAGAATGAAAAAGAAATGTAAAGATAAAGGGTGTAAAGAAAGAAGCCCTCCTTACAACCTTAGGCAGAAACCGGGTCAATACATATGCTATTGAGGTCATTTTTGCTAATGATTCTCGGTATTGAAGAAAGACATCATGGACCCAGTGATGCAATGCACAACCCTTCCCCAGCTAACTCAAATATCTCTCAAAAGGTATTTGTTTTAATCACACGGAGATCAACACGTTATCTATTGGTCTATTCACTCCGAATAGACTGGTATTGAAAAGGTGGCACTCCTCTCCAGCCATCGCTCACTAAATCAAAACGCACAATCGAGTCTAGAGCCAAGAGATCATCAAAAGTCTCATTAGGACACTTTCCATTTATTCCTTGCTTTCTCACACACTGTGAAAAGTAAGAGATTTTCATGAGTCCTACGCAGTATTCCTGTAATATTGCCAGAACATCCGAGTAATACGCAAGTATTACAATGAAGATGGAAATCCTGCTTGAGCCAACATCAAACAAGCTCATGGTAGGTTACACGTGCGGTTCTTTTAGAACCAATCTTGTGAAAAACTGGAAGGTAACAGTGGTTTAATTCTTAATTGAACTTAAACTCGTTCCAGGCCTCTTCGCATTATCATATGATCTTTCCAGAACACTCAGAGTGACTCTTTATTGACCACAGTGACGAGTGGAAATCCTTCTAGTGTCAACATCAAACAGCACTTGGTAGGTAACGCGCAAGATTCTTTATGAATTGAGCTCGTGACAACTGGAAAGCAACGATGGTGAAAATCTTAATTGAAATTCACTTGTTCCAGGTTTCATGAATTGACGGCTTTTAATCACAAGGATAATTTATCCAAGTGATTCACTCTTTATGTTCGCAGTCAGCTTTGGACGGTCGAGTAAAGAGAACGGGTTTACCCGCGAAATCCTGTCAGGAAGTTACTTAATTGAAACTATCCGTCACGGGTACGATATCTAATATCGTCCAACGGTCTTCACCGACCGGAGGTAAAATGCTACCGAATTAGAATAAAATGTTCAAAGCCATTTTATTCGTGTCGTTGCTGTGTACCTGTTAAAGACGGTGGCGTTGCTGTGTACCTGTTGAAGACGGTGGCGTTGCTGTGTACCAGTGAAGACGGTGGTGTTGCGGTGTACCTGTAAAAGTCGTTCCCACGTGCTTATGTCTTTTGCAACAAAGTTCAGCAAAAATTCAAGAAAGTACAAGATAAAGTCTTCCGCTGTACCAAACTCTGAAGCTTTCGAGAATTCAACAAAAAGACGTAAGTGTGTGGAACATGAAGTCACGAGGAGGCAAAGTTCACAAGAAAGGCAAAGATCGCACGTGAAAGGCCAAAGAACAATGCTCTCAAGTCAAAGCCAAAAAGATCAAATCAACATATTCACAACAAAAGAAAGAAAAGAAGAAAAGACTACGAGCTAAAGAACGAAGACTTAGTATAGTATGCTAGGTTTAGAACTTTGTAAACGTGGAGTGACCTCCCTTAGGAGGAGATTGTTAGAAATACGTTTTTACGTATATTAGAAGTATCGGTCACTCCACAATAATATTCATGTTGTAATAGCTCGTAGTTAGATAATAGTTGTTATTTGCTTATTAACTTAAGTAAGAACCGGTCCATGGGCTTGTCATGGACCGGCCCAAGCCCAATGTTTAGCTTGGACTATAAATACCCCTTTCCACTAAGGAAAGGGGTTGGTTGTTGTTTCATTCACATTTCATAGTAATAAAATCTTCCACATATTTCTCTCACTTTCTCTCTCTAGTTTCTCTCACTAGAAAAACATCAACCCACTTCATAGATTCATAGGTTATCAATTTCTACATAGTGACCTTTATATCTTTTGTGCTTTTGTAGCTTTGACTGAACCGACTTGTTAGTAGTAGACTTGGCACGAATTTTGAGTGTATATAGTGCTAGAACTTTGATATGGATGTACTAAGACAATACTTTTGTTTCAGATCGAATGAAATATGTATCTTGTCTTGAATTCCATATTGTGCCTTATTTGTATCTTGATTATGAATTCGATCCATATTATATGAATCCTTTGTTGGGTGAATGCTTAATGCTTTGAAATTGTGGAATTATAGAACTATGCCGCCCAAGAAGGCTGTGACTGAGGATGATGTACGTAGGATTATTACGGAGCAAGTTACCACATCTATGACTGAATTTATGGCAAATGCTAGAAATGAAGCTGGCGGTAGTGGAGCTGGCGGTAGTGGAGCTGGCGGTAGTGGAGCTGGCGGTAGTGGAGCTGGCGATAGTGGAGCTGGCGGTAGTGGAGCTGGCGGTAGTGGAGCTGGCGGTAGTGGAGCTGGCGGTAGTGGAATTGGCGGTACTAATGTGAATGTGAATGCTAATAATGTGAATGCTAATGCTGGAGGAAATGTAGGAGGACTTGGAACGAATGCACCTGAAGTTGGTGGTTGTACTTATGTGACGTTCATGAAGTGTGAACCTCTACCTTTTAATGGAACTGAAGGTGCTGTAGGACTAAGCCAGTGGATTGAAAAGATTGAATCGGTGTTTAGGATTAGTAAGTGTAAAGAGGAAGATAAGGTGACTTTTGCTATGGCTACTCTTAAAGGTCGTGCGTTGACTTGGTGGAACGGGAGAATTGCTTTCATGGGTCTTGATGCTGCTAATGCTACTCCTTGGGCTGAAATTAAGAAGTGGATGACTTTGGAGTTTTGTCCTCGTAGTGTGATAATTAGGTTAGAACAAGAGTTGATTCATCTGAGAATGAAAGGTGTGGATATTGATAGTTACACGAATCGATTCCATGAGTTGGCCTTGCTATGTCCTCGATTGCTTGAACCCGAAGAGATCCGAATTGAGCAATATGTGAAAGGGTTAACCAGGAATATCCGGGGGGACGTGACATCATCGAAACCACTGACCATTGATGATGATGTTCGAATGGTTTACCAACTCATTGGACAGATAATTCAGGATAAGGAAGATGAAGCCCGTGTAGGTGAGAAAAGAAAGGGAGACGGTGATCGTGTAGATAGAGGTGATAATGGGAAGAATTTCAATCGCCGTCAGAACAAGAGAAAGGGGAATGCAAATGCTCTTACCAACAATGCACCGCGCAACGATGATAGATGTCCTAAGTGTGGCAACAAGAGGCATCCTGGCGACTGCTGGAAGTGCTGAAATTGCGGAAAGCTTGGACACAAGGTTGAAAGGTGTAAGAAGGGAACCATTTGCTTCAACTGTAATGAAGAAGGTCATAGGAAATCGGAATGCCCCAAGTTGAAAGCGATTGTACCTGGAAGAAACCCCCAGGGTGGTATCTACCAACTTGGAACAATTGAGGTGAAGAAAGAGGATCCGAATGTCGTTACCGGTAACAATCATTATGCTGTTGCTTTATTCGATTCGGGTGCTGATAGGAGCTTTGTATCCACTAAATTTAGTGCCCTTATTGATATTGAACCTGTTGAGATAAGTACCAGTTACGAGGTGGAATTGGCTGATGGTAAATTAGTGAAAACTAATAAGCTATTAGAAGGATGCTCTCTAAATCTCTTGAACCATTCATTTCCGATTGATTTGATGTTGATAGAATTAGGTAGTTTTGATATTATTATTGGTATGGATTGGTTGTCGTTGAATAATGCTACTATTTTATGTGGAGAGAAGAAAGTTAAGATTCCTCTTAGGAATAGGACGTTAGTAATTGATGGTAGTCGAGGTGAATCCCGTTTGAAAATCGTTTCATGTATTAAAGTCCAAAAGTACATCAGGAACGGTTGTGAGTTATTCTTAGCTCAAGTGACCGGGAATGAGTCTAGGGAGAAACGATTGGAAGATGTACCTATTATTTGTGAATTTCCTGAGGTATTTCCTAAAGATTTACTCGGACTTCCACTAATAAGGCAAGTAGAGTTTCGAATCGATTTAATTCCTGGTGCTGCACCGGTGGCACGTGCGCCTTACCGATTAGCCCCTTCTGAATTAAAGGAGTTATCTGAGCAACTTAAGGAGTTGTCTGATAAACGTTTTATTCGACCGAGCTCGTCGCCTTGGGGAGCTCCAGTCTTGTTCGTTAAGAAGAAGGATGGATCTTTTCGTATGTGCATTGATTATAGGGAACTGAATAAGTTGACAATTAAAAATCGATATCCTTTACCTAGGATTGATGATTTGTTTGATCAACTGCAAGGATCTAGTGTGTATTCTAAGGTAGATTTGCGGTCAGGATATCACCAACTTCGCGTCCGTGAAGAAGATATTCCTATAACTGCATTTAGAACTCGTTATGGACACTATGAATTTCAAGTAATGCCATTTGGGTTAACTAACGCACCTGCGGTTTTCATGGATTTAATGAATCGAGTATGCAAGCCCTACTTGGATAAATTTGTGATTGTGTTTATTGACGATATTCTAATCTATTCTAAGAATGAAGATGAGCATAGAGAACATTTGAGGATTGTTTTGAAGTTGTTGAAGGATGAAAGGTTGTATGCTAAGTTTTCGAAGTGTGATTTCTGGTTAGATTTTGTGAAATTTCTTGGTCATGTGATTAACAGAGATGGAATTCATGTTGATCCTGCAAAGGTTGAAGCTATTAAGAATTGGTCTGCACCGACAACGCCAACGGAAGTGCGACAGTTCTTAGGATTGGCTGGCTATTATAGGCGATTCATTAAAGAATTTTCTTTGATAGCTAAACCCTTGACTAAGCTTACTCAGAAGAATAAACCTTTCGTTTGGGGAAGTGATGAAGATGGAGCATTTCAGACATTGAAGCAAAAATTATGTAGTGCGCCAATCTTATCATTACCCGACGGGAGTGAAGATTTTGTAGTGTATTGTGATGCATCTATTAGAGGTTATGGAGCTGTTTTGATGCAGAGAGAGAAAGTGATAGCTTATGCTTCTAGGCAATTAAGGAAGAATGAGGAGAATTATGCTACTCATGATCTTGAGTTAGGAGCTGTGGTCTTTACTCTTAGGTTGTGGAGACATTATCTGTATGGCACCAAGTGTACGGTATTCACCGATCACAAAAGCCTACAGTATATTCTCGACCAGAAGGAATTGAACATGAGGCAACGAAGATGGATAAAGTTGTTAAGTGACTATGATTGTGATATAAAATATCACCCAGGAAAAGCCAATGTTGTTGTTGATGCGTTGAGTAGGAAAGATAGAGAGCCTATCAGGGTGCGTTCTCTAGTCTTGACCGTGCACAATAATTTGCCTGAGAAAATTAGAAATGCGCAAATAGAAGCTTGTAAGAAGGAGAATTTTGTTAATGAAGGGTTCCGAGGAGAAGGAGATCCTTTAGAGGTTAGAGCTGATGGAGTGAAATGTTTAAGAGGTCGTATGTGGATACCTAAGTTTGGAGGCTTAAGAGATTTGGTTATGTTAGAATCCTATAAATCTAAGTATTCCATTCATCCGGGATCTGATAAGATGTACCATGATTTGAAGAAGTTGTACTGGTGGCCGAATATGAAAGCTGACATAGCTATGTATGTTCTTCAATGCTTGACTTGTGCTAGAGTTAAAGCGGAACATCAAAAGCCATCAGGACTACTTCAACAGCCTAAGATTCCTGAATGGAAGTGGGAGCGAATTACAATGGACTTTATCACCAAGCTTCCTAGAACATCATCTGGAAACAATTCGATTTGGGTTATTGTCGATAGACTGACCAAATCAGCACACTTCATTCCGGTTAAGGAGCAGTTCTCACTGGAGAAGCTGACTCGAATATACCTTGATAATGTTGTATGCAAGCATGGAGTGCCTGTATCGATCATTTCAGATCGAGATCCTAGATTCGCATCGAATTTTTGGAAATCTCTCCAAAGATCTTTGGGAACGAATCTCGACATGAGCACTGCTTATCACCCCCAGACTGATGGGCAGAGTGAAAGGACGATACAAACACTGGAAGATATGTTGAGAGCTTGTGTGTTAGACTTTGGTAAGAATTGGGATAAACATTTGTCGTTAGCAGAGTTTTCGTATAACAATAGTTACCATTCTAGTATTAAGGCTGCACCGTTTGAAGCTTTGTATGGTAGGAAGTGTAGATCTCCTGTATGTTGGAGTGAATTTGGGGATACCCAGCTCACGGGACCGGAATTGATCCGGGAGACTACGGAGATGATAGTTCAGATTAAGAAGAGGTTGTTGACTGCCCGTAGTAGACAGAAAAGTTACGCGGATGTGCGGCGGAAGCCAATGGAGTTTGAAGTGGGTGACCGAGTAATGTTGAAAGTATCGCCATGGAAAGGCGTTATATGATTTGGAAAACGAGGAAAATTTAATCCCCGTTATATTGGACCCTTTAAGATTTTATCTAGAGTAGGTCTGGTGGCTTACAAACTAGAGTTACCCCCAGAACTTCATGGTGTTCACAACACATTCCATGTATCTAATCTGAAGAAATGTCTAGCAGTGAGTGATGAGAAAATTCGGTTAGGTAAGGTTCGAATAGATGGGAAGTTGCATTTTATCGAAGAGCCCGTAGAAGTTATGGACCGCGAGGTAAAGCAACTGAAACAAAGTCGGATACCTATTGTCAAGATCCGATGGAATTCAAAGCATGGACCGGAGTATACTTGGGAATGAGAGGATCAAATGTGGAAGAAATATCCGCACCTCTTCGATTTCAATAAGAAACGGACATCCAAATGAAATGGATCACGAGGACGTTGATCCCTTTTAGGAGGAAAAGCTGTGACAAGTCTAACATTTTCAGGTAGTGAAATATTTTCTCGTATAATATTTTGAAACTTATTTTTGTGTTGGTTGACGAACTCACAATTTACGGATTTAAATTTGGGCTTACGTGCATAATTTGGCGTCTTTTACAACTAAACCGGAAACCTTAGGATTACGTATTTACGTTTTTGAACTCCGTTTTTGATGAGACAATTTTTATTGGATTCGTTTTGTGACGGTGATCATAATTTATAAAAACGTTTTTCGTAAAACGACCCGAGGGCACGCAAATCGAGAAAACTAGAATCGAGAAATACCCGTAAACTAGTGAGATGGGACAAAACACTTTGCCCCACCCCACTAGCTTATATGGGACGGAAATATTGACACCACCACACATAGGTGGCATCAAGTTAGCAAGTTTACACAAGTGTAAGCTTGTGCTTACACCTTAAGCTAACCATTTCCCACTTACAACAAAACTAGCAAATGGTTTCATTTCTACCATTTCCTTCCATGCAATCCACTCTAAAACTCTCTCAACTCCTCCCTCCTTGCCGTCCACTATAAGCTAACAAACACCATCATTGATCTTTTCTAGCCACAAACCACATGTTTACTAGTCCTATTAAGGTGTTTCCTTGAAGCCTTGATCATTTGGTGGCCATATTAACAACTTTGGAGGTGATTTGCTTGTGTCCTAGGGCTGATTTTCCAACATATGTTCTTGATACTTGATGGTCTTGGAGATACTTGTTGTGTTCATCAAGTTCTTGCCTTCCTAAAACAAGAAATCCACTTGGATTGGTAAAGAAGATCATCCTCTACATTTTTCTCTTATTATTTTGTAAAGAACAAATGTATTTTCTTTCATTTTGTATATGTATATGATGTATATATGATGATAAAAATGTTGTGTGGGGATCAAGTGTTGATAAACATGCTTAAAATGATGATAACCATAAGAAATGAAGCTAAAATCATGACTATTTAGTTGGCTGTATAAAAACAGTAGATAACTAAATGATGAACTGATAAAATTGCATGGTTTGATCTATTTACAGTAAGTAGATGATGTTATACACATGTGAGAGTTGGCCATGCAATGGAATCAAAATAATGAGTGAGATATGATCAAAACAAGTTAGGTGGTACAATCTGAATAAGCAGTTTTGTAGGGACTGTTAAGGCAACTTAGACTCAAAATGGGCAGTAGCTATAGCTAAGTTATATGTAGCACATATTATGAAGAATTTGTCATCCAAAAATGAGCTTCTAAGTCATTGTAGAACTCTAGATATGATAAAAATGGTAAACATGAAGTTAAAAATCAGATTTTGGAAATAATGTTTATTATTATTATATAAGCACTCACCTTATAATTTATAAAATGTAAAAATATAAACCCACTAACTTATAAAACTTATTTATATAAATTTATAAAAGGTTAATTAATGGGTAAATTATATAAATGGTGGTAAAATAATATTTATAAGTAATAAAAACTATAAACTTGATTTTTACGACTTTTTCGGCTATCGTCGTAAAATTAACGTTTTTCGCTAAATAAAACTTAGACGACCAAACCCGTCTAATGTAAAGTTTATAAAAGTTATATACTGATGTATAAGTAACTAATACAAGTAAAAACCGATAAAACCCGAACTATAAGAATTACGGACATTTACGAGCTAACTAAACCTATTGGACTAATAATTAGACTTAATAAGGTAAAAACTTGTAAAAAGAATTATTGGGCTTAACCCATTTGGGCCCAACATGAAAAATATATATACTGATCATATAGGTATAAAATGGGTAAAAACAAGTAAAAGAACTTATAAAAGACTTAATGAACTTAAAATAGGTAAAATCGGTAAAACTAGTGAACTAGTAAGACGATACTAAAACATAAACGCTAAAATGAGTAAACGAGGATTTATAAACCCACTTGATCATCATCATATGTACAAAATCATCATATGTATATTGTTATTTTGATAAAAGTCATTGGACCGAGTCTAAGACCGATTATTATTTATATAGGTTTCCGTGACCGAAGCACGCCCGTAGCCGATAATCCGCCTTTCATCAACAACGTGAGTTCATAGCCTCGCACTCTTTTAAATGTTTTATAAAATGATTTGTAAACCCGCGAGGGAGATAACATGCTAGATTTTTATAAAAATAGAACACAAGTAGTCCCGATTGTATGCTTAATGATATGGACCCGAATGATGCTATGACCCTATAAACGAGACTAAAAGGATTATTAGTAGTTAGGTTATGTCACTTAAAGTCCCATTAGCATGAATTGTGAACTACCGGGATTTGGTAGACGCTTATGCATTTGATAGTACTATTTGGGGACGATCACCCCAGTTCGCGCCTTGACGGTTGATCCCCGTCGTACCACATTGATTGGTAAGCGAATTTATGTATGAGAAGATTCCATAGGGTGATTTTTGTGACGACACGCTAACTTAGATGGGAAAATTGTTTGTCGGGTTCGCGGCCCGCTGTTTTCACAGTAAGGTAACAATGTCATGCGGCTAATAATAATCCTACAACCTATACAATATACAACGTATGCTATAAGACATAAATAATAAACGATAACGACGCTATTACGATGAATATATTACCTATCATGGTAATATAGAGACTACGGTCTCATGGACGGTTTCAGATGTATGCTTGATTTATATATTGCCTGACTAGCAATATGAGGACTTACTTCCGATGTTATACTTGTGTTCTGATTTTAAATGATTGTAAATGATTGTTTTAATATAACGGTTTTCATTAAACTCTATGAATTCACTCGGCATTCGCTGATATGATTTTTGCATGTTTTCTATCTCAGGTGCTTGAAGGTAATCCGGATAGAGATCGACTCTGATGGCCCACACTTAATATTAAAAATGTTCATTCGATCTGTGTTTTGTAAACTTAATGACCTGTATAATTTGGGACCTGTTGTACACTTTTGAAACTTTTTATCGAATGAATGTTTGTTAAACCTTGTACAACCATTTTTATGTGTTGTCTATGATTGGAGTTATTGTGCTATCCCGTAACACTCTGAAAGACCCTTCCGCTGTACCAATACGAAAAATGAGAGTGTTACAGCTGCACTATCACAACGGATAGAAATAGGTGCCATAGGTTTGACCCACAATGGAATCTCAAGAAGCAAGTTTCTCAACCATTCAGCTTCTTTGCCAGCAGCTGCTAGAGCCACAAACTCAGATTCCATGGTAGAACCAGTAATGCAAGTTTGCTTCTTGGATGCCCAAGAAATTGCACCACCGCCAAGTAGGAATACCCAACCACTTGTGGATGAATTATCCTCAGTATTGGTGATCCAACTTGCATCAGTGTAACCTTCTAACACCGATGGATATCCAGTATATGACAAACAATAATCCATTGTTCCTTTCAAATACTTCAGTACCCTCTGAATTGCTTGCCAATGCTGAGTACTAGGATTACTAGTGTACCTACTCAGTTTATCCACATCAAATGCAATGTCAGGGCTGGTACTAGTCATGGCATACATCAAGCAACCAATCACCCTAGAATACTCAAGCTGGGAGACAGCCTGACCATTGTTAGGCACCAGTTTCTCACTTGTATCCATTGGTGTACTCACTAGAGTACAATCAAAGTGATTGAATTTCTTCAGTACCATCTCAATATAATGAGACTGAGAAATTACAATACCATCACTTTCATGTTTAATCCTTATGCCAAGAATAACATCAGCCTCCCCCATGTCTTTCATGGAGAACTTTGATGACAAAAAATCTTTAGTTAAATCAACCTGAACTTGGTCAGTACCAAAGATTAACATGTCATCAACATACAGGAAAATGATGACTCCTTTACCAAATTCCTCAAATTTGTTGTATACACATTTGTCAGCTTGGATAAGTGAATAACCATTAGATAAAACCACTTCATCAAATTTCTAGTGCCATTGCTTAGGTGCCTGCTTTAGTCCATATAAGGAATTAATTAGTTTACACACCTTGCCTTCATGACCAGGCATGATGAAACCTTGAGGTTGGTTCATATAAACCTCCTCATCCAAATCACCTTTTAAGAATGTTGTCTTCACATCCATCGGATGAATAATCAGATTGTGAATACTTGCAAGAGCAATCAGCATTCTTATAGTACTGATACGTGCTACTTGAGCATAGGTATCAATATAGTCAATCCCTGACTTTTGTTTAAAGCCTTGAATGACTAGCCGTGTCTTGAACTTTTCAACAGTTCCATCTACCTTCATTTTCCTTTTGAAAATCCATTTGTTACCAAGTGGATTGCAACCTGGATGTAGATCAACCAACACCCAAGTGTTGTTTCCTATGATGGAATACATCTCATCATTTATTGCTTCTTTCTAGAAAGCAACATCTTGGGACTTCATTGCTTCATCAAATGTTTTGGGATCATCCTCAACATTAAAGCAATAGGAGTATTGATCAGAGACCTCATCCCTTGTTCCTTCAACCAAGTATAGTTGAAACTCAGGCCCAAAATTTATTGGAGTCCTATGCCTTGTGCTTCTTCTAAGCTCAGGCTCAGGTTACTGAACCACAACCTCATCAGTGATCCTTTCAGGTTCCATTAAAGCACCAATGTCCTCAGCTCTAGCAGGAGTCCTAAGGATTGGTCTAGGGACTGATGAGAATCTAGTCTCATCAAAGTTAGCATCCATTGATTCAGTGATTGAGTACACTGAAACGAATCATTAGGTTGAATAACATAAAACCTATAAGCCTTGGTATGCTCAGCACTCAATGCCTTTTTCACCCAAAGTTTTCACCTTTGGATCAGGGAGTCTTACAACAGCCCTACAACCCCAAACCTTGAGATAGTTCAAGTTTGGTTTCCTTTTAGTCCAGAGTTCATAAGGGGTAATTATGTTCCTTTTGTTAGGAACCCTATTTAGTAAATATCAAGCTGTTAACATAGCTTCACCCCAAAACCCTTGACTCAATCCTGAATAAGATAACATGGAGTTAACCATTTATTTTAGTACTATATTTTTCCTTTCGGATATACCATTTTACTGAGGGGTATAGGGAGCAGTCGTTTCATGGATAATACCAACAGACTGAAAATACTGAGCATCCATGTACTTACATCCCTTGTCAGTCCTAAACCTTTTGATTTAGACTCCTTGTTGTAATTCAACTTCAGTTTTAAATTCTTTAAATTTATCTAATGCTTCATCCTTAGTATGTAGCAAGTAAACATAACACAACGTAGAAGCATCATCAATAAATGTTACCAAGTATTTTGTATTCCCTAATGAGGGAGTAGCATGCAAATCACATAGGTCACTATGGATTAGCTCCAAAACTGTAGTTACACGTTTTACATCTTGAAATGGTTTCTTAGTTATTTTGTTCAGCATGCAAGTCTGACACTTTTCAGTATCCATGTCAAATGCTGGGATTAACCCATCCTTAGACATATCTTGCATCCTCTTAAAGTGGACATGGCCCAGCCTAGCATGCCATAGTGAAGAATCCTTTAGTTTACTGGAGGTTACTGAGGCTGAACAAATACTTGCACTACCAGCACTCACTGAGTCAATGCTGGTGGTTGTTTTAATATTAAGCCTGAACATTTGATTGCTCAAATAACCAAAACCAATAAACACACCATGTTTAGATAAAACAAATTTATTAGATTCAATCACTTGTTTATAACCACAATTACTCAAAACACTACTAGAAACCAAATTCTTCCTAATACTAGGAACATGCAAAACATTAAACAAGCTAACAATCTTCCAAAACTAAACTTAAGATCTACACAACCATGTCCATGCACTAGGGTTGTTGACTCATTCCCATGTGAAGAATAGATCCATCATTTAGTGACTCATAAGTCTTGAACCAGCATCTATCTTTACACACATGAACAGTTGCTCCAGAATCAACCCACCACGCAACATCATCATCCTGCACAAAATAAGCTTCAGATACATATGTAACATAATAAATCTGGAGAGATTCATTAAACATATTTTGTCCTTTCAGTGTTGTGTTGTTAGAACCAATCACTAAACCTTTTGTGTCTGATCCACTAGCTTTGCTGCCAGTATCAACACCTTTGCAATCCCTTTTGAATTGTCTAGGTTTCCCATACTTCCAACAAGCCACTAATGACTTCTTGTTAGGATTTGCTTTGGTGTTATCCTGATGCTTATGTTTGCCCTTGTTGTCATTGTACCTGGTGAAGTTGTTATGCTCCACCATATTGAAAGCTGGTGAACCAGCAACATTGTTGCTCTTTGGTTTGTCACTTTCATGCACCCTGAGGGATTCCTCAATGCGCAAATGACTGCCCAACTCAAGAAGAGTTAACTCCTCCTTCTTATGTTTCAAGGTATGCTTGAAATCTTTCCAAGAAGGAGGCAGTTTGTCAATGACACAAGAGACCTGAATGGTCTCATCCATGTTCATTTTATGTTGTGTAAATCTACCAAGTATTCCAAGAAGTTCATTGTATTGTTCCATGACTGGTCTTGAATCGGTCATTTTGTAATTTGTGAAATCACTCACAAGAAACTTCTTACTTGATGCATCCTCAGCCATATATTTGGCTTCCAAGGAATCCCATAATTCTTTACCAGATTCAGAATTTTGGTAAATATCAAATAAGGAATCAGACATACCATTGAGAATAATACCATGACACACATAGTCGTCATTCTCCCATTTGCTCATTTTCCTCAGTTCCTCCAAAGTAGCATCGTCACCACCAACAGGAATGGAAGTAGTCAGCACATACACCACGCTCATGGTAGAAAGAAGAAAGTGCATCTTCTTTTGCCATCTTCTGAAATCCACCCCTTTAAACTTATCTAGCTTGGAGAAGTTAGCCACCATATGCTTCATAGCAGTCGCCATTGATTATCACAAAATAGTTTACTTTGATTGTTGGTGTTAATTCGTCCCAACCAGGGTATAGATAATCAATCCTAGCTACGTACCAAAACAATGGTTACCGGATATCACTTGGAATCGTGTAATCACTTTCCAAAGTAAATTATTCGACCCTAATGCATGGGTATCACGAATACCTACTTGGGATAAGACCAAATGCAGTTAGAGATTTAGGCACAAATCTTTAACCCTTTCGTTGCTATGTGTTTCTTGTTTTCTGTATCCTCTTCATGCAAGTCATGATCACCTATTTATAGTTGTAGCACTCAAACCCTATTCAATGGAATTAAGAGGAATTAACGGCCAATTAATCTCCTCTTAATGTGCTCCATAATACCAGGAAAGTGGTTACAAGACCAATTAAATGTGGTCATTAACTCCACTTGAATGGGTCAAAGACCATTACAAGTGTACAAGTTCAGCTCCAGCATTTGTCTATTCTTCAGTCCCACTGAAGCATCAGCTACCCCTGAAGGATATTCCCACTGAAGCCTTCAGTACTGATGAGGACATGTTGATGAGTAAACACTGAAGACAAGTCTTCAGTAAAGTTACTCCCTGATGAATACCTTCAGTCCAGAGTTCATCTCACTGAAGAGTGAACTCACTGAAGATCATCATCTATGTTGAACAACATGTTACCCACTATATATAAGAGTCTGGGTGTTCAGGGACTTATGGGTGTACACTCCGTACCTCCATACCCATTCACCAGTATGAACTGAACCCACAATTGAACTATATTTCCAACATAATGTCAATTTATTAGAGTACACGTACAAGAAATAGTGAGAGTAGATGTATTTAATAATTTTGTTTTTTTACATTCCTTTACATGTGACCAAATCGCAAAATTTCATTTGCATCATTTTCAATTCAAACTAACTTTTGGAATTTAAATGGGTTCATTTATATGAATAAAGATGCATCTAATTCAAGTCATTGCGTCTAAAATATGTGGTTATAGTCACTTCTGACTAGGGGCAGAAACGAGCCAAACCATTCGTGAAAAGCTCAAGATCTGATTGGTAATAAGCTCGAACGAGCTAAGCTTAAACGAGCTCGAGCCTCAGCACGAGCCTAAGTTGTAGCTCGTTTATTAACCGACCTCGAACCTGAGCTTTACGTAGAAACCTTGTTTGGGCTCGCCACCCTAAACGAAGCTAATGTTTTATATACGAGCTTATTAGCGTGCCTAATAACAAGCTTATTACCGAACCTAATTTAGATATATTGCGGTCAGATATCGAATCAAGCTTTAATTTTACATTCTAAATCGTATAAATGAGTCGAACTCGAGCCGAGCCTGAATCAGTCTAATATACCACGAACCGAGCTCGAGCTCTTGCTTCTAATCATTTTTCATTTTAATTTATTTCTCACTAGACCCTTACTCTACAAAGCTATACATATGATGATGTACTTACTTTGAACATTGACACTAACTCTTTTTTTTAAATCGACACCTCTCGTGTTATTCCTAAAACATGCCAAGACTTGTTAGCTGAAACATAACAAAAGTTCTAAGTATATAGAGTCAAATATTAATTTTTGAGTAAATTACGCCGTTCGTCCCTGTGGTTTGGGCCAAATCACTTATTGAGTCCTTATCTTTTTTTTTCTTGATTGATCCTTAATTTTGAAACTATGCACACCGTTAATCCCTATAGTCAAATCGAGTTAAATGCCTTTGTTATCTCATCTCATGTGCCTAGCACATGAGGGTATTTTGGCCTTTTTATTCTTAATTGATAAATCTCACCAAACACAAACTACTAGACATCTATCTACTTCAAATAAACACATACCCATCCTCTTCATCTCCACAAAAACACTCACACTCATGCCTCTCTCTTATTTAGCCACCTCCTTCGTCGTTGTTCAACTGCAAACACCACCACCATCATCGTTGCATCTTAACAGTTCATTAGATCTACACAACTTAGACTACATCTCGCTAAATCTACACCACTTATACTCTTTAAAAATCACCGAATCAACCCCACATACCCTTTTCAAATCCATCTATACTATGACAAAAAAAACACATAATAGATTAATCTCACGCGCCTCACGCGTCATCGATGCTCATTACGCGCCTTGGAAAAACACCTACGCGCTGCCAAAACAACGCCATTGTTGATTTCAGCAGCTCGGTGATAGTTCATTTGGCACATGGATATGGAGAGTACCTCACTTGCATTGGGAGTGGGTCTCCAACGAGTTAGTTGTTATTAGCTTTAAAGATGATGGAGATAGATCTTGAAAAGATTTTCATAACATAACACCCGAGAAAGGAACACAAATGAGTATTTGTTATTAGATTTAAAGAAACCAAGTTGAGAAGGTTATTTTAATGTGTTTATTATTATATTTGTAGCAGAAACCAAAAGGGATTTTATGTTCTTGTGTTGACGGGATAAAGAAAACCAGTTGATGTCTATGAAAAAGAAGATGATACGGGTTTTTTGATGCCCAGATCTAATTGTTCTAGTCTACTACTTTATATATTATTCGTTGTAAATGTTGTTAACAAATATATTAGAGTATGAAATTAATAAAAAGAAAATGATTGTCGCAGAGATATTACTACTATTTATTTTGTATTTCTTTTATACATATTTGTTTTTAAATTATTTGTAATTTTTTAAATGAATTTTTTTCTAATTTATTTTTTTATATTTTTGGTTCCGTAACTTTTTTTATCCTTACTAATATTAATAAAAATAAAATAAAGAATTTAATTGGATGAAGAAGATAAGACTAAAAAGACTAAAATACCCTCATGTGCTAGGCACATGGAGTGAGATAACAAAAGCATTTAACTCGATTTGACAATAGGGATTAACGGTGTGCATAGTTTTAAAATTAAAGATCAATCAAGCAAAAAAAAAGATAGAGAGTCAGTCAGTGATTTGGCCCAAACCACAAGGACGAACGGCGTAATTTACATTTAATTTTTTTTATCAAAAAACAAAAAGGATACGCACTATTTGAATGCCTAATTATTTTTATAAAATTGGAAAGCTTTGTAGAAAGCTTTCAAATAAAGCTAAAAACACTTCCAATTAAAAAAAAATTAAATGAAAGAAGTTTTAGATCATTTAGAAACTCAAACTAAGCCTATTTTCCATCTCACCCTTCTCTTCTTATTTATAACCAGTCTGTTTACCCAACTCTTTTTCACAGCTGATGTGGGATACCAAATTTCCTTGAAGGGCTTTGTAGCTTGTAAGTTTTATGTGACTTATGAACAATCCAGAACCAATTCATTAAAATTAATAACTTTGAGTCATTTCTTTTCTTGTTTTATTAGTATGTCAAACTCGAGTTTAGCTAAAAATATACTTGAGCGTGGCAGACTCAAAATTAACTTGGAACGGAAACGGGACCAGACCGATATGAACTGGATCGGACAATTTCGGTTCGGTCCTCGGTACGGGGTTTTGGACCATTTTTATCTTCAGGCCGGTCCAACTCGGTCTTATAAAAAATCTTGTCAATTATGCCTAATTGGTCAGGACCGGATTGAGGACCGACCCGGATCAGACCGGACCATTTCGGGCCGGTCTCAATCTGGGATTTTGGACTATTTTGGTCCTCTGTCCAGTCCGATTCAAACCCGATGCTTAGCCCTAGCTATAAAATATAAACCCCTCAAGTGTCCTTTAATGCTATGGGACTCTTAATTCGTGCTATGTAAGAGATACTATAATGAACAAACATACTTAAACATTATTAAACAATTAGCTAGTACCATTAACTAAAGTTTAGCCACCAACAAATTAACAGCGATGGGTTTGATTTACAAGAGAAAAACGAAAACAAAATGCTCATTCGCTAGGTGAACTGATGACAACTGCAAATTTCGGTTGAAGCCGCTAGTCTAGTCGGATTTCAAAACCACATGTACGAGGGCAAAAAACCAAACAAACACAGTAAACAAAATAATTTCATGAACCCTCAAAATGAAACCAACCGGGGTTTTAAGAAAAAACACTCTTATTGTATAAACTAATAATTTCTTTTAAAACCCTAAAGTCTTCTAATACTTATAAAATAAAAAAAGACTTAGAAATCCAAGAATCCATGGCAAAATTAAATTAAATAAAAGACAAATCTTTCCTAACAATAAGTAATCTGTTAAACCTAAAAAGATAGACAACGACAATTATAAATTGTTGTTTTACCCTTCAATCTTCTCGAACAATTAAAACACATGATTTCACATATTAACTGAATAACCAACGACTAAGTCAAAAAAACTGGATGTCGAACATGCCTTGCATCAATGAGCACATGTGTTATATAAATTTGTACTATATGTATAATAATAAGTATTTTTATTTTTATTTTAAGAGTATCTTCAAAATAACATTAATTGGTGTATTTAACCAGTTTATATTTTGAGTTTTAAATGTTGTCAAAATGACATTATAGATTGTACAATGCACATTTTTGTATTACTTAATTCTATTTAGTTTTGACATTTATGGGAGAGATTTTCATTTTTCTAATAGAGTGGAAAGCGGGCGGAAAAAAACAAGAGGCAAAATTAAACCTAAAAAATTACGTACCATACATAGCGGGAAAAGAGAAATGAATTTTTTTACGAGACTTCAGTGTAGAACGAAATTTTTTATCAATATGAAAAATTATTTAAAAGATTTTTTACGTATTTTCAAATGATAAGAGATAAAAAATAAAGCAATCCAAGAAAAACGGTCAAATCAAGTCAAATCAAGTCAAATAAATTTTAAACTAATATTTTGTAGATCCGTTTTATATATCATTAATGAGATGTCTAATATTTTCTTAAATATTTTTTATTTTAAAAAGGAGACCAAACAATTCATTTTTAAATGAATAAACTTGATCTTGTAAGTCGAGGACAATTGCCATTTTGCTTATTCAGAAAATATAAACAACAAAGCCTATATTCAATAGAGACTTCTCTTCTTATTTATAACCAAGTTCTTGTAGCCAAGTTTTCTTACTACACTTTGAGAACTTAAAACCTAAAAGAACTTGGTTATAAAAAGAGAAACACCAATATTTCGTACTTATGTTAACACGCAGTTTATTTTATTTCCTACTTATGTTAATACGCATTTTCAGTGTGAAATCAAGTTGTTTTAGTGTGATCATGGTGGTGAATTCGACAACCGCGCCTTATATACGTTATTTGCCTCAAAAGGTATCCAGTTTAGGTTTTCTTGTCCTAAAACCTCCCAACAAAATGGAAAGTCCGAAAGACTCATTCGCACCATTAACAATCTCATTCGCGCCTTACTTTTTCAAGCTAATCTTCCACCTACGTTTTGGGTCGAATCCCTTAATATGGCAATTCACCTATTAAACTTTTTACCATCCACTGCCATTAACAATGAAATACCTTACACTCGTTTGTTTGCAACAAACCCAGACTATAGCCTTTTACGCACCTTTGGGTGTTTATGTTACCCTCACCTTGAGACCAGTCACAAACTTGAACCACGCGCCACGCCTTCAATTTTTTTGGGACAAGCTTCCAACCATCATGTATATCGTTGTCTTGAACTAAGCACAAATAAAATATTTATCTCCCGCCATGTTACATTTGATGAAACCGTTTTTCCATATGGCTCAAATCCACCCATCTCAGCACCTACTTATGCATTTCTGGACGATGCACCCGATATAAACCCTCCAACCATTCCCGTTACTCCACCAAATATTGTTCAACATGCTACACCAATTAATTCTAGCATACATCCTACTACTACACCACTTAATGAAAATATCAACTCACTTGTTACCTCTACCCACTCTAGGGCAGCCTAAGCTCCAACACCACAAACACCATTCCACGATCAAACACCACACATCACAACCCACCATCCCACCTAGACACAACCCCAACCACCAGCCAGCTCTCCACCTACGCCTATAGTTACACCCATAACCCAAAACCAAACATCTACTCACCCGCATATTATTCCTGATCCACCTCAAAACCCAAATCCCGTCTCAGTTCATCCCATGGTCACATGTTTCCGTGTCGGGACTAATCATCATAATCCGAAGTATACTTGTCATGTGTCCACTGTCTCACCGCTACCAAAGTGTTATCGAGATGCGTTTAATGATCCAAATTGGCAAAATGCTATGCGTGATGAATATAATGCACTTATTAAAAATAGAACTTGGACTCTTGTGCCATACCTAAGGACACCAATATTGTTCATTGTATGTAGCTGTTTAGGCACAAGTACTTGGGAGATGGCACGCTTAGTCGCTACAAGGCTTGTCTTGTGGTGAATGGTAGTACACAATTAGAGGGGGCAGATGTTGATGAGACATTTAGTCCAGTTGTTACACCAAGCACTATTTAGACTGTTCTTAGTTTGGCTGCTTCTCGACATTGGCCGATTCATCAGCTTGATGTCTGATGCGTTCTCTTGCGATTACACAAGTTTTTAAATTTATAACATGGATTTCCAAATAAGCTAAGAACACACGGGCAAGTATGACCCTTCCGTTTGTAGCTAGTTTTTTGTGGTAAGCCGAGGTCGTTCACTAGGATTTGGGTGTTTTCGGTTGTAAGGAATCTAAGTAACAATGTAACATTATTGGTAAAGATGGTTGTCACTCCCAAAATTACCATACAAGTAACAATTAAGCAAAATAAGTAAACAAGTAGCAAGAATATGATTAAGCTAATAACTTGAGAACAATAATATTAAAGACAACACTTGCTTCAATTAGTTAATAACATTTGGATTTTTCATATGAGGATGGTTTTGATAAACTGATTACATGTATAGAAGATGATGGTCACAAATTCTAACCTTTGATTTTAAAGTTTATAACCAATGCGTTTGATGACAACACAATTAAATCAAGCATTAAGACAAATCAATCAATTCAAGACTATGTTTAGTTTAACAAGTTTGATTCACGGTCGTTTCACAAAATCATTAACAATCATACTTAAGTTCTTATGCATAATCATACCACTAAAGAAATGGTTAATACAATAGATAATCATCCATAGACAAAACGATTATAACTAGTTGGTGAATGATAACCCTTTCAACCTATGAGATCACCAACAACTAATCGAGTATGATAAGCAAATGGAATGAAACTTAAGCACAATTGGATTTCAAACATAACATGAAATTGATCAAAACAATGATAAAACATAAACAATCCTCATGTCACAACATCATCCAAACAAGTGTAACAAAAACTACTCCATGATCATATTATTCAACAAACATTCAATATATGACACAGAGTTCAACATAATAAAAATAACAAGAGTCAAAGTATGAATACAATAAGTAAATGAAAGGAATTAGAGCAATCCTTAGGCTTCCAATTGACTACAAGTTTTGTGGTCTTTCGGGTTATGCAAATGAAATTCGTATTTGAGATTTGAGGTAGTTTTAGGAGAGGTTTGGTGAAGGTTGGTGGTAATTTAGGTATCAAGAAATACTACCAATGATAAGGGTAATGATTCCTTAGAGTTTGGCAAGGTTATTTTGATGACTGGAGCTTCAAAAATGTCACTTTTTGGCACACCAATATTAAATACGGGAATTGGGGTCTTCACCAAGGTTGGGAGAGTTCCCTTGATGAATAATGGAGTTAGTAATGAGTTACTATGATTTGATATGTTACAATGACCCCAAGGGTCTTATTTATAGTGCAAATGGCCTTGGTCACCAAGCATATTTCTTTGGCTCCAAGGTGTATTAACTCCAGAAATTGATGAATATAATGGCATAGAATCTTCTTAGTTCTTGCATAGATGCTTCAAGAAGGTCTTGGTGTGCAAGCAAAAGTGAATGCTTCTTCATAGAAGGTTCTTGTGTGTTCCATCACTTTCTTTAATACTTAGGAGAGTAATATTGCATTAAATAATCATTCTAGAGGCTTCTTGGTCGTTCATGCACGCAAAGGAAATATAAAAATGCACCAAAACTTGAGTTTGAAAGACAACAGCAAAATTGTCGGGCGGAATTTTCACTTGCCGGGCGGCATTTTGCTTGCTGATGACACTCTATCGGTGGCAACTTTGGCCTGTCGGCGGCAACTCGTCCACTGTGGTCAAAATCCATAAGCACGAAAGTTGTAGCCCTTTCCCTTACGCTCGCGTGAGCGCAAGAACCACTTCAATCGGAGTTCATATGCTCATGTTATGGCCCAAACGGTGAAGGTGTGTCGGTAACACAAAGCTTCCAACATCTTCGTTATAACTTATTTTCTTGATTTCTTTCTTGATTTCCACCTTGAGCATCATCATTTGAGTATCGTGAGCAACGAATTCATGACTCTAAGCTTCTCCAATAGTCTCCGTAAGACGTGTACTTGTTGGGATTCCTTCGTATATGCATGAATCATAGTTTATTCTTTCTTTCCTTGTCTTTTCTTCACTTTCCTTGATCTTGGCTAACTAACAACACCAAACACAACTTCACACATGTATGAGCTAAATAGCTCGTTAGTATAACCAAAAACCATGCAAAATATACGGATAACACTCAAGGAAATATGTTGGATTTGGGCGTTATCAAATCCCCTCACACTTATGTTTTGCTCGTCCTCGAGTAAGGAAAGAAAAACTTTGCTTGTCCTCAAGCAAATAAAAGAAAAATAAATTTAGAAACTAAATACCTAGGTTCTAAAAGAAAAGAAAATTTTAAAATTTTTATGAAAAAAAATCAGAAAATATTTTTGGTTTTTATATGAAATGGCTAAAGGTGCAAACCCCCTCACACTTAAGAGTTTGCTTATCCTCAAGCAAGTAAAAGAAAAATTTTCTCACACGATGCATAAAAATGGTTTATTGGAAAATAAGATGCAAATCTACCAAGTACAAACAAAACTAAATGAAATGGCGTGAGCACCAAATGTACACATCTAAAGAGGAATTTTTATTGGGTTACAAGGCTAAGGGTTAATGGGTATGCATAAGACATGAGATATTTTATGAGAGGTGTCACGAATATACAAATTAAAAGTCTAAGTCCTATGTTGCTAGTTACCGAACAAATTACAAGCCCAAAAATGATCATAGATACGAGCTTTATTCAACACACATCGATCAACACAAATATATATCACGTCTTAGCACATTGGCAAATCGATATCCAAATATACTTCGTCTTCCTTCATCTTCATAAACATATAGCTCATTGGCTATTTTTGTCATCATCAACTTTTTTTTTACTTTTTTTCGATGACTTATTTTTTTCTTTCTTTTTCTCTTTTCTCATCCTCCTCTTTTTTCATTTTTTTTCAACATACATCACATGCTCCCCTCACACTTCGCTTTAACACACCACAAAAAATATAAATAAGAAGTATGCATCCTCCGTGTTTGTTGGAATGGCACACACACATAGCGAAGTGTGCCAACTATAAATCATCAAAAACGATCCACCATACCAAGCAACTAGCAACCCACCATTTGGACTTCGACAAGGGTTAGGCTAAGGTGTAAGGTTAAATATATTTTTTTCTTTTAGTGGTTTTAATAAAAACGAAAAGATTGGCTCAAAGGGTGTTCTAAGGGTATCTAGCACTAACGAGAGTGCTAACAAAAGGGTTAATTTGGATGGTTAGCTAATGGATGCAACTAGCTAAAAAGATGTAAACAAAAAAGGCGATTTAGGTTTTATTCTTAAGGTTGCCTCTTTGTCACGCATATACACTTATATCACACAAGTGTGACCTCACTAAAACTTATTTTATTTTTATAATAAATTTTGTTTATATGTGGATGATTATTGAAAGATATTTATATACAAACGTGTGAAAACAATTAGATCCTAAGGGCAAACAATTATACAACTCTCTTTTATTTATTTATTTTTTTACTAAAAAAGATTTGTTTCGTTTTCCCATTTATTCCCCCTCACACTTAAGTTTTCGATTGGACTCGATGTTAAAAATAAACTTCAAAGCATGAAAAGTGAGGAAAATAAATAATCGTTCAAGAGAAACAAAACTTCCCGGGCTAAGAATTTGCAATTGATCTCCATGTAATACAATGCTACACCATAAGCTTGTGAGATCAACCAGTTCTTGATACTTTCATATTCTCCAAGCATTCTCCTCCATTACCTATTGCTGCATTTATTCAAACAAAACAAACAAACAAACAAACAAACACGCAAGCACACATAGATATATAAAAACACTACTAGCAAAGTACACCCCTCACACTTAAGATTTTCGAAGTTAGAAAAATACTATTGGGGTGTACATATTTATTCTAAACACACAAACAATTAAAGCACGGGTTGCCTCCCGAGAAGCGCTTAATTTATTATTGAGTCGTTAGCTAGACTCTTCCCCTCGATGTTAGGATTCTTTGATGATACGATTAAGATGTGGAACTTTGGTTGGGTGCCATTGATTTTGATAATTATCATCTTTGAACCAAAGCAATTCTCCATTTATAGTCCAAACTTTGAAAGGCTTCTTTGGCACACCATTGTCGTCCTTCTTTATCATTCTTCTACTTCCAACGCCATTCATTGATTTCAACACCGCGTCATGAATTGACATTATATCATGTTCATACGTCTTCTCCTTTTTGTATGGGATATGCACGGTGCAATCCTTGGGAAAAGTTAAATTAGAAATAATAGGTTTCGGTTTTGGCATGGTTGGAATATGTTCTTCTTCTTCCTCCTCAATGAAGGCAACATCACCCTTATCACTCTCGTTTCGGATAGAGGGTAGATTGTATCTTGACTTGGTGTTGGTGATTTGAGGAAGGGACTTGGTTCGTTTTATGTCCTCTTCTACATAACCTAAGTGTCTATCCAAGTCTTCGATTATGGCTGTATGGTTTCGGAACCTTAGATTGATTTGAAACTCCAAGTCAACCAAATTGTTCTTGAAACGTTCATTTTCTTCCGTTTGCTAAGCCATAAATTCTCTCATCATCTCCTCCGTTGAGGCTTTGGGTTTTGGGTGATATCGTGATGAGTATGTCGTCACATCTCGCGGTCAAGATTGAGGAATGGGATGGTTCGGGTTTAGGGTAAGATAGGAATGTGAATTCCTTGAATTTGGTCATGATATCCTCGGTGATATTCTTGGACATAATTCACTTCATGAGGTTCACACATCGGCGTTTCATCCTTCATGGTGGTTTGGGAATCATGATCGTCTCTACGATCATCTCGCATATCTTTTAGTTCATTCCCTATGATTAGGAATTGGGAATCGATAAGCCTAGCGAGAGCTTCGAATTTCTCCATGAACACGGTGTGCTCAGAAATGATGTTATTTCCACCGGCAGAAACAACGGTTTTCGTTTTGGGATGGATATGATAATCCTTCGAAAATTCGAACTTGAGAAGGACCTTGTCCTCGAGTATTTGGAAAGCTTCGTTCGGAGTATTATATATAAAAATTCCTCCAGCGTCGAGAGATACTTGAGTTGGATCGTCTAAACCACCATAGAATGTTTCAATTATCGTTCTCTTGGTTAGATCATGTCCATAACAAGCGCGAAGCATTCTTTCATTCGGAGCCAAGCTTCAACGAGAGTCTCGTCGTTGAGTTGGTGAAAGTTAAGAATGTCGTTTAGGAGACGTTTAAACTTTGCGGGTGAAAAGAATCGGTTTATGAAAGCTTCTCTTAATTCGTTCCACGAAGTAATTGTTCTTTCATCTAATTCATTCAACCAAATCTTAGCTTCTCCGGTTAATGAGAATGGGAACGTCCTCAAGTTAATCGCTTCCTCTTGATTTTCACCAAATTGGAAAAGGCTACTAATCTCAAGAAAATCAAATACATGTTGGTGAGGATCGGATAGGGATTCTCCATCAAATTGGTTTTCCCGAATCATTTGTATGTAGTTACTTTTGATAGTGAAATTGTTCAAAATAGGGATTTGAACAATAGAAGAACTAGGTGTTGGAGCAACGATCCTAGTGTTTGACCAAATCGGTTGATCATCGGGATCAACGATAATAATGGTTGAGGAATCGGATTCGGTGTCATAGGATGAGATTCCTTCAATATGGAATGGATTTTTGATATCGTCTTAACTTTGATGTCGAATACGTCGTCTTTGGAGGCGACGACGAAAAATTCTTTGATGAACGGTGGTTTGATGTATGGTTCGGGTGATTCAATTTCAAGGGGTACGATTGGTGTTTTATCGGATGTCGTCCTATTTTTGATATTACGTTTAAGTTTATGGAATGGACGAACGATTTGTTTTTCCCAAGAACGTGGGTTTACACAAACCCGGAGTGATTTACAAAACGTCATAGAAAAATAAACTAAATAAGACAAATAAGACCGAAAATATTTTTGTATATATATTTTTTACTATTACAATTATTACTAGTTTTTTTTACTAAATAAAACAACTAAAGAAACAAGAAAAATAAGAATGAAAACGCAAATGAATTATTGCACCAATCAATCAAACCGAATGGTTGAAATGACTTCGGGTTCTATCCACGGGGTTTGAGATCAAACTGGAGCGAATAGAATTACGAAATAGGCACAAATAGGTTAGAACGGGTCGGTTGGGTGGGTTATGATCAAACAAAGATAATTGGTTCTTAACTCGAAGAACGGATGTTAAACGAGTTAAAACACAATTAGGAACGGTTTTGGGTAAGGCTCGGTTTGGATAAAAGAAGATAAAGGAGAACAAATAAATATTATTTATTTATTTATTATTTTTTTTTATTTTTTTTACAAATTAGAGGAGTTGCCGGCGGCAACTTTGGGTGCCGACCGACTTTTTGGAAACTGTGAAGCAGTTGCCGACGGCAACTTGCTTCTGTCGGGCGGCAACTTTGCTTCTGATGAGCAGTTGCCGGCGGCAGATGGCTTTTGCCGGCCGGCAACTCGGCGACTGATGAAAAGTTTATTTATTTATTTATTTTTTTGGATTTAGGCACTTATAAACTTAGAGCACAAAAAAATTTTTGGGGGGTTGATGAAATAATCACTAAAAAGCTTAATCTCAACACACTTTAATTTTAAACCAACTAAGCACAAAAAAATAAGCATAAAAGAGATTAAATGATACACGATATGAAACAAATATTTAAAACATGAAAAGTATAAAACACAAATCCCCGGAAGCGCCGCCAAAAACTTGATGGTGGCGATGCCGGATTATGAGATTTAAACACTAAATTATAGAACTTAATTCCTATAAAATAAACAAAGAAAACAAGCACAAATAAACAAGAAGCAAGAAACAAAGATTCTAACACACGAAAAACACAAACAAATCCCCGGCAGCGGCGCCAAAAACTTGGTGCTTTCTCTTGCGATTACACAAGTTTTAAATTAATAACACAGATTTCCAAATAAGCTAAGAACACACGGGCAAGTATGACCCTTTCGATTGTAGATAGCTTTTTTTGGTAAGCCGAGGTTGTTCACTGGGATTTGGGTGTTTTCGGTTGTAAGAAATCTAAGTAACAATGTAACGTTATTGGTAAAGATGGTTGTCCCTCCTAAAATTACCATACAAGTAACAATTAAGCAAAATAAGTAAACAAGTAGCAAGAATATGATTAAGCTAATAACTTGAGAACAATAATATTAAAGACAACACTTGCTTGGATTAGTTAATAACATTTGGATTGTTCATATGAGGATGGTTTTGATAAATTGATTATAGAAGATGATGGCCACAAAGTCTAACCTTTGATTTTAAAGTATATAACCAACGCGTTTGATTACAACACAATTAAATCAAGCATTAAGACAAATCAACCAATTCAAGACTATGTTTAGTTTAACAAGTTTGATTCACGGTCGTTTCACAAAATCATTAACAATCACACTTAAGTTCCTGTGCATAATCATACAACTAAATAAATGGTCAATATAATAGATAATCATCCATAGACAAAACGATTATAACTAGTTGGTGAATGATAACCATTTCGACCTATGAGATCACCAACAACTAATCGAGTATGATAAGCAAATAGAATTGAACTTAAGCAAAATTGGATTTCAAACATAACATGAAATTGATCAAAACAATGATAAAACATAAAAAATCCTCATGTCACAACATCATCCAAACAAGTGTAACGAAAACTACTCCACGATCATATTAATCAACAAACATTCAACATATGACATAGAGTTCAACATAATAAAAATAACAAGAGTTTACCCAAAGTATGAATACAATAAGTAAATGAAAGGAATTAGAGCAATCCTTAGGCCTCCAATTGACTACAAGTTTTGTGGTCTTTCGGGTTATGCAAATGAAATTCGTATTTGAGATTTGAGGCAGGTTTAGGAGAGGTTTGGTGAAGGTTGGTGGTGATTTAGGTATCAAAAAACACTACCAATAATAAGGGTAATGATCCCTTAGATTTTGGCAAGGTTATTTTGATGATTGGAGCTTCAAAAACGTCACTTTTTGGCACACCAATATTAAATCCGGGAATTGGGGTCTTCACTAGGGTTAGGAGAGTTCCCTTGGTGAATAATGGAGTTAGTAATGAGTTACTATGGTGTGATATGTTACAATGACCCCAAGGGTCTTATTTATAGTGCAAATGGCCTTAGTCACCAAGCATATTTCTTTGGCTCCAAGGTGTATTAACTCAAAAAATTGATGAATAGAATGCCATAGAATCTTCTCACTTCTTCCATAGATGCTTCAAGAAGGTCTTGGTGAGCAAGCAAAAGTGAATGCTTCTTCATAGAAGGTTCTTGTGTGTTCCATCCCTTTCTTTGATACATAAGAGAGTAATCTTGCATGAAATAATCATTCTAGAGGCTTCTTGGTCGTTCATGCATGCAAAGGAAACATAAAAATGCACCAAAACTTGAGTTTGAAAGACAGCAGCAAAGTTGTGGGCTGCATTTTCACTTGCCGGGCGGCATTTTGCTTGCTGATGACACTCTGCCGGCGGCAACTTTGGCCTTCCAGCGGCAACTCGTCCATTGTGGTCAAAATCCATAAGTACGAAAGTTGTAGCCTTTTCTCTTACGCTCGCGTGAGCGCAAGAACCACGTCAATCGGAGTTCATATGCTCAAGTTATGGCTCAAACGGTGAAGGTGTGTCGGTAACACAAAGCTTCCAACATCTTCGTTATAACATCTTTTCTTGATTTCTTTCTTTATTTCCACCTTAAGCATCATCATTTGAGTATCGTGAGCAACAAATTCATGACTCTAAGCTTCTCCAATAGTCTTTGTAATACTTGTACTTGTCGGGATTCCCTTGTATATGCATGAATAATCGTTTATTCTTTCTAAACTTGTCTTTTCTTCACTTTCCTTGATCTTGGCTAACTAACAACACCAAACACAACTTCACACATATATGAGCTAAATAGCTCGTTAGTATAACCGAAAACCATGCAAAATATACGGATAACGCTCAAGGAAATATGTTGAATTTGGGCGTTATCAATGTCAAGAATGCTTTTTTGCATGATGGTTTATCAGAGACAGATTATATGCATCAGTCTCCAGGGTTTTGGGATTCAGTGCATCCTGATTATGTATGTTTTATTGCAGCGGTCTCTCTATGGGCTCAAGCAGACCCCTAGAGCTTGGTTTCAGCGATTCGCATCTTATATTACTCGGGTTGGGTTTCATCAAAGTTGTTGTGACTCATCTTTATTTATATACAGACATGGGATGGATACTGCTTATTTATTATTGTATGTTGATGATATTGTACTCACTACTTCTTCAGAGACTTTGCTACAAAGCATTATTTCTTCTTTACAACAGGAGTTCGCTATGACAGATATGGGTGCTCTTAATTATTTTTTGGGTATCTCTGTTACATGGGATTCTTTCGGGATGTTCTTATCTTAGAAGAAATATGCTATTGAGATTCTTGAGAGGGCACACATGGTTAATTGTAATCCTAGTCGGACTCCTGTTGATATTGAGTCTAAACTAGGTGGTGATGGTGATTCGGTATCTGATCCGACTTTATGTCAGAGTCTTGCAGGTTCTCTTCAGTACCTCACTTTTACTCGTCTAGATATTTCTTATGCAGTTCAGCAGATTTGTCTTTATATGCATGATCCTCGAGAGCCTCATTTATCGGCTCTTAAAAGGATCTTGAGGTATGTTCAGGGTACTTTGAACTATGGGATACAGTTGTTTGCATCTTCTACTACATCTTTGGTTGCTTATTGGGATGCAGATTGAGCTGGTTGTCCCGCTACTAGGAGATCGACATCAGGTTACTGTGTTTTTCTTGGAAACAACCTGCTCTCTTGGTTCTCTAAGTGCCAGCCAACGCTTTCTCGCTCTAGTGCAGAGGCAGAGTATCGTAGGGTTGCAAATGATGTTGCTGAGACTTGTTGGTTACGAAATTTACTTCGTGAGTTACATACGCCTTTATCTTCCGCTACGCTCGTCTATTGTGATAATGTTAGTGTTGTTTATCTATCTTGTAATCCGGATCAACATCAACTAACTAAGCATATTGAGATTGACATTCATTTTGTTCGAGATTTGGTTGCTGATGGTTAGGTTCGAGTTCTTCATGTTACTTCACGTTATCAATATGCCATATTTTCACTAAAGGATTGCCTTCCGCATTGTTTGAGGAGTTTCGTTCCAGTTTAAGCGTTCGGTTTCCTACCGCTCCAACTGCGGGGGAGTGTTAGCCCGTATATTATTATGCATTTGTGTTTGGGCTCAAACCCGGTTCTAGAATACTCCCTTTATATCGTACAGTATCTTGAATAAATGATACACACAATTTATCCCATCTTACAAATATAACCATCAGTATTTTATGGGGTGTTTAGATCTTTGTTCAATTAGTAGACAATTATAAAAAGAGAAACACCAATATAACCAACAGTGTATGGCGTGTGGTCACGGGAAGAGCACACGAGACCCATTTGTCGACTTTTCATTTCGGAAACACCACAACATGCTTTCAGGAAAAACAAAAGTAGAGTGTCGCAAGATTTTGAAGAGTGACCAACGTTATTTTATTGTGTTGTGGATTAGGATTTGTGATTTGTGGTCATCTTTAAACGAAGTGTAGTTTGATTCAAATTACTCTTCAGTTATGGGCATCATTGTACATAAATTAACACATCACCTATATATACATGCATTTGATTTACTTTTGTTTCGATGTGGGATTATGTATTTATGAAAGAAAAACAATTATTTCATCACGAATCTGATACAAGACATACATGCAAGTATGAGTAAGGCATAATCCCTAACACAATCTGCTAACCAAGCTATTTGGACCCTTTTTTATTTGTGCTATAGTTAAGCTAGTGGTGCAAATGAGCCGAAATTTTATCAAGAAACTCAAATTCGAGTTCAAGCTTGATTCGATCGAGCCGAGATTTTATCGAACCCAAGCCGGAGCTCAAGCCCATGATTAACATAAGTTATGTTATGAACTGATCTAAACCTTTCTTCACATTGCTGCAAGATTATACCGTTTTTGTCAATGTTTTATTGTAATAATTGTGGTGGTGAAAATAATAGCTAGGCCGAGAGATTATTCAACAATACTCGGATGTCACTGCGTTATGAGACTGCTATTTCGGTATTCGGTAATATCTCCTTTTCATGTTACTTGTATAAGTTATATACGTCTGTTAGTTTTCGTTATACAGGGTACTTAAGCGATTGGATACCTTGTAGGTGTAGAGACTAGTCGGCCTAGGGTAGGATAAATTTTGACTTATACGTGTCACGTGTTGGTAGGACTACTTCAAATTGAGTGACTTTTGACCAAACCGAATTTCTGGCCAGTTTGGCTCAATTCACCTGTGTATCTGACTTTGTACACAGCCTTGTTATCTGAGTCTCACAACACCGAAAGGAATTGTAGGAAACGGTGTACACTTTTATTATAAAATCTAATTTACAATAAAATAACAGAAATTAATTTGACAGAATGTAATTAACAGTAATAAGAAAGCAGTAAAACAAAGACAAGGCACGTGTTTAACACGCTTCCCTTAAAACAGATTCGCCGTCTGTTTCCCAGGGTACAACGTCCAAAGCTGTTGTACAGCCGGACTAGACAAACTTGCCTGAAAGATCACGGAAGCCTTCTGCGTTTCTGATCGAGAACTGCTGGAAAAATCGTCTGGTTATGGAGTATGAAAAGCTGCGTTTTTCTGATGTGAAAACTGAATGAGTATGGGTTATATTTATACTGAAAACTTTACTTGTTCTCAAAGAAAATATATACCACAGTCAGGAAAATCGGTTATAACTAAAACAGATTTCCTGTCTGTCTTTTTAACACAAAATATTCTGTTTCTGTATCTATTCCTAAAATAGATGTACAGAATTTTCTTGAAAAACAAATCGAATTCACAGCAAAAAAGATACCGAAATCTGCCCGCACCCAAGCCAGTTTTCGGAGCTGCATTCGTGTCCGCAGGTCGCGCGCTCGTGCACAAGTTCAGTAGCTTCGAACCCGTTTTTGGCCTAGAAATCCCACTTTCTGCACCCCCCTGCGCGCGCGTAGGCGTGGGAGTAAAAACCCACAAATGATTATTGTAGGGTAGAAACTAGGATTTCCTTATAAACATGTTTTCACTTCAAGTTTCAAGCGATGTGGGACAAATATTTTTCCAAATATTGTGTTTCACGTGACTCACTTTGAGACACGATATCTCATTCATATTAACTCCATATTGGACATACTTTAGCTCGTTGCGAAGCTCTCTTCGAGGAGAACGCAAAGCTACTAAGTACTACGAATATATATAACATATACATATATAAAATTATGTCCAAAGTATTGCAAAAACTATATTTTGCAAAACATTTTCCAACAATCCCTCACATGAATGGGAATCGGTCGAAAACACACAAAAGTTTCGGCAAAATTTCTGCGGTTAAGTCCTGCATAGGATAGGTAGGTGTAACCCTTTGAACCTTCCCTTGTGAGATGCATTTAGTCTCCTAGATCTGAGTAGACGCGATGTCCTTGAACTCAGCCTCTGTTTACGTAGACGACAATACACACTCACACAAGACTCTCCCTGACCTTGTCAAGTCCTCATAGTCGTGTTCGTTATGGTCATGAACACTCGCCTGGTTCTACAAGAGCTCTTAGAAATTGCGCCCCCACAATTTCCTTCGAAGCGACCCCACTTCTCTCTCACATAGGTGATTTCATCTTGAATCATTAAAAACATATGTTTTATGATTTCATCTTGAATCATTATGCTTTATGATTTCATCCTGAATCATTAAGCCATATGTTTAACCTCTCAACAAGTCACATTGTTCTAGGAATGGACTAGGAAAGTTATTTTATTAAGTAACTCCCCCACATTGACGTGACTTCCCCCACATTTCTATGATTAGGTTGTCCTATTGAACCCAGATCTTGGGATCTCCAGTCAACTGGGTTAGGTTTTCCTTCATAGAAACTCATTCCTTTAAGGGCTTTAGTCCCATTCCTTTAGACGGCTTACTAACTAACTCTCTGCTTAAGCCTTTCGTAAGCGGATCCGCGATGTTATCTTTTGACTTCACATAGTCAATTGAGATAACTCCTGTTGAGAGTAGTTGTCGTATCGAATTATGTCGACGACGGATATGTCTAGACTTTCCATTATACATTGTGCTATGAGCTCTGCCAATTGCCGATTGACTATCACAATGTATACTAATGGCCGTTACCGGTTTAGGCCACCTGGGTATGTCCTCTACGAATTGACGTAGCCATTCCGCCTCTTCTCCGCATTTATCTAACGCGATAAATTCTGATTCCATCGTGGACTTAGCTATTACAGTTTGCTTGGAAGACTTCCAAGATATAGCGGCCCCTCCCAGTGTAAACACATATCCACTGGTTGATCTAGAATCCTTTATGTCAGATATCCAATTTGCATCACTGTATCCTTCAATAACAGATGGATATCTAGCATAATTCAATCCATAATCACGACTGTATCTCAAATAATGAAGTACCCTAGTCATAGCTTTCCAATGTGCATCACTTGGATTACTAGTATATCTACTCAGCCTACTAACAGCATATGCTAAGTCAGGTCGGGTACCAGTCATCAAATACATTAACATGCCAATAATTCTTGAATACTCTAATTGGGCAACACCTACGCCTCTATTTTTAGATAGATGCAAACTGGTGTCTATTGGAGTTCTAGCTAGGCCGGAATCCCCCGCATTATGAGTATTAAGAATTTTGTCCACGTAATGTGCTTGACTTAATGCAAGTCCACTTTGAGTTCGTATGATCTTTATTCCAAGGATCACATCAGCCAAACCCATATCTTTCATGTCAAACTTTGATTTCAACATGTCTTTAGTAGACTTGATCATCTTGTCGTTACTGCCAACGATAAGCATATCGTCGACATAAAGACACAAGATTACATATCCACTATTTGTGTCTTTGACATAAACACACTTGTCGCATTCATTAATTTTGAATCCACCCTCTAGCATGGCGTGATCAAACTTCTGATGCCATTGTTTTGGAGCTTGCTTTAAGCCATACAATGACTTAACAAGCCTACAAACTTTGCTCTCTTGTCCAGGAGCCATGAAACCCTCGGGTTGGTTCATGTATATTTCTTCTTCTAAATCTCCATTTAGAAAAGCCGTTTTCACATCCATTTGGTGAAGTTCTAAATTTCTTAATGCGGCAATAGCAAGAATCATCCTAATAGAAGTTATTCGCGTAACAGGCGAATAAGTATCAAAGTAATCTAGACCTTCGCGTTGTCTAAAACCTTTGATCACCAATCTTGCTTTGTACTTATCAATGGTGCCATCAGCTTTCATCTTCTTCTTGAAGATCCATTTATAGGCTAGTGGTTTACAACCAGGAGGTAAATCCACGAGCTCCCAAGTATGATTTTGTAAAATAGACTCTATTTCACTATTAATCGCTTCTTTCCATCGAGGCCCTTCCGAGGAATTTACAGCTTCTTGATAAGAAGTGGGTTCATTTTCTACCATAAAAGAGACAAAATCGGGTCCAAATGATTTCTCGGTTCTCGCCCGTTTGCTTCTTCTAGATTCAACCTCTTCTTCCTCGGGTTGATCTTGTCTCTCATCTTGGAGATCATTATCATCGCGTTGTCTCCTATCTTGGACAACTGCATCATCTATTCTAGATGTGCTTCCATTTTCCTTCTTTAAACAAGGAAATATGTTTTCAAAGAAGGACGCATTCCTTGATTCCATAACTGTGTTCTTGTGTATATCTGGATTTTTCGAATCATGTACAATGAAACGATACGCACTACTATTCTTAGCATATCCAATAAATATACAATCCACATATTTAGGTCCAATCGTTTGGGTCTTAGGTGTCGGCACAGCTACCTTGGCTAGACACCCCCACACTCGTAAGTACTGGTATGATGGTTTTCTTCCCATCCACAGTTCATATGGGGTTTCCTCTTTATCCTTATGAGGTATCTTGTTTAAAAGATAAGTAGCCGTTAGAATGGCTTCCCCCCACATGTCCCGGCTCAAACCAGAACTTAACAACATGGCATTAACCATCTCTTTCAAGGTACGGTTCTTTCTTTCGGCAATACCGTTTTGCTCAGGTGAATAAGGAGCAGTAAACTCATGTCTAATTCCATGTTTCGCACATAGGTCAGCAAAAGGAGACACATATTCACCTCCATCACTTCGTACAACCTTGATTTTCCTACCAAGTTGATTCTCAACTTCGGTTTTGTACAGAACAAACTTGTCTATAGCTTCATCTTTACTTTTCAACAAGTAAACGTAGCAGTACTTTGTGCAATCATCAATAAACGTGATGAAGTACTTATTGCCACCTTTTGTGGGTAGTGATTTCAAATCACATATGTCTGTGTGTATCATATCAAGTGGTTCGGTTTTTCGTTCAACCGAGAAAGATGATCTTGTAAGTTTGGCTTCGACACAAGTTTCACACTTATAATTTGAATCAATATTAAAATTTGGTATGCCATTAAATTTAATCAAACGACGCATTGAATTAAAAATAACATGTCCAAGACGGCCATGCCACATATTAGAAGACTCAATCAAGTAAGCAGAAGAATTCATTTTATTGATATCACTCTTAACAACTATTACATTGAGCTTAAACATACCATTCAAGGCATACCCCTTACCAACATACATTTGATTCTTAGAAATTACAATTTTATCAGACTAAAAAACAAGACGAAAACCAAACTTATTCAAAAGCCATCCGGACACAAGATTCTTGCGAATCTCCAGAACATACAAGACTTTAGTCAACTTGAGCTCTTTCTCGGATGTCATCTTCAAAATAACATCTCCTTCGCCCTTGATATCAGCAGTTGCAGAGTTGCCCATGTACAGCTTCTCTCCATTGTCAACCGCTCTGAAAGAGTGAAACATACTCTTGTCAGCACACACATGACGGGTTGCCCCAGTATCAACCCACCAATCATTATTATTACAACCTACCAGGTTAACTTCAGAGATCATGGTAACGACATCAGACACCATAGCAATCATGTCCACATTATCATTCACCATATTAGCCTCGCGTGGAGTCACCCGCTTTGGCGCTTTGCAATTAGCAGCACGATCACCTGGCTTGTCACAGTTGAAGCAATTTCCTTGGAACTTCTGCTTCGCAATTCCAGCCTTAGGAGCAAGGTACTCAGACTTCCCTTTGCTCTTCTTGTCATTCTTCCCTTTTCCAAAGCTCTTGCCTTTAGACTTTGAAGAAGACGAACCATGCTCAACCATATTTGCCTTGGCAGAATCAGGTGTATAAGTGTTTTTCTGAGCCAGCTTGTTGTCCTATTCAATACGAAGACGAACAACCAAGTCTTCAACAGTCATCTCCTTTCGCTTATGCTTCAAGTAGTTTTTAAATTCTATCCAGCTTGGAGGTAACTTTTCAATGATAGCAGCAACTTGAAAAGTTTCACTCAAAGTCATACCCTCAGCATGAATGTCGTGTAGCAAAACCTGCAGATCTTGAACCTGAGTTATCACACTCTTTGAATCAATCATCTTGTAATCCAAAAAGCGAGCTACCACGAACTTCTTTGTACCAGCATCCTCAGTTTTGTACTTGCGTTCCAACGACTTCCATAATTCTTTGGTAGTCTTAGTCTTGCAGTACACATTGTACAAAGAGTCCACCAAACCATTCAGAATATAGTTGTGACACAAGAAGTCTGAATGTTTCCATGCTTCAACAGCTTGCACGGCTTGTTGATTTTCGGGTACACCTTCTTTAGGAGGTTCCACCTGAGGCACAGTCTCCTTTAAGAACTTCGCAAGGTTCAAAGTAGTGAGATAGAAGAACATCTTCTGTTGCTACCTCTTAAAATTCTGTCCATTGAATTTTTCTGGTTTTTCAGCATGATTAGCAACTGTGTGGGTAACTAGCGCAGCAGTTACTTTCACAGTAGTAGTTGCAGGAATTTCAGGAGTGCTAGTAGACATTCTGAAAGATCAAACAAGATCAAAACACAAACAGTTAGACAACTGTTATAAATCTGTATATAAGAAATTCAATCGTGATCTCTATATACTTATAGTAGATCTTCTTTAAAGAAACTCAATCTTGGTTTCAATGAATCAGATGCAATTATTAAAAATATCAGTTTAACAGAAACACAATCTTGGTTTCAATAAACTGATTAGAACAACTGCTAAAAAAAACGTTAACTGTTAAAAAAAAAACTGTAAATTAAAACTGATTTCCAGTGAAACTCAATCCTGGTTTCGGCAGAAATAGTTTATAAATAAATCTGATAAAATTATTAATCCGATTTTAATAAAAGTTTGAATTCTGTTAAACAGAATCTGTTTTAAGATTGTAGGAAACGGTGTACACTTTTATTATAAATCGAATTTACAATAAAATAACAGAAATTAAATTGACAGAATGTAATTAACAATAATAAGAAAGCAGTAAAACAAAGACAAGGCACGTGTTTAACACGCTTCCCTTAAAACAGATTCGCCGTCTGTTTCCCAGGGTACAACGTCCAAAGCTGTTGTACAGCCGGACTAGACAAACTTGCCTGAAAGATCACGGAAGCCTTCTGCGTTTCTGATCGAGAACTGCTAGAAAAATCGTCTGGTTATGGAGTATGAAAAGCTGCATTTTTCTGATGTGAAAACAAAATGAGAATGGGTTATATTTATACTGAAAACTTTACTTGTTCTCAAAGAAAATATATACCACAGTCAGGAAAATCGGTTATAACTAAAACAGATAATCGAATTCGCAGCAAAAAAGATACCGAAATCTGCCCGCACCCAAGCCAGTTTTCGGAGCTGCATTCGTGCCCGCAGGTCGCGCGCTCGTGCACAAGTTCAGTAGCTTCGAACCCGTTTTTGGCCTAGAAATCCCACTTTTTGCACCCCCCTGCGCGCGCGTAGGCGTGGGAGTAAAAACCCACAAATGAATATTGTAGGGTAGAAACTAGGATTTCCTTATAAACATGTTTTCACTTCATGTTTCAAGCGATGTGGGACAAATATTTTTCCAAATATTGTGTTTCACGTGACTCACTTTGAGACACGATATCTCATTCATATTAACTCCATATTGGACATACTTTAGCTCGTTGCGAAGCTCTATTCGAGGAGAACGCAAAGCTACTAAGTACTACGAATATATATAACATATACATATATAAAATTATGTCCAAAGTATTGCAAAAACTATATTTTGCAAAACATTTTCCAACAGGAATGACACGTGGCACTTTATATGGAAATGAATTTAAACTGAAATGTGCTAAATTTGTGTCCCTTGATACTGTCATACTTGTCTTCGGTCGTTACAAGATAATGATTTCTGCACGGTTTATGTACAGGACATGTCTTTGATTATATAGTTGCAAAACTCGCTAGCCGTTACTCGACTGGTCGGACTGGAAATTTGTATATAGATTTTGGAATTATAAAATTATGACATGTTTATAGGACCATACACTTGTTTATAGGACCCTAGAAATATTGAGACGGTTTTGAAAATACTTTAAACAGAGTTCTCACCGAGTTTGATTGTATTTTGACCAAGCCATTCGTTTGGCTCGATTTTGCTAAACTCGTAGAGCATTAACTGACCTAATAGAAAGTACTAGCTGATTAGTTGGCCTTGTAGTCCAAGTTTTGCGCCACTCATTTCGACAAAAGTAGAGGAGTTGCGTATTGATCCGAATCTGTTTGAAAATATGTTTGACACGTGAGACTTATTATGGACGTTAACGTAAACTGAAATACACTAAACTTGTTTTGCTTGGAACCATCACGATTCTGTTTGCTAGAACAATAGAATGCCTGATTGTTACCTGGAAAAGATGCGGAAAATATAGGTTGTATTTGAACAATAGAATGCCCAGATAATGTTTCAATGGTATAAGCATTCATGTTATTTAGTTTATTATTATGATACTGTTCATGTTTTGGATGATGTAACTTATGGTTATAGTTATGTTTTGTAGGTGAGCCAAGTAGGGTGTATAAGAACCACGGGAAGGAGCTTATGTGATAGCTGAATGATGCATGCTCGTGGTCGGTAAAACGAAGTTCAGTCTATCCTTCATATGCCATTACGGCCAACACTGCCTAATAATACCTTTTCACATATTTTGAGTACCCGACAATACACCCTTGAAGATTCTGCGCATAAGATCGTATGATACCCAAAAAATCGGTTGCTTGAACTTTCTATAACCAGAGCTTTGCTATGAATTCAGTCCTTCCTTCCTATTTGTAATCATAAGTGTCTACTTGCTTTCCTTCTCGGTGCAACATGGGACACTCAAAACCCAACTGACGTTATGCAATTTGTTACACACCTGAGTATTTTGAAATTAACTTTACTACATAGTTAACATTTGGATACATTTATGTACCATCGATTACTAGTAAAATGGGGGTTTGGAGAAGAAATGGGGACATCAGTGCAGGTGACGCCACTGTGCGGAGTATACAATGAGAATTCCTTATCGTATTTGGTTTCGATTTATGGATTTAATCTTCTTGTCAATTGCTTAGTTTATAAAAGTTATGTGTTTAAACTTTAGATTACTCGTGTTAGTACTGAAACTTTGAATAACAAGCCTCATGTCATGTGTATTAACCCCTAGTCGTTATTAAGTTGTATGTTGTTTTTTTTCACAATGTGGGACTAACAATTTTCGAAGACAAGCATGTCTAAAATGTTACATGGTGGCCAGATGAGTTTGCCCGTCATCTCCATATACGAAACGTAAAGATGTCGTACTTCGCTAACCTTTTGGGAACATTGATCGAAAGGCGTATGTTAGACTTACTAAAACACACCTCCACATATTCGACCATCATGTTAGAAAACAGGCCAACTTCTTTTTCATACGTACCAATATTTGAACCTGTGGATGAAACTTCACATGTTTACAGATGTGCCAGCGCTCTGGTGCTAATTGCTTGGCTGAGTGCCCTTCCCCTTGTGCAGCTTGGTCATTATATAAAACCTTCCTCACTCTCAACTTCCATTATTTGCCCTTTTAGTGGTTCTAAAATACATGTTTCATACCTTTACTAACACAAGGCATGAAAAGCGACTAGCACTCGAACCAAAAACCTTTTACGCTACCCTGGTGTGTTTTTGAAAGTTCTCATTTTTACTGAATGGGTCATGTACTGATGTGCCCTCACTTTCTTATTATATCGTTTTTGTCAATGTTTTATTGTAATAATTGTGGTGAAAATAATAGGCCGAGAGATTATTCAACAATACTCGGATGTCACTGCGTTATGAGACCGCTATTTCGGTATTCGGTAATATCTCCTTTTCATGTTACTTGTATAAGTTATATACGTCTTGTAGAGATTAATCGGCCTAGGATGGGATAAATTTTGACTTATACGTGTCACATGCTCATAGGATCATAGAAATATGTTTAAAGACTGGGAAACATTACCATGACTTATACTTCAAATTTAATGAGTTTTGACCAAACCGAATTTTTGGCCGATTTGGCTCAACTCGCACTTATTATGAAAATGAATTTAAACTGGAATGTGCTAAATTTGTGTCCCTTGATACCACCATACCAGTGTTCGGTCGTTACAAGGTGATGATTTTGGCATGGTTTACGTACTAAACTTGTCTTTGATTATGTAGTTGCAAAACTTGCTAGCCGTTACTCGGCCGATCGGATTGGAAATTTGTATATAGATTTCGGAATTATAATTATGACATGTTTATAGGACCCTATAAATATTGACACGGTTTTGAAAATACTTTAAACCGAGTTCTCACCGAGTTTGATTGTGTTTTGACTGAATTTTGACCAAGCCATAACTTTTGGCCGATTTTGCTCAACTCGCCTCGTTAACTGACCTTATAGCAAGTACTTGCTGATTATTGGCCTTGTAGTCCAAGTTTTACACCACTCGTTTCGACAAAAGTTGAAGAGTTGTGTATTTGATTGGAATTGGTTTGAAAATATGTTTGACACGTGAGACTTATTATGGACGTTAATGTAAACTGAAATACACTAAACTTGTTTTGCTTGGAACCATCACGATTCTGGTTGCTAGAAGGGAACCATGCTCTCTTAGTGATTCCTCTACTATTCAAGGTATTAATCTTTCTGATATCAATTGACTAAACAGGCATATCAGATGTAGCAGAAGCTTACACGGCAGTTATAAAGTCCAATGCTGCCGATTCTCCAGATGTTAAACAACAAAAATCAGTTCAAGACAAAGTGAAGTCATTCTCTGAGGATCTACGTTTTAATCAGACCACAGCTGTTGGTAAAATTCAGATGGTCTACATTTCTTGGCATATGTTGTCCTTTCAACTTTGATGCCTGCTGTTCAGGTAAACGTGACTGTTGGATTTATTAAAATCCTTGTGTTGTATATAACTTTTGTTAAAAAAATATATATGTATATTTTTACACAAATGACATTTCTATTACATCTACTGCAAGCATATGTTATCAGTTTATTACCATCATATACACACTTCATGTCAACACCGGCACCTTCTCATCTTCATCGTTGTTTGATTCCATGTTAGCTTCAGATTTCTTGCCTTTGATATCCCCATAAACCTTTGTATCTCCTATCTTTAAACCCTGTAATCCATCAACACATGATTTCTCAGCCTCGTCAGGTACATCCAGGTCCACTACCTTATCAGGCATACCCTCTCTTCCGCCCACAACCACTTCGTCTCCAAACTGGTAATTGACCCCTTTTTTCTGGTGCACAAGCGCGCAGAGGATCAGCTTCGGATGTGATGCCCAAAAGCTTATCACCTGCGGATCCATATTTGGGCCACGGGTCGTTAATGCATTATCCTTCTGAATCGTTGTCTGAGGTGTGGAAAATATGAGAGCAAAAACAGTCACAGCCTTGAGGAAGGCTTCTTGTATGGAGTCTGGTGGAAGTGCACAACTTAATCCAACTCAGATCTGTTTTAAAGCTCAATATTTTGAACTTATGTCCGTGTACCTTGAACACGATCCTTTATATACACAATCCTTTAAACCTCATGATTTCTTGCCGTTCAAAAAAAAAAAAAACCTCATGATTTCTTCCTGGTTCATTTAACAGTCTACACAGTGCTTAGTCCAAACATGAGGCAACAAAACCACATTGTCAAGACCAAACGGCTCCTCAGGTACCTCAGTTTCATTCTCGAACACATCAAGACCTGCACCAGCTATCCGCCCTTCAAAAAGAGCTGATACCAATTCAGGTTCATCCACTAGTGCACCCCTCCAATGTTGATAAGAACCCCCTTGGGACCTAATGCATCAATCACTTCACGATTAATTATGTGACGAGTTTCTTCTGTTAGAGGGAATGCAACAACCAGAATTTCACAGTTCGAAGCAAATTCGACGACACCGGGAAAGTACTTGTATTCCAATTCTGGTTTCTGCGTTCTGGTCACCGTTATAATGTCAAGAAATAGTGAGAGTAGAGAACTAGTACACTCTGTTAACTTGCACCAATGGACATGTTTGTGACAATGGCTCAAGTGGAAGTGGAGTGTTGTTTGAGGAAGGTGGGTCTGTTTGGGATGGTCTATAGGCGAAAGAGATTGTAACGGTTTACGAGTTGTCGTTCCAGGTATGAGGACATTGGGTATGTTAGAAGTACATTTGATGTCTTTCATGATTGATTGATTAAAGGTTGTTGGTTTGATGGCTAGTGAGTAACTGATGTCCGAGGGTTAAGGTTAGACAATGTGTTTTGGCAGTTGGTACATATATTAGCGCCCATAGGAGATAATAATCTTATATCAGTTTCTATCAAATAGGCATAACCGACTAAAACACAAATACAACACAAAAAATATATTTGAAAAACCGACCTCGTGGCCCGGTGGGTACGGAGCGAGACACCACCAGCCGAAGTCCAGTGTGGTACCAGCGAAGGGAACCATGCCCTCATAGTGAAAATTGAAGATAGGGGGTGGGTGTCCTGGGCAGGTGGGTGTTGGGTTTATCCCACATCGTTTGGGTAGTGGAAGTTGAGAGTGCGGAAGGTTGTGTATAAAGAACAAGCTGAACACTTCGAAAGTCACAGCAGCCAATCAATTAGCACAAAGCGAACTATTCTTTCGCCTTTTACACATAGATGAACTTGAACAGGTAGAAAAAAATGCAGTTCAACATCTCAACAAGACATACAACCAAATGTAATAAAGGGGACGCATTGAGAGCCGGGTTTTAGAGATGAAAACTCAGTCCGGTAATCGTGTTAATGTGACGCGTTTCTTCTGTAAGTGAAGTAGTGAACATGCTACTGATGAAAAGGCCCTATGGTCATTCACAATCTTCAAGTTGCAATGTGAAGACACATCATGAGCGATAATTAGCCAATGAAAGGCGTCGTTCCAATATACGGCATAATAAAATTTGGTAAAAGAATCTTCGGGAAACCTATCACCACAAAGACTCCAATTTCCAGTTTCGGAAGAGTAAGTCTCTATTTGACGATAAGGAATATCAAAATCATCATCATGTATGAATTTATCACGAATAAATTTGTAGTGAGGTGATTTAGTAGGATCAAAAGCTATTTTCACATTATCAAGAGGTGATAAAATTATGCACCTGATAGCTTATTTTTCTAGGTCCGAAAATATAAATTTGTTTAAAACCCATAAGTATATAAATTTATTTTTTTTTGACAGAAACGTGATTTCGTAAGTTTTTTTACATTATAGATTTTCTTACCATTATATGTTTTATTACCATATTTATCATATTATATGTTTTCTTACCATATTATATGTTTTGTTACGATATTTTTTTATGATTTTCTATATAAGTCAAAGATACGCCCCTTATATATACCGAATCATTAAACCATTAAATTCTATCTTTCTCAAGTCGTTGCAAAGAACCGATTTTTTTCATCAGGTAATATATCGATCGATCTGCTTCTTCTTTCTTGATATTGTGTTATATATTTTGTATACAAAAAATCATGTGTTTTCGTAATAAGATCAACATAAAAGCATGCATATACAGCTTGTACTAGATTTAATATAGATTTTGGTACTCTTGTTTGTGTTGTTCGTTATGTAGGCTTTCTTCATTAAATGGATACATGTTATTCTGTAATTTAGGCAAAGACATGTTAGTTTTGTATATAAATTAACAAACTGACAAATTATGGAACGTATATTGAAACTCTATTAGCTTTTAACGAATGTAGATGGAAGTACTGTTGTGCTTAACATCAACAAAATAGACATTCTCTGCCCTATATGTTTAACATGTCGTTCTAACTAATCTTGTTGATTTTAAGTCCAATAGTTGTGTGCATACAGTTTATATATGGATACTTGTAGTTGTAGGTGTTATCGCAGTCGGGTTATGGGTTATGGTGTGTTCTCTGGTTTTAAACACTCACCCCGTCACTCGCAACCCGACCCGACAAGGTATATGGTAATCGGCACAACCCGAATTTTTGGTAACCCGACCTGACAATCTTTATCGGGTCTACCCGAGCCTACAGACACTCTCTGATCGTAATTCTTTAAATTCTTTTTGCATGCATGCATAATGATACGGAAAATTATAAGTCGTTTATTTATGAATAAACTTTAGTCTTGCTACTTGCTTATTTTTAGGAGCCAGTTCAATACAGTTTTTATTGTTTACAAAGTTTACACTACTCTGTTTAATAAATTACGGTAGTTATAAGCTTTTGAATCATAGAATTGTTTAGATGTTGATAGTAACCGATACCATACCAGATTCCAATCCAGTTTTTATTGTTTACATATGTAAATATTTGTACTTTATTGTCTGTCTTGTTCGTTGGATAGTATCACTAGATGGATTTTGATTTTGTTTCTATTTGTTTCGTGTAGCCTAAAAGAAAAAAATGGTAGAAGATGAAATTTGGTTGGTTAGAGTTAGAGATGACGGAAATGACCCACAAATAGTAACCGATACCAGATTCCAATCCAATATACATGAGCAGGAGGACAGATTAGAACCACCTCGCGATACTGAGAGCAAACTAATTCAGATAATACAATTTAATCTTGAGAGTGACGATTATGATTTGTTCATAGAGAAGTTTCGACTGATTTTTAATGAATATGTACTATTAGAATCAATCCCACTCCTGAAGCTCCAATTATTTCCCACTGAACTCGATAAGTGTTTAGAAGGTATTATATTAGTATCCAACGGTTACCTTCTAGGTGTAAATAATGGAGTATTGTTGGAATATGGGGGATTGAACAAAGATAAAGAAAAGCGGAAGTTGAATGGTTCGCATTACATCGGGATAGAAAGAACTTATACATCTATGAGTAAGGATATAGAGGGTGTGAAGATATTAGTAGGTTTGAATGTGGGTTATCTTGAACTAAATGGCGCAATTGAAAACATCCTCCGCAATTCCCATATTCCCACTTGGGAGAACATACAGTTTCGCGAAGGGTGGGGGAGAGCTTCTTAATCATCTGTGTGGCGGTATTAGAGGCCACGAGGTCCAACCCCTTGTTTCGAGTGTTGAGTTTAGCTATGATGCCAAAAACTAAAGGGAAAAACACAAAACCTATAGTAATCACCGACTGGATGTTTTCGTTTGTAAATAGGTTTTCTTGGATTTCCCATAAGGCCGATGAAATAGAGCCAATCGGTCATAGGAGAGGATCAAAAGTTGTGGAATCGGTGCGAAATGAGTGTGATAAAAGTGAATTTTGTATAACGGAGCTTGGAATCCGTAACAAGAAAGAATAGTACAACTATTATGTAAGATATTTAAATGAAGAGCCGAGCATGTTTGTGGATTCACATGATAGACACTAATACTCTATCATAGAGTATTAGTGTCTATCATAGAGTTAAATGATGTCGAACGTGATGGAAACTGTGGATTTTGTTCGGTTGCGGTTGGCCTTATGGAATAAGATATTTGATATACTCTATGATATACTCATGAAAGATATTTGGAATAAGATCGAGTAAAGTGTTTGTCTCGGTTTCCTCGTTTAAATTCACAAACATACTTTGGCTCACGGCACCTCATGTGAAAATCCATAAACATGCTCGGATCTTCATTTAAATATCTTACATAATAGTTGTACTCTTCTTTTCTGTTACGGATTCCAAGCTCCGTTATACAAAATTCACTTTTATCACATTCATTTCGAACCCATTCAACAACTTTTCTGCCTCTCCTATGACCGATTGGCTCTATTCCATCGGCCTTATGGGACATCCAAGGAAACCTATTTACAAAAGAAAACATCCAGTCGGTGATTACTATAGGTCTTGTGTTTTTCCCTTTAGTTTTTGGCATCATAGCTAAACTCAACACTCGGAACAAGGGGTTGGACCTCGTGGCCTCTAATACGCCACGCAGATGATTAAGAAGCTCTCCACCCACCCTTCGCGAAACTGTATGTTCTCCCGAGCGGGAATATAGGAATTGCGGAGGATGTTTTCAATTGCGCCATTTAGTTCATGATAACCCACATTCAAACCTACTAATATCTTTTCACCCTCTATATCCTTACTCATAGATGTATAAGTTCTTTCTATCCTGATGTAATGTGAACCATTAAACTTCCGCTTTTCTGTATCTTTGTTAAATCCCCCAAATTCCAACAATACTCCATTGTTTACACCTAGAAGGTAACCGTTGGATACTAATATAATACCTTCTAAACATTTATCGATTTCAGTGGGAAATAATTGGAGCTTCAGGAGTGGGATTGATTCTAATAGTACATATTCATTAAAAATCAGTCGAAACTTCTCTATGAACAAATCATAATCGTCACTCTCAAGATTAAATTGTATTATCTGAATTAGTTTGCTCTCAGTATCATGAAGTGATTCTAATCTGTCCTCCTGCTCATGTATACTGGATTGGAATCTGGTATCGGTTACTATTTGTGGGTCGGTTCTGTCATCTCTAACTCTACCCAACCAAATTTCATCTTCTACCATTTTTTTCTTTTAGGATACACGAAACAAATAGAAACAAAATCACAATCCATCTAGTGATACTATCCAACGAACAAGACAGACAATAAAGTATAAATATTTACATATGTAAACAATAAAAACTGGATTAGAATCTGGTATTGGTTACTACCAATATCTAAACAATTCTATGATTCACAAGCTTATAACTACCATAATTTATTAAACAGAGAAAACTTTGTAAATGATAGTGGGATTTTGCTAGGTTAAAAGTTCGTTGTTCACGGTCTAATCGAATTGATCTCCGGTTGAATATGCGACTCAGTTGTTCTTGGTGAAAAAGAAATAGATTGGTCATTGTAGTAAAATTAAAATGCAAAACTTTAAAATAAATGACACGGTAAGTAAATCCGAACTTTTTGATTTCTTAATCAAATCGCTTATTCCATTGTCGTGAAGCTTGCTTCAAACCATAAATAGATCTTTGAAGTTTGCACACGCATTTTGGATATTTAGGATCAACGTACCCTTCCGGTTGTTGCATATAGATATCTTCATCTAAGCGACCGTTCAAGAAGGCAGTTTTAACATCCATTTGCCATATCTCATAGTCATAGTATGCTGCTATAGCTATGAGAATCCTAATAGCTCGTAACTCTGCTACAGGAGAAAAGGTCTCCTCGTAGTCTATGCCAAAAGTTTGAGTAAAACCTTTAGCCACTAAACGTGCTTTATAGGATTGTACATCACCATCCATGTCAGTTTTCTTCTTATAGATCCACCTATTTTTCACTACTTTAGAATTTTTAGGTGCGTCTACAAGAATCCAAACATCATTGATTTCCATGGATTTCATTTCCTCATTCATCGCAACTATCCATTTTGACTTTTCAGGATCAGACATTGCGGATCGATAGTTAGCAGGTTCACCAAGATCCTCTACTTCCTCCTCATCATCCTCTATGTAAAGACATAGTTTGTCCGGCGCACGTATAGTCCTTTGAGACCTACGTGGAGGAATTAATTCCGGTGGAACACTCAGACTTTCTGGTTCTACAGGAATCTCTTCGCTGGCATTTTTAGAAGGCAATGTATCTTCTTGAATTTCTTCAAGATCATAATTTCTCCCACTGAATTCTTGATTTACAAGATCATTTTCAAGGAAGTCTCCATACCGAGCCACAACTATTTTGTTCTCAGTCGGATAATAAAAGTAGTAACCCATAGTTTCCTTAGGGTAACCTACAAAGATACATTTTACTGAGCGTTGTTGGAGTTTATCTCTAGAGTCACGTTTTACATACGCCTCACAACCCAAGACTTTCAAATAAGACAAATATGGCTTCTTGCCATGCCATAGTTCATATGGTGTCTTAACAACCTTCTTTGTGGGAACCATATTCAGAATACAGACAGCAGATTCAAGAGCATAATCCCAAAAAGATAATGGTAAAGTTGTAAGATTAAACATAGATCGTACAATATCCAATAATGTACGATTTCTCCTTTCAGATACACCATTTTGTTGTGGAGTATACAGAGAAGTAAGTTTCTGAACAATTCCATTCTCACTCAAATAATCTTTAAACTCTTGACTTAAATATTCACCACCACGATCAGAACGAAGAGCTTTAATCTTCTTTCCTAGTTGTAACTCTACTTCCGCTTTAAACGTCTTGAATGTTTCAAATACCTCATGTTTATGTTTAAGTAAATAAACATAACCATAACGGCTATAATCATCCATAAACGTCAAGAAGTAGCTAGCACCTTTCCTTGACACATGTCTAAGTGGTCCACACACATCAGTATGTATCAACCCAAGTAGTTCAGTAGCCCTTTCAATATTGCTATTAAAAGGTTTCTTGGTCATCTTTCCAGAGATACAAGATTCACATTTATCAAATGATTTATCATTGATACTTTCCAAAAGCCCATCACGTTGTAGCTTTTGTATGTGAGTCTTCCTAATATGGGCAAGCCTACAATGCCAAAGATAAGAAGAGTTCTTGTCTAACTTACTCTTCTTATTCATGCTAAAAACAGAATTATTTTTCCTCTTGGAATTTTTATCATGCATGTTAATTTCAAAAACACCATTCACAGAAATTGCATCAAAATAGAATAAACCATCTTTGAAAACAGAAAATCTATTATTATCAATCGTGTGAGTAAATCCAAGATCCAACATACAAGAAAAGGAAATGACACCCCTAACAATTGTAGGTGCATAGTGACAATTATTTAAAAATAGTACTAAACCCGAAGGTAAAACTAATTTAAATATTCCTATAGCTTCAACCGCTGCTTGTGCGCCATTGCCCACTTGCAGAAATTGTTCCCCATAGGTAAGCCTCCTTTTCAACTCAAATCCCTGCAGGGTATTACAAATGTTAATACCACATCCCGTATCATATACCCAGGAGTTTGATTTGTATGAAAGATTAAATAACTCTATCATAAATAATTACCAGAAGATGGTGCTGTAGCAGCTTGCTCAGCCTTCTTCTTATGTTCTGCCATTTCATGGAGATAGAGAGAGCAATTCCTCTTCCAGTGTCAAGTCATCTTGCAGTGGTGACAAGTCTCATCTTTCAGAGATCTCTTAGCAAAGTTCTGCTTCGGTTTTGATGTAGTCGCAACTTGCTTGCTCTTATCAACCTTGCCTTTGCCTTTCTGCTTCTTATTCACTTGCGGTTTTGGTTTCGACACTCTACCCTTTTGTACATGAAGTACTTGAGGAGTAGCAGTGGATGCCTTATCTTTCAAACCCTTTTCGAAGTCAATAAGCATTGCATGCAAATCATTAACTGTCTTCCCCGTGCAATGCATATTATAGTTACGAACGAAATCATTGAAGTCCTTATTAAGGGACATATTGATCAAGTTAATAGCCATATTATGATCAAAGGATTGTCCTAGTGCGATGAGTTGTTCCATATAACCCCTCATCTCCATATAATGAGCACTTACGGACCTTCCAGGAGCTTTCTTGCAACTATGTAGAGCATCAACCAGATCATAGATCTCTACAGCTTGCGGCGTTTCATACACAGCCTTGAGTTAATCAAGCATTTGCCGAGGTGAAGCTAGCTCATACTTCCTTTGAAGTGATGGAGCCATTCTTCCTAACATTACAGCAGCCACCTCATGGTGCTTCTTAACGTTAGCAGCGTGTTGAAGCCTTTCCGCATCAGTTGCTCCTTCAGCAAGATCCTCCGGAAAAGGAGTTTCCAAGATATTGATAGTACCCGCTGCTCTCAGAACAATTCTTAGTGAGCGGTACCAATCATTGAAATTAGGGCCAGTAAATTCAGGCCGTTCAAAGAAAGCTTTGAACGTCGAGCTTATTGTCAGATTGTTTTCGGGTTGAGCCATTTCTACAGAAATAAGTTCAAACATTAGTATTTTCGATAATACAATTCAAGAAAATAAAATTACCCTGGTAATAAAACCATAGTATTCTCCTTGAAAAAAACTAGAATCTATATTGACATAGATTTATCACATCAGTTGATCTGCTAGTGACAAATGTATTCAACACAGTAACTTGTCGAACAATAATTGCCAAATCAAATTGCAATTTCTAAATATGTCAGGGATTTACATTGCCAAAATCATTTGCATTGTAAACATGTTTTATCCCTTCTTTATGCATTAAGTTTCCAGTTCCCACTGAGTAACTCAATTAAGTCGACATATCTAAAGAACGTAAAACCTTCATGTGCAATCTTATTCAGTCATGAAGTTTTCTCTTCATTACAACATCGTCCGATATCTTATATGACGACAATTGTAATTTCAAGTGTTCGTCAATTAGAGGGCATATGACTTAAATTTTAGGGTATAGATTTTGGTGTCAAAATCATGTATGGAGAAGCATGCATACATCTCCATAACATAAGTTTAATAAAACATTTAGTAAACTTTTGGTGAGACTAAAAGTTCATCATATACTTGCAAGTTGAGGTATTGGTTAAACCAATTGAAGATTTTACACACGACTAAATTCACACCGTACTTTTTCTAGAACGTTAGTTATAGCACAAAGAAATAACCATATTCATTGTGTTTTGGATGTGAATTAATGTAGTTAAATCAACCTTAAAGAATTGTACCAATAACAACCGTAGGCAATACCAATTTGACGCACAGGCGAGCCGGGAATTTGGTCAGCGCTGAAGCATAACACCTCATTCCTTAACCGGGTACATGACCAGCTGTGCGTTATACCCACTTTATAGTTTGCCAAAATTGAGTAGCCGTTAAGTTGCTATTTCAATTCTAATCAACGCAAATCATATGTATTTTACATCTCAAAACAATTCATTAATTTTGATAAGATTTAGTCCATATTATTTTTCTTGGAAAAAAATTACCCTTGTTTACAACATACAATATAGAAAACGTATGAAAACAAGTAGTACAAAAAAAACTAAATCAAATAGCCACATGCATAACAATTTATTCAAAGAACATCAAATCTAGGGTTTTTATAAACATAAAAATCTTCCCTAATTTTAAAACTTTGAATCAAATAAAGCAAATAGCAATCAAAATTATATGATCCATAAGAAACATGCATGTTTATTACGGATCTCCCACATTCTCTTAACAATTAAAAAACTACGGATCGTAACCACGCATGACATAACAATTAATTCATGCAAAAACATCTAAAGTTAATTACCATGTAATTTTAGGGTTTACAAAAAAAAAAAAAAATTATAAAAAATTCGACTATAGTCGATTTTTAAAAACAATAAAAAAACAAAACCCCAATTTTTATAAAACCTAAAAAACAACATGTAATTTTTAACACAAATCAATATTAGTTAAAAAACTTTAGATCTTGATAATTATAATCATGTTAAAACGGCTCTCGATGCCACTGATGGTTTATAGAGTTCATAACAATTATTTAAAACCCTAATATGGATCAAAGAGCGCATAGCGGAAGCGATTAACAAGATCATTAATTTAACACAATTATATTAATCAAGATTAGGGTTACATACCTTTATCCTAGCAAGATCCACAAGACGACGGAACGAACGGCAACTAGGGTTTATCACGAACACCACCAAGAATATAATCTAAAGGAAGATTATATCACGCTCTTGTACACACGTAATACGGCGAGTTAACCGTGAGTCTAGCACGAACAAACCGAGCTTCAACGCTTATGGATTATCTACCCAATAACCCTAGAGAGGGATTAGGACTAGATATTTAGCTAAATCGAAAACCAACCGAAACCCTAAGGTGGTGGGGGGTGGCGATCGCAAGAAGCAAAGAAAAAGGGAGAGACAAAAATTATGAAGGCCTTGGGATTGTTTATATAGCCTTAGCAATCCTTGGGCTCCAAGTAATTAAACAAGAATTAGGAAACAAAAGTTTCCCTTTGCCCCCTCCTCTCTTTGGCCGACGGACGCAAGCCCCAACGGGGTGTTTGTGTAATTTTTGTTTTCCTTCTTTTACTTCTATTAGTTTCCATAACGGTCGTTATAACTTAACTCTTATTTATCAACGATCGTTAGTTAAGCTTTGGTTTGATTTAATAAATATATATATAAAATATATTTAATAAATAAATTAACCCTTTACATTATGTGTGCAATCCCGTGATCCCGAGTTCGATCCTATCTCACGACTATTAATTTTAAGTCCATAAACTTTCAGGTTTATCCCACATCGTTTGGGTAGTGGAAGTTGAACGAGAGTGAGAGGAAGTTTGTATATAAAGAATAAGCTGAACACTTAGAAAGTCACGCAACCAACAATGAGCACAAAGCGAACTATTCTTTCGCCTTTTACACATATATGAACTTGAACAGGTAAAAAAAATGCAGTTAAACATCGCAACTAGTAGTCGATCATGACAATAGCCAAATTTAATAAAGGGGACGCATTGAGAGCCAGCTTTTAGAGATGAAAACTCAGTCCAGTAATCGTGTTAATGTGATGCATCTCTTCTGTTAGTGAACATGCTACCGATGAAAAGGCCCTATGTATGGAATATGGAGTGCATGTCGACCTTTTCCTTCATGTATATCTTCCAACTAGGACGAGTAACACATACATTTCAAATTCACTGAAATTAATCTTCTTTTTATAACAAACAAGAAAACTCAGTTCGGTAATCCTGTTAAACAAACACTGCTTTACTGATATAATTCACTGTAGAGTGAATAAGTGATCAACCCGTCACTTGGTGGTCTAATACAGCTCATAAATTTTTTTTATATTGTTTAAACGACAACTGCAGCCTAAATATAACACATGTAACTTGTATACAAAAGCAAAAGTTCATCAATAAAGCATGAAAGTGGTTAGTTGTTGCCAAAGAAGGATTGACAACTACGGAGCAAAGTATCCTAAATAGCAACACATGTAACTTGTATACAAGTATGCTTTCCGAAAGACGATTTTGTATGGCAAAAACAAGGTACTAACAAAAGGCATGTAAGGATGTACCATTTGCACCCCAACCTGTATGCATAGGCTATTTGGAATACACTTTTTATGGGGTCATTGGTCATCAACAATACAAAGGATCACACAATCGATCATAGGAATTAGGAAGTACGCGATACAGAGATCATAGTAAGTACTAAAGAGTAAAGATTTAAAAAGCTAAAGGTACTAAATGTCTGAAACCATACGCATTAAGCCAAGGAGAAAGTGCAAACAATATTTTTTACTCTATCATTGAGCAACTTACTTTTAAGCCAAGAAAAGTAAGGAAGGTTATGTGGTTGGCGTCTTCTGTGGATTCGCAGGGGCGGCTTCTTCCTGTTCATCGGTTACCGATTTTGGGAACTTTTACAAGCTCCATAAACATAGCCATAAGCCAATTACATAAACCAATTTTGGAACTTTTGCAAATGGCTCCATAAACAATCCAGGCCACTTTCCCCTTGGAAAGGAATACCACACACGTTTAGACTACTCGTTGGCTATACATTGTCTATAGGTTTAGTCCAATGTCATGTTTTAGTCCAATGTTAATAAAAGAGATTTACATTCCTTGTGAAATGAGGTTGCCCAAATTATTTCATAATTTTTCTAAGATACAAAGTTTGAGCGAACCACGCTCTCTCAACTCACCCTAGTTAGTTTTCTTTACACTCCGACGTGGGATACGAGATCGATTTCTTACACGATGTAACTTTGGCTAAAAATCTAAACACATGATATCAATTAAATTTCCCTCTATTGAAAAGAACCAGAACAAATAGGAACATGTGCAGGTGACGATATTATGTCGAGTGTAAGTGTTGTAACACCTCATTTTGATAAATGGAATGTCACGCGTGATTATGGCGTGTCATCAAAGCATACAAGGATAAATGTTTAAACATTACATGACCATAAAAGGAAATACCGGAATCAAACATCGGTAGTCCAAAGTAAAGCTCATCACACACAAACATAAGTACTGTAAATGAAAGGACTAAACAACGTCCATGGAAAGAGTATCAAAGTATAGATAAATGCATAAAGTAAAGAAGGCTAAAAAGCTTCCAGTCCATATACACGTACGCTTAAAGTCTACGAGCGTCCCTGAGTACCTGCCGTTTTGGGAACATGAAAAGGAAAACGGCTGAGCGATACGCTCAGTGAACGGATGTACAAGTAAAGCATGAATAATATAAGCAAATGAGCATGAAACAGCGGAAGAAACTAAGTCCTGAATAACCCGGTTAAGTCTTAATAAAACTGGTTTTATAGTTTGAAAAGCCTTATGTTTATCTTGTAAAACCTGTTTAACATATTTTACCATTAGCCAATATAGGTCATGAAAATCAACGTGCATGAATACTTGGAGGGGTGACCTCATCATGCAAATTAGAGGGGCTGCCTCTAATTTAATATACTAGTTTTTGGGTAGGAGGGATCAGCTCCTTGTGAAGGATGCAAGGCACACACCACATTCACACTGAGTAATCTGCTGAAAACATGTAACTAGGATGCACCCATACGCCCCACATGATAAATATAATAATATGGCCAAAAACTGAAGGGACGCCACGAGTAATCACTCCGCCGTGGGGAAGTCATAACACCAGTGCCTCTAGTGTTATGGTTATGGTACCTCCATAACTAGGTGAAACTGGTCATGCATGTATATAGCTTTAGGTATTCTAATTAAACATAAGCAATCAAACATATAAACATATACTAGGGAAAACAGTTGGCTGCATACGGGGAATCCTAATAAGGAAAGAATGTCCATACTGAAAGGACGGAGAATCCGTACCTTATGTCTAGTGAACGAAGAAGACGAATGGAAGAAGGTCCTACTTCGGTATCACTAATGCTACATAAATACATACGTGTATAAGTATCTGATTACTGAATACGTAATTGGTTTTATATCATGTCTTAGCCTGTTTTCTATGTTCATGTCATGTCTTACTGTTTTAACCTTTATACTGTGTTTATCGTATATTATATCTATTCTGATTAAGTATTACTTGGATTTCATGTATTATTATACTTGTTGTGTAATAATAAGTAACTTTCTAAAAATAGCAAGTTTCCTAAAATAGAAAGTTTCCAAAATAGAAAGTTACCAAAAATAGAAAGTTTCCAAAAGTAGAAAGTTTCCAAAAATAGAAAGTTTCTAAAAATAGAATGTTTCCTGAAATAGAAAGTTTCCAAAAATAGAAAGTTTCCAAAACTAGAATTACTGCTTAAAATAGATAAGTTTCTAAAAATAGAAAGTTTCCATAAATACATTAGCTGCCTTAAATAAATAAGTTTCTAAAAATAGAAAGTTTCCATAAATAGATATAAGTTGGTTAATTAAGCTAATATATAAGCTTAAGTGTTTTCTGATTATTATTCAAAGTCATGTGATTATATAGTATAGTTTATTAATTATTACATGTAAATTAAATAAACTATAGGTTAAAGTATTTAATTAAATATAACATGATTTTAATTAAATAAAGGTAAAATACTTAGGTTAAAACATGTATTACTAACTATTAATAATATAACCTAAGTCATGTAAATTAATTAATTATAGTCATGGTTTTTAATAATTAATTAATTATAAAGTCTAATTAAATAATAAATACTTAGGTTAAAATTCATGAATTAATAATTAAATTAATAACCTAAGTCATGTAAATTAAATTAATCATGTCATGCTTTTAATTAATTTAATTTAAGTCTTAAAAAAATAACATAACTTGTAGAAATCATAAACCTTGAAAAAAAATGATTCATGAACCGGACCCGTGACTAAAACCCATGAACCGGACCCCTAACCATCACCATACCCTGACCTAAGTCAGGTTTCCCCTTGGTTTTGATGCTGCCGTGGGACCACCACCACCATACCGAGACCATATGGTCTCGGTGGTGTGATATAAGCCAAGCCGAGACCCCTATGGGGCTCGGTTAGGCGTCGGCTAGACCACAAACACCCTTAATCCCATGATTGATTTACCCCATGATCATTAACATGTTTAAAAATACTTGTTTTTAATTAGTTAATTAAAAACATCATGATTTTATGTGATTAATTAAATCAAAACATAAAAAGGAAAGGTTAAAGGTTATACCGAATACGTGAAATAAATGAGAACGAACACACACAAATCCTTGCAATATTTCCAAGATCAAAATTAACCCGAACACCCCTTTTGGTGTTATGAATCCGACGGCCAAGTAGCAAGAAAGAAGAATTAGGGTTTTTGATTATTTTCTAGATTTGTGATAAATGACACAAGTTTTCCTAAATTCCTTTGTTTAGTAAAATTTTGCATAGGCTTGGCCCATGTTCTTGTTGTAGCCGCGGCATGAGGGCCCCACATGGGGTAACCCGTACTTTTCTCGTGTCTAAAATATTAGTGTGTTCTCGCGTGTACTCGTGTTCGTGTTTTACGTGTTCTAATTAATTATCGATCGTGACTTAATATATTTATTCGTGTTCGTAATAAATTTATATACATACGTAATATTAGCTCGTGATTAATTTACGTTCATGATTTCATGATCGCATGTTCGTGATTATAATTCTTATTGGAATATTTATCGTGTGTTCATACGTAATAAATACTTATCGTGTTCTAACACGTACGTAATACTTGAAATTCTCATACGTGGAACGTAAACGTGCTATAAAAGGAAAGTTCTAATCATGTACGTACGATCTAAAGGTTACTATTCATGGTAAAAGCATGCGGCTTTTACAACTCTTCCCCCCTAAAAAGAATAATTCGTCCCCGAATTATAGATAAAGTAAACTAGAAAAGAAGAACATACCCGAATTCAAAATATGAAATGAGGGTAAGAAGCCCGGATAGACTCCTCTGTTTCCCAAGTGGCTTCCCGCTCGGTATGATCCCTCCAAAGGATTTTGACGGATGGAATCGTCATCCTTCTCATGACTCGTTCTTGTCTGTCAAGAAATCTTTCGGGTTCTTCTATAAAAGTGAGATCTTCACGAATCTGTTCCAGTAGATACTGAACCATGTGAAGGGGATGATACTGGTACCCTCTGAGTAAGGACACATGAAACACATTGTGTACATGCGAAATCTGTGGAGGTAACGCTAAACGGTAAGATACTTCACCGACTCGTTCAATGATATCAAACGGTCCGATGAATCGAGGACCGAGCTTCCCTTTAATTCCAAAACATCTAACACCACGTGCCGGCGAAACCTTAAGGAAAACGTGATCTCCTAAGTTAAAATGTATGTCCCTACGATGCTTGTCGGCGTAACTCTTTTGACGTGATCGTGCTTCTTGAAGTTTCTGCTTAGCTACTGCGACTCTCTCATTAGTCATCTCTATGATCTCTGGTCCTTCAAGTGTTCGCTCGCTAACCTGATCCCAACAGATTGGGGCGTGACACTTTCTGCCATACAACATCTCGAACGGAGCACACTTGATACTTGCATGCCAACTGTTGTTGTATGCAAACTCCACCAAACAGATATAATCGTCCCAATCACCCGTCCATTCCAACGCACATGACCTCAACATATCTTCCAATGTCTGAATCGCTCGATCTGACTGCTCGTCTGTTTGAGGATAAAAAGCCGTGCTGAGCTTAAGTTGTGTACCCCAAGCTTTCTGCAGACTCTTCTAAAATCGCAAAGTGAATCGAGGATCTATGTCTGAGACGATGCTGGATGGAGCACCGTGGAGTCTCATGATCTCTCTTCTATACGCATCGGCGAGTTTACTGACTGAATCTTCCTTGCGGATCGGTAAGAAATGAGCTGATTTGGTAAGTCGATCTACGATAACCCAAATTGCATCGTGCTTCCTCTTGGTTGGCGGAAGACCAGTAACAAAATCCATGGTGATTTTGTCCCACTTCCACTCTGGAATATCTAACGGTTGAAGGAGACCGCCAGATCGCTGATGCTCGATCTTAACCTGATGGCAGGTAAGACATTTGGAGACGTAAGTGGCAACATCCTGTTTCATACCACTCCACCAAAAGTACTTCTTGATGTCATGGTACATCTCGGTCGAACCAGGATGTATAGAGAATGGGGAGCTATGAGCTTCAGCTAACAAGGCTTCCCGGAGTTCTTGATCATTAGGAACACAAAGTCTCGTGCCCTGCCATACGATACCATTTGCATCTACTCTGAACTCTGTCTGCTTCTCCAAATTCTAAATTATCGCCCAGATTTCTCCATCATCTTTCTGAGCTTCCTTGATCTTAGAGAGTAACTCGGGTTCTACTCTAAGATTAACCCAGTAACCCTGCTGTCCACGTACCATGATCTCTATGTCTAGTCGCTCCAAGTCTCTTATGATTTCCTCCTTAATCTTTATGCTGTTGATCATTCCAGACTTTCTGCAAAGTGAATCTGCTACTACATTCGCCTTACCGGGATGATACTGCAGATTAATGTCATAATCCTTCAATAGCTCTAACCATCTCCTATGTCTCATGTTCAATTCACGCTGAGTGAAGATATACTTCAAGCTCTTGTGGTCCGTGAAAATGTCACATGATTCTCCATACAAATAGTGCCTCCATATCTTCAATGCAAACACGACTGCAGCAAGTTCCAAGTCATGCGTAGGGTAATTTTCCTCGTAAGGCTTAAGTTGCCGTGAAGCGTACGCGATCACCTTCCCATGTTGCATGAGAACACAGCCAAGTCCCTTCCCCGATGCATCACTGTAGATTTGGAATCCACCCGTACCAGATAGGAGAGTAAGAATAGGTGCAGATACTAACTTCTGCTTCAGGTCTTCAAAGCTCTTCTCTCGTTCTTCAGTCCAAACGAATTTCTCCCCTTTCCGCATCAGTTTGGTCAATGGTAGTGCTAGGCGGGAAACGTTCTCCACGAACCTACGGTAATAGCCAGCTAAGCCTAAGAAAATGCGGACTTTAGTCGCTGATGTCGGCCTTGGCCACTTAGTAATAGCCTCAACCTTCGCTGGATCCATAGTGATTCCTTCTGCTGATACAATGTGACCTAAGAATGCCACCTTGTCTAACCAGAACTCACACTTGGAGAATTTAGCATACAGCTGCTTCTGGCGAAGAATCTGTAGTACTGTACGAAGATGGTCTTCGTGTTCCTCCTTGGACTTTAAGAAAATCAGGATGTCATCGATAAAGACAATGACGAACTTGTCCAGAAATTCATGGAAGATTATGTTCATCAAATCCATGAACATTGCTAGAGCGTTGGTCAGGCCGAATGGCATGACTACAAATTCGTAGTGGTCATAGCGTGTACAGAAAGCAGTCTTGGCGATGTCCTGCTCCTTAACTCGTAGCTGATGATAGCCTGACCTAAGATCAATCTTGGAGAAGTGTTTGGCCCCTTGGAGTTGGTCAAACAGATCTTCTATACGTGGTAATGGATACCTATTCTTGATAGTAATCTTGATGAGCTCGCGATAGTCTATGCAAAGACGCATACTGCCGTCCTTCTTTTTAACAAATAAGACCGGTGCGCCCCATGGAGATGCGCTCGATCGAATGAAACCTCGTTCTAGAAGTTCTTGCAGTTGATCCTTCAGCTCCTTTAACTCTATGGGAGCCATGCGATAAGGAGCCTTGGAAATCGGCTCAGCTCCTGGGGTGAGCTCGATGTTGAATTCCACTTCACGTGCAGGTGGTATGCCCGGATTCCCGGAAGTTCTTCTAGAAATACATCTTGGAATTCTGACACTATCGGCTGATCCTGAATTGATGGGAATACAACATCCATGTCATGAACCGTAGCTAGATAACCCTCGCATCCATGTGACAGTAGCGCACGTGCTTGCAGGGTTGATATGATTTATACAGACCTACCGGGTACGAACCCGTTATGAATGTACTTTGGTGCATTAACATCACTGAAGGTCACTCGATATGAATGGCAGTCTATGGTAGCATGATGCTTGGATAACCAATCCATGCCCAAAATCATGTCAAAATCATTCATGTCCAGCAGAAGTGCATCAACAGGACGAACCTTGTCGTCAAACTCTAGGGGAAGACTCTTATACACATGGGTTATAAGTACCAAGTCTCTCAAAGGCGTGGAAATACTAAGTCTATTCTCTAGTGGCATGGGAGTATCCTAACATTCTTGGCATAGGCAGTAGAAATAACCGAGTGAGTAGCACATGTATCAAATAGAACACACGCAGCTTGACCATACATATACAAGATTCCAGTGATGGTACCTGTAGACTTGTTGGCCTGATCTCGAGATGTCGTGTAGACGCGTCTAGTGGTAGGAGGCGGCTTGGTATCAGCATGCCCTGATGTGCCCTCCATCTCGCCCTTGCGGCAGTCCTTCATGCGATGGCCAGGAAGACCACACTTGAAGCATGCGTCACTTTCGCGACGACATAGCCTTGGGTGCCTACGGTGGCAAGTAGAGCAAAGAGGATAGGTATATCCTCCACCAGGTGCTCTGGCTGACTGAGAACCTGATAAAACATTATACATGAGACATGATAATAGGGTACAAAGGACAATGCGGATAATCGTAAGATTGAATACCAGTGATAGCTTGACGGCTAGGCTGTAAACCTCTTTGGTTCTGGTCCCTACCGTTTCCATGGTTCCTGGTAGAAGATTAGCTAATGTGTCAGAATTATGAGTTATAACATGAAATCATAAGAAATGCGTAAGTATAAGGACATGCTGTTGTTGGAGTGTCCAGCGTTGTTACGGTAATTATCATTACCGCCACGCCTATCCGTAGCAGAACGGTCGTTAGTCTGACCGTTTCCCTTGGGCTGATTAGGTTGCTGCTGAGTAACCGGCTGAGACCGGTCCTAGTCTTCTCCCTGAAAGATACAATTTAAAGAGATGAAATATCGACATATAATGAAAGAAATACGGAATGGTCACCGCTTGAATACGAATGTTTACCTCTTCTCGGGTCTCTCTGCTTCCCCGAACTCATCTCTCTCCTGCAGCATCTCCAGCTTACGTGCTGCATCGGCCACTCGTGCTACCATGTTGAACGTAACACACCAAGTTGTTTGCGACCGATGTGCGAAGAGCCCACCTGAAGTGGTGTGCTTGCTCTTCAGGTGTACCTGCTGCAGCACCAAGGAAACAAGCTAAGCGAAGAAAGCGCTGCATGAATTCGTTGCTATTCTCCCCAGCTCTCTGTCGGATCCCATGGTACTCCCTCTTCAGCTTGTCTTGCTCAGCCTTGGGAAAGAACTGCTCCATCACCCTATCTCTGAACTGAGTCCATGTCAAACCAGCCACCCAATTATCACCTCCCTAAGACTAATTCAATGCTAACCACCAATTTAACAAATCGCCTTCGAACCGGTAACATGCCAACCTCGCCTTGAAGACGGGGTCACAACCCATAGCATCGAAGATCTTCTCGATGTGAGCCAACCAGCTTTCAGCTTCACTGGGGCTATCTGTTCTCTCGAAAGCTCGAGGACGGAGCTTGTTGAATCTCTCCAGTCATATTGCCAATGTCACTGGAGGAGGAGGAGGAGGTGCTTGGTTATGCTGCTGATTGTTAGCAGCCTGAACCTCAGCCCTGATGTCATTCCTCAGTTGAGGAAGCAAAGCTTGCATTGCAGCTTGGATCGCTGCATTGAGTTGTTCTTGCTCGCGTGTGAGAACCATCTGACAATATAACATAAAATACATGATTAAACTGATCAAAACATAAAATATATACATGAAAAAAAAATTATACCAATAAATCATGAGAAAAATTTTATGCAGGAAAAATAGTACATGAATGCATGATGCAGTTTTATGAAAACTTTTGTATGTTCGAGAGTGAACGCCTATGGTCAGTTCACCCAAAATAAAAAACATGGCGAGGGGACGCTTGTGGGTCGGTCCCAAATTTAAAAGTTTCGATAAAACACATGCGACTAAATAGCGCCAGTCCTGTACCAACCATTACTTAGTCATAAACCTGCGACAATGACATATATATGTATGCATGAAAATGATGAATGCATGAAAACCGACTGTCAGTTCCAGGAAGACCATAGTGACTACCCACAAATCACAGGTTATGTTTTGAGAGCCTACAGGTCGAAGCCTTGGCTCTGATACCATAATTGTAACACCCCATTTTGATAAATGGAATGTCACGCGTGATTATGGCGTGTCATCAAAGCATACAAGGATAAATGTTTAAACATTACATGACCATAAAAGGAAATACCGGAATCAAACATCAGTAGTCCAAAGTAAAGCTCGTCACACACAAACATAAGTACTGTTAATGAAAGGACTAAACAACGTCCATGGAAAGAGTATCAAAGTATAGATAAATGCATAAAGTAAAGAAGGCTAGAAAGCTTCCAATCCATATGCACATACGCTTAAAGTCTACGAGCGTCCCTGAGTACCTACCGTTTTGGGAACACGAAAAGCAAAAACGGCTGAGCAATACGCTCAGTGCACGGATGTACAAGTAAAGCATGAATAATATAAGCATGTAAGCATGAAACAGCGGAAGAAACTAAGTCCTGAATAACCCGGTTAAGTCTTAATAAAATTGGTTTTATAGTTTGAATAGCCTTATGTTTATCTTGTAAAAACTGTTTAACATATTTTACCATTAGCCAATATAGGTCATGAAAATCAACGTGCATGAATACTTGGAGGGGTGACCGCATCATGCAAATTAGAAGGGTTGCCTCTAATTTAATATACTGGTTTTTGGGTAGGAGGGATCAACTCCTTGTGAAGGATGCAAGGCACACACCATATTTACACTGAGTAATCTGCTGAAAACATGTAACTAGGATGCACCCATACGCCCCACATGATAAATATAATAATATGGCCAAAAGCTGAAGGGACGCCACGAGCAATCACTCTGCCATGGGGAAGTCATAACACCAGTGCCTCTAGTGTTATGGTTATGGTACCTCCATAACTAGGTGAAACTGGTCATGCATGTATATGGCTTTAGGTATTCTAATTAAACATAAGCAATCAAACATATAAACATATACTAGGGAAAACAGTTGGCTGCATACGGGGAATCCTAATAAGGAAAGAATATCCATACTGAAAGGACGGAGAATCCGTACCTTATGTCCAGTGAACGAAGAAGACGAACGGAAGAAGGTCCTACTTCGGTATCACTAATGCTACATAAATACATACGTGTATAAGTATCTGATTACTGAATACGTAACTGGTTTTATATCATGTCTTAGCTTGTTTTATATGTTCATGTCATGTCTTACGGTTTTAAGCTTTATACTGTGTTTATCGTATATTTTGTCTATTCTTATTAAGTATTACTTGGATTTCGTGTATTGTTATACTTGTTGGGTAATAATAAGTAACTTTCTAAAAATAGCAGGTTTCCTAAAATAGAAAGTTTCCAAAAATAGAAAGTTACCAAAAATAGAAAGTTTCCAAAAGTAGAAAGTTTCCAAAAATAGAAAGTTTCCAAAAATAGAAAGTTTCCAAAAATAGAAAGTTTCAAAAATAGAATTACTGCTTAAAATAGATAAGTTTCTAAAAATACAAAGTTTTCATAAATAGATTAGCTGCCTTAAATAAATAAGTTTCTAAAAATAGAAAGTTTCCATAAATAGATATCAGCTGGTTAATTAAGCTAATATATAAGCTTAAGTGTTTTCTGATTATTATTCTAAGTCATGTGATTATATAGTATAGTTTATTAATTATTACATGTAAATTAAATAAACTATAGGTTAAAGTAATTAATTAAATATAACATGATTTTAATTAAATAAAGGTAAAATACTTAGGTTAAAACATGTATTATTAACTATTAATAATATAACCTAAGTCATGTAAATTATTTAATTATAGTCATGGTTTTTAATAATTAATTAATTATAAAGTCTAATTAAATAATAAATACTTAGGTTAAAATTCATGAATTAATAATTAAATTAATAACCTAAGTCATGTAAATTAAATTAATCATGTAATGCTTTTAATTAATTTAATTTAAGTCTTAAAAAAAATAACATAACTTGTAGAAATCATAAACCTTGAAAAAAAATGATTCATGAACCGGACCCGTGACTAAAACCCATGAACCGGACCCGTAACCATCACCATACCCTGACCTAAGTCGATTTCCCCTTGGTTTTGCTTCTGTCGTGGGACCACCACCACTATACCGAGACCATATGGTCTCGGTAGTGTGATATAAGCCAAGCCGAGACCCCTATGGGGCTCGGTTAGGCGTCGGCTAGACCACAAACACCCCTAATCCCATGATTGATTTACCCCATGATCATTAACATGTTTAAAAATATTTGTTTTTAATTAGTTAATTAAAAATATCATGATTTTATGTGATTAATTAAATCAAAACATAAAAAGAAAAGGTTAAAGGTTATACCGAATACGTGAAACAAATGAGGACGAACACACACGAATCCCTGCAATATTTCCAAGATCAAAATCAACCCGAACACCCCTTTTGGTGTTATGAATCCGGCGGCCAAGGAGCAAGAAAGAAGAATTAGGGTTTTTGATTATTTTCTAGATTTATGATAAATGACAAAAGTTTCCTAAATTCCCTTGTTTAGTAAAAGTTTGCATGGGCTTGGCCCATGTTCTTGTTGTAGCCGCGGTATGGGGTCCCCACATGGGGTAACCCGTACTTTTCTCGTGTCAAAAATATTAGTGTGTTCTCGCGTGTACTCGTGTTCGTGTTTTACGTGTTCTAATTAATTATCGATCGTGACTTAATATATTTATTCGTGTTCGTAATAAATATATATACATACGTAATATTAGCTCGTGATTAATTTACGTTCATAATTTCATGATCGCATGTTCGTGATTATAATTATTATTGGAATAATTATCGTGTGTTCATACGTAATAAATACTTATCGTGTTCTAACACGTACGTAATACTTGAAATTCTCATACGTGAAACGTAAGCGTGCTATAAAAGGAAAGTTCTAATCATGTACGTACGATCTAAAGGGTACTATTCATGGTAAAAGCATGCGGGTTTTACATTACTTATCAACTGTGAATTTGTATCGCAATTCAAACACGCATGTGCGAACTTCAAAATGTAGTGGGCATATAAATATTTCGACTTGCTGATCAAAACCAAAGCTATGGAGTATGTGACAACTTGTTACTTTAAGAACTTAAAAAGTTCTAAGCCAAAAACACTTGTTGCTTGGTAGCTTAGGAAATTTCAACCAACCCTTCTAACATACGGCTTAGGTCGCGGATAAGACTCAATTGAAAAAACGAACCAGAGTAATCATCTTCTGTTCTCTCGATCCGGTCCATTATTAATCATAACCGGGTATTATGTTTTATGAGATCGGACCGATCCGAATAGGTTCAAACTTTTCGCTTTGATTAAAGAACAGCCAACTAGCCAAGTGAAGTAAGATATATATGGTGCCAAGCATCTAACAATTCATCGAGTATTTGAAAATGTTTTCGAAGCCAAACCGAAATCAAAGATGGGTCACATCATGAGTCATGATTACGTAATATGGGATTTAGATTTATATAATTGACGAGGTATGTCTTGAACTAGAAAGTTTATGTACATAAAATTAAGTAGTCGTGTGATAGGATCGAACTCGGGATTACGGGATTACATACATTACGTAAAGGGTTAATTTATTTATTAAATATATTTATTATATTTATTAAATTAAACCGAAGCTTAACTAATGATCGTTATAATTAAAAGGTAAGTATAAACGACCGTTATGGAATTAAATAGAAGAGAAAAGAAGGAAACGGGAAAGTTCCGGAAGACCACATGGGTGGGCTTCCACCGCCAGTTATACAAGGCCCAAGGGGGGATTTTGTTTCATAATTTGTTTATTACTTGGAGAATAAGATTTGCAAGACATATATAAACAATCCCATAACCTTCATAATTTTTATCCCATTCTCTTTTCTTTGTCTCTTCCTGCGACTAAAACCAAAGGCAAACACCCTCTTTAGGGTTTCTTTTAACCTTTGGTTTTGGTTTCTTTGTTTGATCAAACTCCAAAGGAAAAACACCTTTTTAGGGTTCCTTTTATCCTTTGGTTTTGGTTTAGCAATAATCTAGTCCTAGCCCCTCTTTAGGGTTGTTGGGTAGATATTCCACAAGCGTAGAAGCTCGGTTTACACGTGCTAGAATCACGGTTAGCTCGTTGTATTACGTGTGTACAAGAACGTAATGTAGTCTTACTTTAGACTACATCTTGGTATTGTTCGTCATAAACCCTAATTGATGATTCGTTGGTGATCTTGTAGATCTTCGCTAGGATAAAGGTATGTAACCCTAATTCGATTAATTATAATTGTGTTATTAATTATGATCTTTTTAAATCGCTTCCGCTATTTGTACTTTGATCCATATTAGGGTTTTTAATAATTGTTATGAACTACATCAACCTTCAGAACTAATATTGTGGGTCGATTTTCTATATATTGTATATAAAAGGTGTATATAAACATCCAAACTCCAAACCTAATTATAAACCAAAAATTAGATAATTTTTAATTCAAACCTAACTAAAAACTAAGGGTCTGTTTGGTAGCTGATGTTTCACATTAAGGTTTGGCATCAAGGTAATAATAATTGTTTGGTTACCATGTTTTGATTTCAAATAGTAAATTGGTAGCCTTAATATTTAGATTTATCAAAAGTCAGGTTTCTGGCTGATTTAAGCTTGGATTTCTGACATTAATTTTTCTTTTTGCGAAATGAATGGACCCTCCTAATTTATAATATTTATCTTAAATAACTTGTTTATATTACCTACTACACAAATACATTTTTTATTTATATAATAATAAAATATCAGTTTTATAATACGTTTTTTTATAATCCAAATCAAAATTCAATCTTAATCCAAGACCTACATATATACCAAACATTACTTTTTATTTAACAATACATATCCTAAACCCCCACTTTATAAACCCACACACAAAGTAAAACTCAACTTTAAAACAAACGGACTCTAAATGTGCAATCTTAACCATCCATCTTTTTTTCTAACAAACTTTTGTAACAATTTTTAACAATTTTTTTTAGAACTACCCTTATTTATTATTAAAATATCTTTTAAATTATTTATTTTTTTCAAATTTAACTTCGTCATATTTTTAAAAAATTTTTTCTATTTAATTCAACATCCATTTTAATATATTTATAATTTTTTAGTTTTTTTTTTCATTTTTAGTAATTTTATTAAATTTAATTCAATTTTTTTACATTTTAACATTAATTCGATTGCTAAAACAATAGTTATTAATAACTTATCGCTGCATTGCGCGGGTATTGTTTAAGTTAAAAATCCAAAACTGAAACAAGTTTTTCCCACATGGCTCCAAGGAAGAAAATGAATAAAATAAAATGTCTATAAAAAAGCTGTGACTAACCAGTAGGCCTTATGACATATTTTAACACAATTAAAATGTCTACGATAGTTTTAATGTTTGGCTTTTATGTTTGAATAAATTTTTACACATAAGCTATTAAAATTCATAATCTCACTGGTATGTTTCTAGTACTCGATCTGTCGTAGTAGTTTGGTGGTATTTTTGTTAAACGTACCACACCTTATCAGGCATTCCCTCTCTTCCGCCCACAACCACACCTCGTCTCCAAACTGGTAATTGACCGCCTTTTTCTGGTGCACAAGCACCTGGAGGATCAGCTTCGGCTGTCATGCCCAAAATCTTATCACCTGCAAATCCGTATTCGGGCCACGGGTCGTTAATGCATTATTTTTCTGATTCGTTGTCTGAGGTGCGGAAAATATGATAGCAAAAACAGTCGCAGCCTTGAGGAAGGCTCTTGTATGGAGTCTGGTGGAAGTGGACAACTTAATCCAACTCAGATCTGTTTTAAAGCTCAATATATTGAACATATGTCCGTGTATCTTGAACACGATCCTTTATATACACAATCCTTTAAACCTCATGATTTCTTCCTGGTTCATTTAACCAGTCAAAAGTGTAATATTTTTTGTTCTATGTGTCTTCAGTCTACACAGTGCTAGTTCGCTGGTTAGCAAAAGTTAACATTATTGGGCATAATTACTAAATCAAACTACGATTAACAAAAGTGGACAGTATTACGTATAATTGCTAAATCACACCATTGTTGAACCTTACTAGTCAATTTCAAGTCACTTTTCTTCCAAGACCCACTCTGCACAAAACGATCACACTCGCAAATCTCTCTTGACGTAGCCAACATCCACCCAATAGCTAAATCAGTCACATCATTAGTCAAAACAGCAGGTGTATCAGTAACCTTAATACCCTTCTCCATACGATACTCCAAATCAACTTCATCCAACCCAACACTAAAACTCGACACAATCTCCAGACCCGATAACGAGTGGATGAGTTATTGGTCTGCACCAATGGACATGTTTGTGACAATGGCTCAAGTGGAAGTGGAGTGTTGTTTGAGGAAGGTGGGTCTGTTTGGGATGGTCTATAGGCGAAAGAGATTGTAACGGTTTACGAGTTGTCGTTCCAGGTATGAGGACATTGGGTATGTTAGAAGTACATTTGATGTCTTTCATGATTGATTGATTAAAGGTTGTTGGTTTGATGGCTAGTGAGTAACTGATGTCCGAGGGTTAAGGTTAGACAATGTGTTTTGGCAGTTGGTACATATATTAGCGCCCATATCGGTTTCATTTTAACCATTACTCATTAAGTAGTTTTAATTATAGGAGATAATAATCTGATATCAGTTTCTATCAAATATGCATAACCGACTAAAACACAAATACGACACAAAAAAATATTTGAAAAACCGACCTCGTGGCCCGGTGGGTACGGAGCCAGACACCACCAGCCGAAGTCCAGTGTCATGTTAGCACTGTGGTACCAGCGAAGGGAACCATGCCCTCATAGTGAAAACTGAAGATAGGGGGTGGGTGTCCTGGGCAGGTGGGTGTTGGGTTTATCCCACATCGTTTGGGTAGTGGAAGTTGAGAGTGCGGAAGGTTGTGTATAAAGAACAAGCTGAACACTTTGAAAGTCACAGAAGCCAATCAATTAGCACAAAGCGAACTATTCTTTCGCCTTTTACACATAGATGAACTTGAACAGGTAGAAAAAAATGCAGTTCAACATCTCAACAAGTAGTCAATCATGACAGTGACATACAGCCAAATGTAATAAAGGGGACGCATTGTGAGCCGGGTTTTAGAGATGAAAACTCAGTCCAGTAATCGTGTTAATGTGACGCGTTTCTTCTGTAAGTGAACATGGTACTGATGAAAAGGCCCTATGTATGGACAATGGAGTGCATGTCGAGTTGTCGACCTTTTCCTTCATGTTTATCTTCCAACTAGGATGATGAGTAACAGCAGACATTTCAAATTTACCGAATTAATCTTCTTTTTATTAAATAAGTCTTAAAAACAAACAAGAAAACTCAGTCCGCTATTCCTGTTAAACAAACACTGCCTTACTCATATAATTCACTGTAGAGTGAATAAATGATCAACCCGAGTCACTTGGTGGTCTGATACAGGTCATAAAAAAAAAATTATATTGTTTAAACGACAACTGCAGCCTAAATATCAACACATGTATACAAAAGCAAAAGTTCATCAGTAAAGCACGAAAGTGGTTAGTTATTGCCAAAGAAGGATTGACAACTACAGAAGTATGCTTTCCAAAAGACGAATTCGTTATAAGCCAACCATTCTTCATCTCGAAAACATTTAATATCCAGGATTTAGTATCATCTGATCCCTAGAGACAAGAAGCAAACTACCACCGGACTCAAACAACTTTCCTTCAAAGGTTCGAGGGAATTCTGTTTTTGTCAAAACCCAATGGTCATTCACAATCTTCAAGTTGCAATGTGAAGACACATCATGAGCGATAATTAGCCAATGAAAGGCGTCGTTCCAATATACGGCATAATAAAATTTGGTAAAAGAATCTTCGGGAAACCTATCACCACAAAGACTCCAATTTCCAGTTTCGGAAGAGTAAGTCTCTATTTGACGATAAGGAATATCAAAATCATCATCATGTATGAATTTATCACGAATAACTTTGTAGTGAGGTGATTTAGTAAGGATCAAAAGTTATTTTCACATTATCAAGAGGTGATAAAATTATGCACCTGATAGCTTATTTTTCTAGGTCCCAAAATATAAATTTGTATATAAAAAATTGTTTTGACATAAACGTGATTTCGTAAGTTTTTTTACATTATAGATTTTCTTACCATTATATGTTTTATTACCATATTTATCATATTATATGTTTTCTTACCATATTATATGTTTTGTTACGATATTTTTTTATGATTTTCTATAAGAGTCAAAGATACGCCCCTTATATATACCGAATCATTAAACCATTAAATTCTATCTTTCTCAAGTCGTTGCAAAGAACCGATTTTTTTCATCAGGTAATATATCGATCGATCTGCTTCTTCTTTCTTGATATTGTGTTATGTATTTTGTATACAAAAAAGCATGTGTTTTCGTAATAAGATCAACATACAAGCATGCATATACAGCTTGTACTAGATTTAATATAGATTTTGGTACTCTTGTGTGTGTTGTTCGTTATGTAGGCTTTCTTCATTAAATGGATACATGTTATTCTGTAATTTAGGCAAAGACATGTTAGTTTTGTATATAAATTAACAAACTGACAAATTATGGAACGTATATTGAAACTCGATTAGCTTTTAACGAATGTAGATGGAAGTACTGTTGTGCTTAACATCAACAAAATATACATTCTCTGCCCTATATGTTTAACATGTCGTTCTAACTAATCTTGTTGATTTTAAGTCGAATAGTTGTGTGCATACAGTTTATATATAAGTTTATATATGGATACTTGTAGTTGTAGGTGTTATCGCGGTCGGGTTATGGGTTATGGTGTGTTCGCTGGTTTTAAACACTCACCCCGTCACTCGCAACCCGACCCGACAAGGTATGTGGTAATCGGTGGTATTCGAATAGGGTTATGACGGGTCAACACAACCCGAATTTTTTGTAACCCGATCTGACAATCTTTATCGGGTCAACCCGAGCCTACTGACACTCTCTGATCGTAATCCTTTAAATTCTTTTTGCATGCATGCATAATGATACGGAAAATTATAAGTCATTTATTTATGAATAAACTTCAGTCTTGCCTCTTGCTTATTTTTAGGAGCCAGTTCAATACAGTTTTTATTGTTTACAAAGTTTACTCTGTTTAATAAATTACGGTAGTTATAAGCTTGTGAATCATAGAATGTTTAGATATTGGTAGTAACCGATACCAGATTTCAATCCAGTTTTTATTGTTTACATATGTAAATATTTGTACTTTATTGTCTCTCTTGTTCGTTAGATAGTATCATTAGATGGATTGTGATTTGTTTCTATCTGTTTCGTGTAGCCTAAAAGAAAAAAATGGTATAAGATGAAATTTGGTTGGTTAGAGATAGAGATGACGGAAACGATCCACAAATAGTAACCGATACCAGATTCCAATCCAGTATACATGAGCAGGAGGATAGATTAGAACCACTTCGCGATACTGAGAGCATACTAATTCAGATAATACAATTTAATCTTGAGAGTGACGATTATGATTTGTTCATAGAGAAGTTTCGACTGATTTTTAATGAATATGTACTATTAGAATCAATCTCACTCCTGAAGCTCCATTTATTTCCCACTGAATTCGATAAGTGTTTAGAAGTTATTATATTAGTATCCAACGGTTACCTTCTAGGTGTAAATAATTGAGTATTGTTGGAATTTGGGGGATTGAACAAAGATAAAGAAAAGCGGAAGTTGAATGGTTCACATTACATCGGGATAGAAAGAACTTATACATCTATGAGTAAGGATATAGAGGGTGTGAAGATATTAGTAGGTTTGAATGTGGTTTATCATGAACTAAATGGCGCAATTGAAAACATCCTCTGCAATTCCCATATTCCCACTTGGGAGAACATACAGTTTCGCGAAGGGTGGGGGGAGAGTTCTTAATCATCTGTGTGGCGGTATTAGAGGCCACGAGGTCCAACCCCTTGTTTCGAGTGTTTAGGCTAGCTATGATACCAAAAACTAAAGGGAAAAACACAAAAACTATAGTAATCACCGACTGGATGTTTTCTTTTGTAAAAAGGTTTTCTTGGATGTCCCAGAAGGCCGATGGAAAGAAAATTGGTCATAGGAGAGGCATAAAAGTTTTTGAATGGGTTCGAAATGAGTGTGATAAAAGTGAATTTTGTATAACGGAGCATGAAATCCGTAACAGAAAAGAAGCGTACAACTATTATGTAAGATATTTAAATGAAGAGCCGAGCATGTTTGTAGATTCACATGAGGTGCCCATGAGCCAAAGTATGTTTGTGGATTTAAACGAGAAACCCGAGACAAACACTTTACTCGATCTTATTCCAAATATTTTTCATGAGTATATCATAGAGTTAAATATCTATGATATACTATGATATACTAGGTCTACAAATATCTTATTCCAAATATCTATGATATATATTGAAAGATATTTGGAATAAGATCGAGTAAAGTGTTTGTCTCGGGTTCCTCGTTTAAATCTACAAACATACTTTGGCTCACGGACACCTCATGTGAATCCACAAACATGCTCGGCTCTTCATTTAAATATCTTATATAATAGTTGTACTCTTCTTTTCGGTTACAGATTCCAAGCTCCGTTATACAAAATTCACTTTTATCACACTCATTTCGAACCCATTCAACAACTTTTCTGCCTCTCCTTTGACCGATTGGCTCTATTAAATCGGCCTTATGGGACATCTAAGAAAACCTATTTACAAAAGAAAACATCCAGTCGGTGATTACTAGGTTTTGTGTTTTTCCCTTTAGTTTTTGGCATCATAGCTAAACTCAACACTCGGAACAAGGGGTTGGACCTCGTGGCCTTTAATACCACCACGCAGATGATTAAGAAGCTCCCCCCCCACCCTTCGCGAAACTGTATGTTCTCCCAAGTGGGAATATGGGAATTGCGGAGGATGTTTTCAGTTGCGCCATTTAGTTCATGATAAACCACATTCAAACCTACTAATATCTTCACACCCTCTATATCCTTACTCATATATGTATAAGTTCTTTCTATCCCGATGTAATGTTAACCATTCAACTTCCGCTTTTCTTTATCTTTGTTCAATCCCCCAAATTCCAACAATACTCAATTATTTACACCTAGAAGGTAACCGTTGGATACTAATATAATAACTTCTAAACACTTATCGAGTTCAGTGGGAAATAAATGGAGCTTCAGGAGTGGGATTGATTCTAATAGTACATATTCATTAAAAATCAGTCGAAACTTCTCTATGAACAAATCATAATCGTCACTCTCAAGATTAAATTGTATTATCTGAATTAGTTTGCTCCCAGTATCGCGAAGTGGTTCTAATCTGTCCTCATGCTCATGTATACTGGATTGGAATCTGGTATCGGTTACTATTTGTGGGTCGTTTCCGTCATCTCTAACTCTAACCAACCAAATTTCATCTTATACCATTTTTTTCTTTTAGGCTACACGAAACAAATAGAAACAAATCACAATCCATCTAATGATACTATCTAACGAACAAGAGAGACAATAAAGTACAAATATTTACATATGTAAACAATAAAAACTGGATTGGAATCTGGTATCGGTTACTACCAATATCTAAACAATTCTATGATTCACAAGCTTATAACTACCGTAATTTATTAAACAGAGTAACCTTTGTAAACAATAAAAACTGTATTGAACTGGCACCTAAAAATAAACAAGAGGTAGGACTGAAGTTTATTCATAAATAAACGACTTATAATTTTCCGTATCATTATGCATACATGCAAAAAGAATTTAAAGAATTACGATCAGAGAGTGTTAGTAGGCTCGGGTTGACCCGATAAAGATTATCAGGTCGGGTTACGAAAAATTCGGGTTGCGTTGACCCGTCATAACCCTATTCGAATACCATCGATTACCACATACCTTGTCGGTCGGGTTGCGAGTGACGGGGTGAGTGTTTAAAACGAGAGAACACACCATAACCCATAACCCAACCGCGATAACACCTACAACTACAAGTATCCATATATAAACGGTATGCACAAAACTATTCGACTTAAAATCAACAAGATTAGTTAGAACGACATGTTAAACATATAGGGCAGAGAATGTCTATTTTGTTGCATGTTAAGCACAACAGTACTTCCATCTAGGCCTTATGACATCTTTTAACACAATTAACACAATTAATAGTTTAATATTTTTAATCTTTGGTTTTTATGTTTAAGTTTATAAAAATAAACTTTTACACAATTAGCTAATGATAAAAGTGTATAATGTTATCCTTTTTAAAGCTGTTAATGTATTAATACTATTTTTACAAGTATGTAAAATGTTTTATCTTTGGCACATTGATATTTATTTTCTATTTGGCTATGTCTGGCAAGAGGTGAAGCTTTTCAAAAGTTGTTAGCTTTTTTTGTTAAAAAAATAATCTAATAGTTTTATATAAAATATAAGGCTTTTTCAAAAGTTAATTTTTTTTTAAAATAATCTAATAGTTTTATATGGTACACAAGGTTTTTAAAATTGTTAAGAGTTGCTAAATTTGTAAGTTACTTATATACCCTTCAATTATATTATAATTTATTTAAATATGTCATTTTACATGTTAATTTTATATTCAATAGCTAATATACCAAACACTTTTATTAAAAAAAATACAACTTATAACTCATGTTAACAGTTTTTTAGTAAACAACTTACAATTTACAGTTAACAGCTTACAGCTTACAGTTAACAGCTTACAACTTATAGTTAACAGCTTAAAGCTTACAACTAATTTCGCCAAACATATTAAAATTATTTAATGCATTTTTAAAAGTTACTCAACAATAATACAAAATCATCGAAAAAATGTATAAATCTATGCAATTCAACTAAAGTAAACAAATCACAATCAAAATAATAAACTAACTTGATGCTCTCTCTTCATCCTAACATAACTGTTTTTCAAAAAAGATAAACTGCGATTTCTATTCGTGTTGTATGTAAATTGCAAACTAAACCTTTGTAAGTGATGGGTTACTAATTTCTTTCGACCTTGGTAGTCAATTGCTTTCGGCTTTGGGGGCATTTCCTAATGCTAATGATTATCTGCTATTTGAAACTTTTTAGAGTTATTAACTCTTTTGTTAAAAAAGATTTAGTAGTTGTGTTTGGCACAACAATTTTTTGGAGTTGTTATCTTTTTATGTTAAACAAGTGACTTTTAAATAAAAAGTAGATTAATAAAGCTTTTTAAATTGTCAAAAAAATTTAAATTTATAAATTACTGATATACCCTTCAACCATATTAGTATAATTTATTTATATATGTCTTTTACAACATTTTATATCTTAAATTTACAGTTAACAATTAATATATCAAACACTTTTATTAAAAAATACCGCTTTTGGCTCATGTTAACATCATTTTATTAAACAACTTACATATATGATTAGTTGTTCGAGGCTTGCATACTGCCCAATTGAATGTCACTGTAAGCTCGAATCACTAACTACTAACTCGCCGTTAAAAAAATTAAAGACTTGTCAACATAGAAAACTGCTTAATATAGTTAGAAACTTGTCGAAATTTGAAAAACAAAACAAAAAACATCACACTTAAAAACTTGGAAACATTTTAAATGTAAAGAATACTGTTTGAATTCATTTAAAAATTTTCAATCAAACTTATTTTATAGGAAAATTAATTAAACACTCTTTAAATTTATTTGCACACTCAAAAGTAGTGTTGGTATAAATGTCAAAACATACTTTTTTATAATACAAATCAATTTGAAAATTTACAAATTACCTACCTAATTATATAAGGCTCTCCTCTTCCAATTTATAATCAACTTACCCTGTTTAACTTTCGTCCCGCTCTGATGTGGGATACCAAATCGATTTCTTACACTATGACTATGTCACTTCGGCTTAAAACCTAAACACACGCTATATGTTGAGTGTAAGTGATTCGTTACTTATCAAGTGTTCATGAATTCGAATCGTAATTGGGAAATCACGTGTGTAAACTTGGAAATGTAGTGTCATATAAATATGGGGACTTGCTCATCAAAACCTATGGAGTATGTGACAACTTGTTATAGTTGGATTCTAAGCTTGAAGAATGATCATGATAGTCATAATCAAAACATAAGCTCAGCTAAAACATTTTACCTTCTTATCAAAAGCTAATACAAACATATCAAGAAATCTTAATGACTTGTCCGTGTAAGCTAACGACGCGGTGCATCAATTTTTTTATATAGTTAAGCAAATGAATTTTTAGTTTAAGAACCCAAAAACACTTGTTCCTTGGTTGAACCGACTGAAATGAATGTGTTTTAGTTTGGTTCTCAGTCCACCATATTAATCATCTTCCATTCTTGATCTGGCCCGGTCTTAAGCATGACCAGGCATTATGCTTTATGAGACCGGACCGACCCACGAACAAACTTTTTGCTTTAATCATCAATCTTGTGTTTTGGGCCATATTTGTATTGATCGTTGTGGCCTGGTTTTCAAACCATGCTCGCCCCTACCTAAGACCCACCTTCCTATATTTTTACTAACTTAATTCAGCTGGTTGTCTTCAAATTCTGATGTGTGAAGAGCAAATCGATTTTAAAATTTATTAAACAGTAAGTTTGTAAAACCCGCATGCTTTTACCATGAACAGTACACTAAGTAAACGTACGTACATAACTTTCCTTTTATAGCATGAACACGTGTCACGATTATTAATTACAAGAATTACGTACGTGTTATTACACGATAAGTATTAGGTACATGATAGTACACGATAATTATTAACAATAATAATTATAATCACGAACATGAAATCATGAACGTAAAAAAATCACGAACATGTAATTACGTACTTACGTATTATAATACGATAAATACCGTTCCGAACAAGTATTTATCTATAACACGAATAATTAAGTATATCATAACACGAAAACACGAACATACGAACACATAAAATATTAGACACGAAAAAAACTTCGGGTTTTCCCTTGTGGGCCCCACATGCAGCGGACACCAAGGACAAGAGGGCCAAGCCCACTTTTGGTCTTTTACTAAATAAACAAAAAGGGTTTCACCCTTTTCATTTAACATAGTTTTTCTTAAAATTACAAAACCCTAGCTTCTCCTTTTTTCTCCTTTGGCCGCCGGATATAACACCACCAAGGGGTGTTTGTTGATTGATTTTGGCTAATTAATTCAAGTGATTGTGTTCGTGTTTGTCCTCCATTTGTTTCACGCATTCGGTAATCCGTAATCCCTTTTCTTTGATTCTTTTATTTAATTAAGAACACATGAACAAGGGTTTATAAAAACAAGTAAATAAAACATGTTAGATAATCATGGATTAAATAAAAGAAGGGTTTGTGTGTTGGTTTGGTTCGGCCGACGCAAGGGAACCGAGAGCCGAAGCTCTCGGTGGTCTTCGAATCACCACCAACCGAGACCCCATGGTCTCGGTGGGGCTGTGGTGGTCTCGGCAGCAAGGAACCAAGGGACCCCGACTTGTGTCGGGGTACCGTTTGGTTTATATGGGTCTCGGCAGTAGCAACCACCACGAACGGCTTAAGCAGGTGGTGGTTTCGGTCTAGCAGGGGGAACACAGCAGCAGCAGTGGGAACCACCGGCTCACAGCCGGTGGGAACCTTGTTGAGGCAACGGCTAGCCGAGGCTAACCAGTGGGAACCACCGGCTGCGCCGGTGGTGAATTCGCAAGAACAGTGGCAACCGGCTGAGCCGGTTAGCCACTGTTAAGGGGGTATTTGTTTTGGTCCGGTTCATAGGGAATTTCGTCCAGTTCACATGTGTCTAAATTAAAAATTCACGGGTCCGGTTCATGACTAACTTTGACAAGTATTTGTTTTTACAAGTATATATTTTAACAAGAGAATTAAATTAATTAAGACACAAATAATTAATTTAATTTAACATGGACTTAGGTTAATTATTATTTATGAAATAATATATGTTTTAGCTTAAGTATTTTATTTATTTATAGACTATAGTATTAATTAATTATTTAAACATGGACTATAATTAATTAATAAACGTGACTTAGGTTATAATTAATATAATATTAATACATGTATAACCTAATTATTTTATACACTTTAATTTAATTAAATCATGCTTATATTTAATTAAATCATATAACCTGTATTTTATTTAATTAACATGATATTATTAATAAACTATACTAATAATCACATTATGTTAGAAATACGTTTTACGTATTTAGAAAGGATCGGTCACTCCAAAGATAGACACAAGTACTGGGCTCGTGATCCAATGTATTAAGATATATCCCACCAAAGCCCACATGTAGGGTGGCTATATATACCCCCTCCTAGCATGTTAGGAGGGGTTGGTCATTCACTTTTCACACACTTTAATCTAATCTTTCATTTTCTCTCCAACCACTCTCTAGTCTCTCTTTCTACATCTTCATCTATCTCTCTCTCTATCATCTCCATAGTTAGATAATCCAAGGATTACGATAAACTAACATTTGGTATCAAGAGCCATGGGATGATTGTTTGGTTTTTGTGTTTGTGTTCTTGATTCTCACGCCTACTTTGATCTATATCATTCGTTCCAAAACTTTTTTTTGTGTTTTTATGGTTTAATCTTGATATTTGGTATTGTTACTTTGGTTAAAAACACAAATTTTTGGGTATTTGATTCATTAGTTGGCTAAAAATCTCGAATTTCTTGTGTACTATCCGAGAAAAGTGGAAAAATTCTCCATCGCAAAGTTGGAAGGGTTTTATTTTCCGATCTGAATATTGCGATCGCAAATACCTAGGGTTTCTACATTGCGACGAATATTCAGATAGTGTATTCTGATACCCCTTATTCCGATCAAGGATTGCGATCGTTCATTGCGATCGTGGATTGCGATGGAATTAAGCGATATTGTGACGTTACTCTGTCCAAATTGCGATCAAACATTGCGATAGGAAACATTACGATAGGCATTACGATCCAGTATTGCGATAGGTACCATTCCGATAGGCAATATTGCGATGTGTATTCCGATGGGTAATATTGCGATGAGTATTCCGATGGTTTAAACATTAATATTCCGACAGGTATTCCAATCCACATTCTGACAGACTTTCCGATAGGACATTCTGATGGTTATTCCGATAGGTATTCAAACGGATTAAATTTGAGGATTCCGATACAGTGACAAGTATTTCAAGATTTTTCAAAAACGTGTTTTTGAAAATTTTCGTGTGTTATTTTGTCTTGGAATTTTTGGTTTATCAAGAACAATTATTAGGGGATTTTAACATTATTTCTCGACTTCTAAACACAACAACAAACACAATTACTTTCTTTCATTGATCGATCGACAAGTAATCCTTGCCTACATATATCATCGATTTTCAATGGAATCGTTTAATTCAACATCTCAAGAGGGAGACTTGCATCTCATGCAAAACACAGCTAGAGAATGTGGTATAACGTTCTTTCGACTACTCCAGTCTCATATAGTGACCATTTCTTGGTTTCAAGGAGGAAGCGAATTTCTGACACTCTTCGGTCAAGATCGTTATATATTTATCGATTCAATATTCCTCAACTTGAACCAACTAGCTGAGCAACTTCACAAAGAAGACTTTAATCACTCTGCATCAGCATCTGCATATCAAGCTCTAGTGACTCAACTTACGCACTTCTTCAAATTCAACATTCTTAAGTCTGACAATTCAGGGATATGTCAATCATTTCTTCAGTACACACAAACGGAAATTAAAGAGTTCTGTGTTACATTGTTGAAACTAATGACATCGGTCTCGTCTTCGATTTATGAAAGATCTCGACTTCAGCAAGCGTATGATAATGGAGTGCAAGAATCTACGATGCAGATGCAAGAGGAGAATGATCATACGGTTGACAACTTGGAGCCTAAAGATTGCAAAAGTAAGGATTCGGGAGGAAAGTATGATACAAGCAGCATGTCAGGGATTGATGACACCATACCCGTATATGACGAAGAGTCTACAAATACGGTACAAAGGAATGTGGTATATGATGTCTATGCCGATGAACTACCGCATGTTGCGCATTCCGAACCTAATAATGACAAACATGGGATGGAAAAGGGTGATAGTTTTACCACTTCAGATTCATCCGATGTGAGTCAAAATGGGGGAGAAATTGTTCAGAATGCCATAGTACATCATGATAAATGCTTTATGACTGCTTCACTAACCGATTCTGATTCCAAGATTAAAGAGCTTAAAACGATTTTAGCTCAGCAATCTAAAGCTCTTGAGGATGCCAAAATTGAATTTTCGAAGAAAACGGATAAATTTGAAAAGTATTTTGAAATACTTGAAAATTCAAACGTTGTTCTTGAAAGAAAACTAAATAAAAAAATTCAAGATTCTAAAGCTGAAAAAGATAATTTTGTGAGACAAATTAAGTTGCTTGAATCTAAGTTGGCATCCCAAGATGAATTGCTCAAAGAGAATGAGACTTTAAAGGCTCATGTACAGGAAAAGGTCTTTGCTATAGCTGCGTTGAAAAACGAATTGAGAAAAACTAAAGGATCTAGTGTGGATACTAAGCTTGAAAAACCATCAATCTTGGGGAAACCGCCTCAAATTCAGTCTGTTAGGCAACCCACTGCATTTAGATCCGAGCGACCACAATCCTCGAGATCGCGGTTTGCCTCCCAAGTTGATATGGTTCATCTTTCTAGACCTTTCACTCCACTATCTAGGCCCAATGTGACTAAAACAGCTTTTGCAAGACCTAATCACATGATTGCATCTAGCCTCCCCAGACATAGTATAAAGAACACGTCTCGAACTAGTTCAACTGATGTTCGCCATAAATTTGGTCTAAGGGAAGCTATTCAGAAGACACAAGTAAGAGATAGGAATTTTAAACCTAGTCAGATGCCTTCTAGATTACCCAACATTGCTAACCGTAGCATATCATATCCTAGGTGCATCAATCAATCATCTAGGAATTCTAGATCTTACTCGGACATTAAATATGCTACTTGTAAAACATGTAGGAAATGTGTCTTTAAAGCCAATCATGATTCTTGTGTCAAGAAATTACTTAATGAGGTGAACTCCCGTGCTAGACTTAAATCCCAGTGGGTAGCTAAAATAAAACCTATGGGTAAAATGTGGCGCCCCACTGGTAGAACTTTCACTCTTGTATGAAACGAGTACCCTTTAACTAGGATAGTCTCTGATTCTACTAAGACTTCTAGGGAGGAAATTGAAAAGGATGATACATCACTTAAGCATGAACTTAAGGTTTTCTATAAAAGGAAAAGTTTGCAAGCTAAGATAAGTGAATCATCTACTCATATCGCCTCTGACACAAGTAAAGCCAACGGTGAACCCCCACGTGCTTCTAAAATTGATATCGCTAACCCATGTCAAAGCATGCAAATTCCTAATGAGAATGCAGGTACCAAAGTTGATGTTCCAAAAGAACGAAGCGGTCCAATCATTGTATACCGTTCAACTAAGGACACTCTTAGAGTTTGGTTGCTGAAGAAGCAGATATCGGAGAAACAAGTGTCTCAGGGGATTCATGGTTAAGCGTACCAAAAGGACTTATAGTCACATCACAGACTGTAACTCGTTCATCAAAGAAAGGAAAGTTTATCGCCGATGATAAACTTATCCTTAGAACGAGAAATTAAATTTTCTCGGGCATGAGCTTATATAAAAAACATTCCAAGTTTTTAAGCTCATGCACAGAGGCTCATCATTATATATCAGATGATGTCCCAATCTTCAAATAAAGGACAGTTTATCGCCGATGATAAACTTATCCTCATTAACGAGAAATTAAATTTTCTCGGTATTCAAAAGTTTTTCAAGCTCATGAAAACGACTTCTAAGTAAATGTCAGCTTAGAACTCGTTCTTCAGTTAAAAGGAAAGTTTATCGCTGATGGTAACCTATCCTTAACAACGCGAAGTTTACAACTTCTCGGACTTGAGCTCGTTTTTGTAAGATATTCAACATCTTAAGCTCAAGTAATTGATTTCCAAAACGTTGAACACAATTTTTCAAGAATTTTTCAAAATGTTTTTCTAAATCTTTCAAAATTGTGTGTTCAAAAATGTTTTGATAAAAAGAGCATGTCTTTTGGAATCGATAATATTTACGATACTAGAAATGTCATTCAATAATGACACAGGGTTGTAAATAAAGTTCGAGCAGAAGTTCAAACGTTTTAAAACATGCTCAAAATGGCTTGCTATTATTTCTGATAGTAACCCACTTTTCACATTAAAGTCAAGCATTTCACCGAAAAGCTTTGACTCAACAACGCGAATTAATTTTCTCGGGCATGGTTTACTTTATAACCATGTAAGGGATTGTGTTTACGTAATAACACAATCTAACACGAATATATGTACGTGTCAGTGCATTTATTTGTTAAAACAAGAGAAATCTTGTTTTTATGAAGTTATCATCTCCACCAACCGTAGCAATTGACAATTGATATCTACATACTCGACGATGCGACTAATCAAACGGCGACTACAGCTCTTTCAATAGAACACGGGTCAACAATTAAGGAGGAGCAATTGTCCGACATTCAGAATCTTTGACGCCTAAAGTGCCAAGTTCACATATTAGTGTCAAGACAACGATATCAATCGTACACATGGAATCAAGAGATAACTTCAGACGTGACGAGGCTACCAATATTCATGAACAAGAACCATGTGCTTCTTTCATATGATGTTCTCCATCATTCAGGTCCAACCTCATAACTCACTAATCTTGTGAATACATTATCATATATAATCTTTGCACGTGATAAATACCTTACACTCGTGTTTAAAAGGTATTTAATTTAAGTTTCAAGTACACCCTCATTAATTTGAGGGGGAGCTTGTAAAAATCATGAAGATAACTGGATTTGCATTTTTCTTCCCAAGTTTTCAAAAAATGTTATTAAATCAATTGACATTAAAAACATCGATTGGGTTAATATTTTTAATATGGGGTGAAAATGTGATTTAATAATGAGATCAATCAATTTAATGGTTTGACTTAACGTGTTAGCTCATCCCGACATGTGTGAAATGTTTTCGGATATCGTGGCATATGTTAAGGGGGAGCAAAATGGATTTGCACTTCAAAATGGATTTCATGGTGACATACACTTACCCAAAACATCTCTATTCACGACGGTGAAGATTGTGGTGACATCAGGATGGTAGGATAGGTTAAAGTCCAATGATTCCTCTAGAACCGGAGGAATCTTCCCAATGACATTCCATATCTAGAAATAGTAGTCCTTAGGAAAGATGGAGAAAGATTGTGAACGTAGCTGAATGCCGACCAAGTACTTAAGTTAGCACTGGAACAATCACAACAAGGTGCTAGTAATGACGTATTGGTAAGCATTGAAGGGGTTGAAGAATGAAAAAGAATTGTAAAGATAAAGGGTGTAAAGAAAGAAGCCCTCCTTACAACCTTAGACAGAAACCGGGTCAATACATATGCTATCGAGATCATTTTTTTCAATGATTCTCGATATTGAAGATAGACATCATGGACCCAGTGATGCAATGCACAACCCATCCCAGCTAACCAGATATCTGTTAAAAGATATTTGTTTTAATCACACGAAGACAACACATTATCTATTGATTTATTCACTCCGAATAAATTGGTATTGAAATGGTGGCACTCCTCTCCAGCCTCCGATCACTAAAATCCAATTTGCACGATTGAGTCTAGAGCGATTTGAGATCATCAAATATCTCATTAGGACACACTTTCATATTTCCTTGCTTCTTCACACACTGTGAAAAGTAAGAAAGATCTTAAGAGTCCTACGCAAAATTTTCATGATCTTGCCTGAACATCCAAGTAATACGAAAGTATTTACAATGAAGATGGAAATCCTTCTTGAGCGAATATCAAAAAACTCATGGTCGGTGACTTGTGCGATTCTTTATGAATCAAACTTGTGATAACTGGAAAGCAACAGTGGTTTAATTCTTAACTGAACTTAAACACGTTCCAGGCCTCTACTCAATATCTTAGTGATCTTGCCAGAATACTCAGAGTGACACTCTATAGTGTTCACAGTGATGAGTGGAAATCCTTCTAGTGTTAACCTCAAACAGCCCTTGGTAGGTAACTTGCAAGATTCTATACGAATCAAGCTCGTGACAACTGGAAAGCAACGATAGTGCGGTTCTTAATTGAATTTCACTTGTTCCAGGAACATGAATTGACGGCTTCAATCATACGGATAACTCTATCCAAATGATTCACTCTTTATGTTCGCAGTCAGCTTTGGACGGTCGAATAAAGAGAACGGGTTTACCCGCGAAATCTTGTCAAGGAGGTTCTTAATTGAAACTACCTGCCACAAGTACGATATTTAATATCGTCCAACGGTCTTCACCGACCGGAGGTAAAGTGATACTGAATTAGAATGAAATGTTCAAGGCCATTTCATCTGTGTATATGTTTTGTTGCTAACTGTCTTATGCAGCGTAACAAAAAGGTGGCATTGCGGTATACAATCCAGAAGAAGTCGTCACCACATGCTTATACTATATGCACTTAATACTTCAACAAATTTAAGAAAGTCTAAAAGTAAAGTCTTCCGCTGTATCAAACTCTGAAGCTTTCAAGAATTTATAAAAGTATAAGTATGTGGAACATGAAGTCACGAAGAGACAAATATCACAAGTGATGAATGCACAAGGTCAAGGAAAGGAAACATGCTCAAGACTAAAGTCAAAGATCACATCAAGCATATTCACAAGAACAAGATCGAAGACTCAAGCATAGCATGCTAGGTTTAAGATTTTGTAAAATGGTGTGACCTCCCTTAGGGGGAGATTATTAGAAATACGTTTTTCCAAAGAAAGTCTCGGTCACATCATTGTTAGCTTAGATCACGAGCTATAGACTATTTAGGACATTGTAACTTGGAGTGAACTCCCTTAGGGGGAGATTGTTGGAAATACGATTTACGTATTTAGAAAGGATCGGTCACTCCAAAGATAGACACAAGTATTGGGCTCGTGATCCAATGTATTAAGATATAGCCCACCAAAGCCCACATGTAGGGTGGCTATATATACCCCCTCCTAGCATGTTAGGAGGGGTTGGTCATTCACTTTTCACACACTTTAATCTAATCTTTCATTTTCTCTCCAACCTCTCTCTATTCTCTCTCTACATCTTCATCTATCTCTCTCTCTAATAATCATCTCCATAGTTAGATAATCCAAGGATTACGACAAACTAACACATGACCTATGATATTTAACCAGTAAACTTAAGCTTATATTATTAGCTTATTAATCCAGCTAATTTCTAAATATGGAAACATTCTAATTTAGGAAACTTACTATTTTTGGAAACTTTATATTTTAAAAACTGATCTATTTTAAAGAAGTTAATATACTTTTAGAAACTTTCTATTTCCGGAAACTTGCTATTTTTAGAAAGTTACTTATTACTACACAACAAGTATAATAATACAAGAAATACAAGTAATACTTAATCAGAATACATAGAATACATGATAAACACAGCATAACCTTAAAATCAGTAAAACAAGACAAGAACATATAAAACAAGCTAGGACATGATATAATCAGTTAAGTACTCAGTAAACAGAATACTTATACATGTCCCCTATTTTATGTAGAATTAGTGAGATCAAAGTAGGACTTTCATTCTCTCGTCTTCTTCGTTCACTGGACATAAGTTACGGATTTCTCGTCCCTTCTATATAGACATTTTTTCCTTATTAGGATTCCCCATTTACAGGAAACTTTTTTCCTAGTATTGTTTTATACGTTTGATTACTTATGTTAGTTTAAGAGCCTAAGCCATATATATGCATGACCAGTGCACCTAGTTATGGAGGTACGATAACCATAACACTAAAGGCACCAGTGTTATGACTTCTCTGCGGTGAAGTGATTACTCGTGGCGTCCCTTTATAGTTTTGGCCATTATATTATATTATCATGTGGGGCGCATGAGTGCATCCTAGTTACATGTTTACCAGTAATACCAGAGTAAATGTGATGTGTGTCTTGCATCCTTCACTATGAGTTGATCCCTCATACCCAGACTATTTAATTAGAGGCAACCCCTCTAATTGCATGACGAGGTCTCCCCTCCAAGTATTCATGCACGGTAGAACCTCATGACCTATATGGGCTATTGGCTAATTAATACATATTTTACCTAAAAACATAAGTCTTTTCAAACTATAAAACCAGTTTTATGAACATGTTCCAGGTTACTTAGGACTTATACATTTCCGCTGCTATTAGTCTTTTATGCTTATATTATTCCATGCTATACTTATATATCCGTGTACTGAGCGTTATGCTCCGCCGTTTTCCTTTCATGTTCCCAAACGGCAGGTACTCAAGGGCGCTCGTAGACTTTAAGCGTACGCGCATATGGATTGGAAGCTATCTAGCCTTCTCTACTTTATGCATTTCATCATACATTTTGCTACTTATTTCTTTGGACATTGTTTAGTTTTTTTCCTTTACAGTACTTATATTTGTGTGTGATAAGCTTATACTTGGACTACCAATGCTTGTTTTCGGTATTTCCATTCATGGTCATTTAACGTTTTTAAGACATTTACCTTGTATGCTTTGATGACACGCCATAATCACGCGTGACATTCCATTTACCAAAATGAGGTGTTACAATTATGGTATCAGAGCCAAGGCTTCGACTTGTAGGCTCTCAAAACATGACATGTGATTAGTGGGTAGTCACTATGGTCTTCCTAGAACTGACAGTCGGTTTTCATGCATTCATTCATTTTCATTGTTATTTCATGCATTCATATCATTGTGGCAGGTTTATGACTAAGTAATGGTTGGTACAGGACTGGCCCTATTTAGTCGCATGTGCTTTTATTGAAACTTTTAACTTTGGGACCGACCCGTAGGCGTCCCCTCGATATGTCTTTTGTTTTGGGTGAACTAACCATAGGCGTTTACCCTCGCGCATATAAAAGTTTTTATAAACTGCATCATGCATTCATACACCTTTTTCATGCATAAAATTTTTCTCATGATTTATTGCCATAATTTTTTTTCATGTATATATATTATGTTTTATCAGTTTAATCATGCATTTTGTTTATACTGTCATATGGTTCTCACACGCGAGCAGGAACAACTCAATGCAGCAGTTCAAGCTACGATGTAGGCCATGCTTCCTCAGCTGAGGAATGAAATCAGGGCCGAGGTGCAAGCTGCCAACAATCAGCACCAGCACCAGCATCCTAATCCTCTTCCTCCTCCTCCAGCAACACTGATCACATGGCTGAAATGATTCAACAAGTAACGTCCTCGGTCCTTCGAAAAGACTGACAACCCTAATGAGGCTGAGAGCTGGCTAGCTCATATCGAGAAGATATTTGATGCAATGCGCTGTGACCCTGTCTTCAAGGAAAGGTTGGCATGTTACAAGTTCGAAGGTGACGTGCTGGGATGGTGGAAGTTAGTGAAGCAGTCTGAGGGAGGTGAAAATTATGTGGCTGACTTGACTTGGGCTCAGTTCAGGGAGTTAGTGATGGGACAATTCTTCCCCAAGGCTAAGCAAGACAAGCTGAAGAGGGAGTACCAGGGATCAGGCAGAGAGCTGGGGAGAACAACAACGAGTTCATGCAGCGCTTTCTTCGTTTGGTTGGTTTTCTTGGCGCAGCAGCAGGTACTGTCGAAGAGCAAGCATACCACTTTTGTTGGGCTCTTCGTACATCGGTCGCCAATAACTTGGTGTGTGCTACCTTCAACATGGTGGCACAAGTAGCCGATGCAGCACGTATGCTAAAGATGCTGCAGGAGAGAGATGTATTCGGTGAGGCAGAGAGACCCGAGAAGAGGTATATTTTCGTCACTCAGCGGTGATCATTTCAATTCATTCATTACTATCCAAATAATTATATTTCTTTATAAACAGCATCTTTCAAGCAGAAGACTGGGGACCGGTCTCAACCGGCTACTCAGCAGCAGCCTACTCGGCCCAAGGGTAACGGTCAGACCCAAGACCGTTCTGCTACAGATAGGCGTGGCGGTAATGATAATTACCGTAACAACGCTGGTAACTCCAACAGCAGCAGGTCCCTAAACTTACTCATTTTCCTTAAGTTACATGTTTATAATTCATAATTCTGACACTTCAGCATCTTCTACCAGGAATCATGGAAACGAAAGGGAGCATGACCGTAGAGGTTCACAACCTAACCGTACATCTATCACTGGTATTATGTCTTGCGATTTTCTGGATTGTCCTACTTGTACCCATAAACCATGTCTCATGTATACTTTTCTGAACAGGCTCCTAGCCAGCAAGGGCACCTGTTAGAGGGTATACTCACCCTCTCTACACTACTTACAATCGTAGGCACCCAAGGCCATGTCGCTGCGACAACGATGCTTGCTTCAAGTGTGGCCTGACTGGTCATCGCATGAAGGACTGCCGTAAGGGTGAGATAGAGGGCACATCTGGACATGCCGACTCCAAGCCACCTCCTACTACTGGTCGGGTGTTCACGACCTCTCGTGATCAGGCCAACAAGTCTACAGGTACCATCACTGGAATCTTGTATATGTATGGTCAAGCTGCATGTGTTCTATTTGACACTGGTGCTACTCATTCGGTCATTTCTACTGCTTATGCCAAGAATGTTAGGATATCCCCTATGCCATTAGAGAATGTACTAAACATTTCCACGCCCTTAAGAGACTCTGTACGCATAACCCATGGGTAAAAGAGCCTTTCCCTAGAGTTTGACGACAAGATTCGTCCAGTTGACGCACTTCCACTGGATATGTGCGATTTTGACATGATATTGGACATGGACTGGCTATCCAACCATCACGCCACCATTGACTGCCATTCATATTGGGTCATCTTCGGTGATGTAAATGCACCAGATTACATTCACAACAGTTTTGTACCCAGAAGGTCTGTATAAATAATTTCAACCTTACAAGCATGTGCGCTACTGTCACATGGTTGCGAGGGCTATCTTGCTACTGTTCGTGATCTGGAGGCTAAATCTCCATCTATCCGGAATCAGTCGATCGTGTCATAATTCCCAGACATGTTTCCAGAAGAAATCCCGGTCATACCACCTGCTCGTGAAGTGGAGTTTAATATTGAGCTCATCCCAAGAGCTGAGTCAATTTCTAAGGCTCCTTATCGCATGGCTCCCATAGAGCTGAAGGAGTTAAAGGAACAACTGCAGGAACTGTTGGAACGCGGTTTCATTCGACCTAGTGCTTCTCCATGGGACGCACTTGTTCTATTCGTAAAGAAGAAGGACGACAGTATGCGTCTCTGTATAGATTATCGTGAGTTTAACTAGATCACCATCAGTAATAGATATCTGTTACCACGCATTGATGACTTATTTGGCCAACTCCAAGGGGCCAAACATTTCTCCAAGATTGATCTAAGGTCGGGCTATCATCAGTTACAAGTTAAAGAGCAGGACATCGCAAGACTGCTTTCCGTACACATTTTGGGCACTACGAATTTATAGTCATGCCATTTGGCCTTAACAATGTTCCAAATATTTTCATAGATTCGATGAACCGTATTTTCCATGAGTTCCTGGACAAGTTCGTCATTGTATTCATTGACAATATTCTGATTTCCTCAAAGTTAAAGGAGGAACACGAAGACCATCTTCGTATTGTACTATAGATACTTTGCCAGAAGCAGTTGTATGCTAAATTATCCAAGTGTGAGTTCTGGTTAGACAAGATGGCGTTCCTAGGCCACATTGTATCAGCATAAGGAATAACCATGGATCCAACAAAGGTTGAGTCTATTACCAAGTGGCCAAGACCGACATCAGCGGCTGAAGTTTGCAGTTTCTTAGGCTTAGCTGGTTACTACTGTAGGTACGTAGAAAATTTTTCTCGTTTAGCACAGCCATTGACCAAACTGATGCAAAAATGGGAGAAATTCGTTTGGACTGAAGAAAGAGAGAAGAGCTTTGAAGACCTAAAGCAGAGGCTAGTATCTACACCGATTCTTACTCTCCTATCTGGTACAGGTGGATTTCAAATCTATTGTGATGCTTCAGGGAAGGGACTTGGTTGTGTTCTTATGCAACATGGGAAGGTGATCGTGTACGCTTCACGGAACCTTAAGCCTTATGAGGAGAACTACCCTACGCATGAATTGGAACTTGCAGCAGTCGTGTTTGCATTAAAGATATGGAGGCACTACTTGTATGGAGAATCATGTGATATCTTCACAGATCACAAGAGCCTGAAATACATTTTCACTCAACGTGAACTGAACATGAGAAATAGAAGATGGTTAGAGCTATTGAAGGATTATGACATTAATCTGTAGTATCATCCCGACAAGGAGAATGTAGTGGCAGGTGCACTTAGTAGGAAGTCCGGTATGATCAACGGCATTAAGATTGAGGAAGAGATTATAAGAGACTTGTAGCGACTAGACATTGAGATCATGGTACGTGGATGTTAGGAATCTAAGTTTAGTAGATTCCCTGTATCATAGATTTAAACACAAATCAAGCTGTTAGATATTAACTTGCCTATGCCGAGGAGGCAGGCAAGTATCGCAAGACTCACATAGATCTAAGTCTCTGTGAGCAACCTCAGAGGAGTCCATGTCAGAGACATTGTCAAGGAAGTCGAAGATTACTTGAAGACATACTCATTGGCTGTGATGGATAACAGCCAAGATGTATCAGGGACTCTAAGGGGTTGAGGGTTAACAGGGGTGGCAATACCCTGTTAACACTCAACACACTTTGGACATACCTTAGTGTGTACGAGACTATGAAGAAAATGGAAACTGTGTCAGCTCTGTTTCCCTAAAGCATTGTGGCAGACTACCAAGAATAGAAGAGCATCTCGTGACAGATGTCTGACAAGTGTCTGTTTAGTGTAGTCACCATCACCAGTACTTGGAGTCAACCTCGTACCACTATAAATAGGATATGTAGCCTAGCATTAATGTTATCACTTTGATAGAATTCACACATTAATTCTTAGAACTTATAGAACCAAACAGCTGTGACTGTGTTCATAAGTTAGGTTTAGTTTGTCCAAAGTGTGCACAACACATTGTCATCAAACGCTGTTATCCATAACACTTGTAATTCTTTATTATACAATAATAAGTATTACATTTGAAAAGTTATAAGTGTGTTGATTAGTTAATTTTATTGTTTCAAGCATAGTTTAGGGACTTTCAATTGGTATCAGAGTGGTGTTTGATATTAAAACTCTCATAAACATCGTTCTAAGTTTTATAATCAAGATCCATCATGCCTGAAACAAGCAATACACCATCACCACCACCACCGTCTTCTAGGAACAATACTACTCCACCACCTACATCACCAAGACTTACTCCTCCACCTCAAAATGAAGATGATCTACCTTAACTTCTTGACTCTAGAGGCGGATCTCATGTCACTAATGTACCAGTCTTTGATGAAGATGATTTTGCCAGTTGGAAGAGTCAATTCCTCGTGTATCTAGACGGACTTGAACCATTTCTTTTAGAAATTCTAAATAATGGACCTTATGTTCCCATGTCACTTGCCTCTACTGATGAGAATCCTCTTCCCAAACCTCTCAAGCAGTAGACTCCAGCTAATAGGAAATTGGCAAACCAAGATAAACGTCTCAAGAGCATCATTATATCCTGTCTTCCCAAACACATCATGAAGTCTGTGATTCAGTGTCCTACAGCCAAACAAATGTGGACAGACCTTATCCTTGGTCATGAAGGACCCTCTAAAACCAGATAAACCAAGATTCGGGCACTCGGACTTAAGTTCAATGCTTTCAAGGCACTTGAAGGTAAAAAGGTTCAACAAACATATACAAGGCTGAAGATTCTTCTCAATGACCTTGCTATGAATGACGTCACCATTGGTCAAGTTGAAGTAAATGCCACATTTGGCAACAACCTTCCAAGAAAATGGCTGAGTATGAATCAGACTCAGAGAGCAAACAACTGAATCAAGAATGACACCTTAGCTCAGCTATATTGAAAGTACAATTATGAAGAAGGGCTGATTGATACCATATACAAATCAGAGACTGAAAGATTTGTAGTTCTGGGAGCAACATCCAAAGCTTTGATTTCTATCCCACACCCTCATGACAGCGACTCTGATGTTGAAGAAGACACACGCAGCAGCCAAGAGTTCTTGACATACCTTAATGCTGAATTTCATGAAAGAGCTTTGCTAGCTAATCAAAGGAGATTCTACAAAAGATCAGGGAGAGTAGGATCAGCTAGTAAACAAACCGACAAATCAAAAGAAACTTGCTTTGCCTGTGGAAAACTTGGACACTTTCAAAAAGACTGTCCTTCCACAAAGACATCCTCACCTTATTATCCATCATCTTCCACCAAACCTTACAAGTTCAAATCACAACATAACAGATAATCTCACCAATTCAACTCCTCAGATAATAAGAAGAAGGATTACAAAAACAAGTATAAGGCACTTAAAGTTGAGTTAGAACAGATGAATTTGAAGCTTGAAACTCTATCTAATAAGAAAGGGGGTGATAAAAAGACAGAGAAAGGGTTGGTAGCTGAAGCATATGATTGGAATGATGAGCCGTTGACCTCTGATGAGGAAAATACTACTAGAGTTAGGGCTTTCATAGCAATAGCTGAGGATGAACCAGTTGTTGGGAAAGGAGATGCAAGATCAGGACAATGGGTTGATATCACTATGAAAAAGGTACACAGGCTTCTATCTATGTCTGAAAGTGATGAATGCAGACATGTCCTTGATTACACTATTGTTGATTTACACTTTGTTGAGGAACAAAGAAAGAACTTGCTAGATATGTTTCACTCTGTTAAACATGAACTGTTAACTGCTAAGGTTGAATGTGAAACTCTCAAACAGGTTAATTCTGAAAAGATATCTCTTCAAAACGAAGTTAATAGGTTAACCATAAATAATAGTGCCTGATACTCGCGTTTTGTATGGGTTCAGATTTATTCTCTCGGTATCCTCTCGAATTGATCTCGGCTCTAAGTGGAATGATTTGTTCTTGGTTAATAAAAAGGAGTTGGTTTGTTTATCTATTTTTAAACTAATATTAATTAAATGTAAATGACGTTGAGTAATTTAAAACTTTGGAAGATTAAACTAAATTGACAAGTTAAAAATGAGTGCTTGAAAACGTAAAGGAAAGATTAGAAAATTACTTTGAAAACTTAATTGAATTAATGCTTAAAAACTTGTTCTATCGGAATAATGGAAATTATACTATCGGAATACAATCAAAATAATCCATCAGAATGTTTCAAGTGAAGGTCCATCGGAATGTTCAAAATCCAATCTGTCGCAATGATGTCCTATCGGATTGAAGTCGGTCGGAATGTAGCTATCGGAAAGTTCCTGATCGGAATGTTGTAAATAAAAAATGGCCAGAGTTTCGACTTATAAAAGGACCTAAATCCCGTCGGAATGTGGATCGCAATATGCGATCGCAATCCCAGATCGGAATAGGGGGAAATACATTCTATTGCAAAGTAAAACCCTTAAGGGTTATTGCGATACCAAGCAAGAGATCCGTCGGAATGTGTTAAAAACCCTCTTGTTGCGATGGAAGTAGATATGTTCCGAAATTGGAGGGAAGCAAAAATTTCAATAAGCAAAGGGAATAAGCTAACCAAACCGAAACTTTTAATAACTCAAAACGCTTAAATTTGACAACTTTTGAAAACAAGAAACCTTAAACTTAATAAACAAAACTTTTCAATGACTAAAACTTATATGGAACCCGAAAATAATAAGCTTAATAAAGGAATAGGCTAATAAGCATGGAGAGCTTATAACCTATTCGTGAGAGAGCTTAAAGAGAAACAAGTAGGATCAAACTTTTAACACGAGCTCATTCACCAAATACAAACCGTATGAAATGATAATCGGATTAAAGATTTTGGATAAACTAAGAAAAGTAGAAGAAAATTAAAGAACTTGAAAGCTTAACTTGAATAAGATTGATGAATTCCCAAATACAAAGATTAAAGGAAGCTTGAATTAAAAGATGAAAGAAAAAGAAAAAGTTTAGTGAGAGAAAGTATGGAACTTTCTCTCTCTAGAAACTAGAGAATTGAAAAACTAAAAACTAAACTAAGAAACTAAGTGTGTGAAAATTTGTGAGGTAAGGCCTTTATATAGGCGTGTGTATGGGCTTGTGTATGGGCTTTGGTATCGGGCTTCTTTTCTTCTTTCTTCCTTGGTCTTCACGCTTCTTTTAAATAACCGTTTTCGACTTTGGATTTTTAGAAGTGTCGGTGAATAATTCCAACTCGTCTTATAATCTTTTGTTTAATAGACTCGAGTTCTTCGACATATATGAATCTTCCATCTTTGGCTCTATTCTTCGATAAATCTTCGAATAGGCACAATGACTTCAAATCTTTTGCATCTCTTGGACAATAGACTTCGTCTTGAGTCTTTTTCCTCGATAAAACCCGTGCAATCCCATGTTTTCTTCAATATTCTCCCGGTTGACTCTGAAAACACAATAAACACAAAAACCACGCATAATTCCAAACAAATGACATTAAATACGTGTTTTGGTCTTGTTTTAGCCAGAATTAAGTGGTAAAGGGATGGGTGTTTACACACCTATCAAATCCCCTACACTTAACCATTGCCATGCCCTCATGCAATGCTTAGCGATAAAGCAATTTTACACTCTTCTCATAATCAATCAACCTTGGCATTATTAAAATACTATTAAACAAGAATTAAAGTACTAAAAGAAATTAAAACTTTAAAGTAAGCAAAAGGATAGAAAATAGCTATGTGGAAATAACTTGTAAAGAAATCGAGGATTTACATTAGGGCTTCGGTCCTGCGAAGATTTATCACCCTCAAGTTTCACGTTCCCCAAACTAAGCTTAAAACGAGATCATTGTTATTATAAGTTAGCAATTCAAACACTTACACACATGGTTTAATTAAGTGCTTAAACTCCCTTATTCCTAGATGTATCTCTTATATTTTATTTTTGTCTTAGAATGATCATGAAGATGCATTTTTGGACTTATTTCGATAGTTATTTAGGCTGAAAGCAAAGTAGGACGATTTGATCAATAGTTAGCTAAAGGAGAAAATCTCTTAAAACTGCTTCTCGGGATATCAAAAAGTTCATATCTTGGCATAACTTGGTTCACGATTTGAGACCTTTCTCGGGCCGATATTTGGCATGTACTTCATACTTTATATCTTGAGAGACGTTCTTGAGATAATGGTCTTCTCATCGTTAATAGAGTTTCTTCACTTTGGAGACTTTTGAGGGGTACTCCAACTTTGTTGACCATGACTTCATGATTATTTCTTCAATCTCTAATTGGGATTTTGAGATACAACGATCCGCCTCCTTTTCGGACTTGGATCTATTTATCCTCATACCTTGTTAGGGTCTTTTCAGATAGACTTCTCCATGATCTTTATGGGAGTTGATTGTTTTTCGTCGTGAGTCTTGATCCTTCATATTGATTTTGGGAATAATGCTTTTCACATCACTTTTGGATCTTCAACAATAAAATGGAATCCTCATGCCTTGTTAGGGCCTTTTCGGACTCGCCAATCTTCGCGCCCCGCTTCATAAGTTATGCCTTGGCTATGAACTCTTATCATTACCGAGCAACTTTTAAACGATCTTGGGCTAGAAGCTAAGTAACTTTTCAAATCGTACGACCTTACTTATTGCAGATAAATTATTAGCAAGTGATGGGAGAATAGGCAAATAATTACACCAAGTGAGCTTGTGCAAGAATACCGACTTATAATTGACTCTATCATTTCTCGTCCTCCACAATTTAAAATCTCAAGTAATGAGACTCGTGGATGCTTAGCCTAATAAACCAATTAAGGTCTACATGGTTAAGGATACTAGCTAGAATAAACTTAGATAAGTCTATTCGGGTTGAGTCAAAATAAACGCAACGGACCTAATATGTCAAAGACTTCTAAACTAGCTACACCACTTTATTAATATATGACTTTATTGCGGGATATATACATATGAAAGCAACGAGAAAAATTTAAAAATTACGACTAAATGGCCAAAGTTAATTAAAAATTTGAAAAATGTTGAAAAATATGATTTTCCGGTTAAATGAAGGCATTTTCATGGAAAAGTCCACTTAAAACTTCGATAGAAGTCCCCCCTACACTTAAGATAAACATTGTCCTCAAGGTTTAAGCATGTGGGAAAAATCTCCCCTACACTTATGACATTGTGCACGTTGGTTAACTCAAGCTAAGGAAGAGACGACTAAAGTGATCAATTTCAAATATGAGTATGAAGAAAATTGAATCACGATAGTTGAGAGATAGAACCGGATTTCAGATAACACAGGAGCATGGTTCTTCAAAGGTTCCAAGAGTGCATTCATCCCTGTAATCACATCACCACACAAAGACAAACACCTATACAGGTCCCCCTACACTTAGGAGGTTAAAACATAAAAGGATAGATACTCGGGCTGCCTCCCGAGGATCGCTTATTTTTGATAACCGAGTCACGAGCCTGACTCGACCCAAAATTAGTTCATGGGGAACGTGGTGAGGGATGGAATCATCTCCTGAGAGATGTCCTCACCAAAGTACAGCTTCAGACGCTAGCCATTCACCTTGAAATTGGGCCCATTAGGCTGAGAAAGCTCAATGGTCCCATACGGAAAGACTTTGGCGACGGTGAATGGACCAGACCAGCGGCTCTTCAACTTGCCAGAGAAGATCTTCAACCGAGAGTTAAAAAGTAAGACTTGATCACCAACGTGGAACTCTTGGTTCTTGATTTTTGCGTCATGAAGGATCTTCGTCTTCTCTTTGTAGATCAGCGAGTTCTCATAAGCTTCGTTCCTTAGTTCGTTGAGCTTGTTGAGTTGAGTCTTGCGATGATCACCGGCTTTGTTGATGTCGAAGTTAGCCCACTTCAAGGCCCAGTGCGCCTTGTGCTCCAACTCAATGGGGAGGTGGCACGCTTTCCCGTACACAAGATGATAAGGCGTACAACCGATCAGGGTCTTGTACGCGGTACGAAAAGCCCACAAAGCATCATCGAGTTTATCAGCCCATGAGGCACGATGCTCTCCCACGGTTCTTTCCAGAATTCGCTTAAGTCCTCGGTTGGATATTTCAGCCTGGCCATTAGTTTGTGGGTGGTAGGCTGTGGAAAGACGATGATTTACACCATACTTAGCCATGACTCTAGCAAATTGGTCATTGCAAAAATGAGTCCCACGATCACTAATAATGGCACGAGGCACACCGAATCTAGCGAATAAAGCTTTCAAAAAGTTACAAACCACCCTTGCATCATTAGTAGGTAAAGCTTTGGCTTCAACCCACTTTGAAACGTAGTCAACGGCTACAAGGATGTATTTGTTTCCTTTAAAAGAAGGGAATGGCCCCATAAAGTCGATACCCCAAAAATCAAAGATTTCACATTCTTATATGAAATTTTGAGGCATCTCATCTTTATGTGTGATCGTGCATTGTTTTTGGCAAGCATCACATCGTTTAACCATATCGTGAGCATCAAGATATATGGTGGGCCAATAAAATCCCGAGTCAAACACTTTTTTGGCGGTGTAGTTGGGACCAAAGTGACCACCGGTGGGTCCTTTGTGGCAAGCATCAAGGATTTCAAAAGTTGCCGGTCCATCAACACATCGGCGAATAATCAAATCAGCACATTGTTTGAAAAGATACGGGTCATCCCAGAAGTAAGTCTTAATGTCTTTAAAGAACTTCTTCTTTTGTTCGGATGTTAACCCGTCAACGAGAATTCCACCCGCTAAGTAGTTTGCAATGTCCGCAAACCACGGGGTTTCATCAGCAGTCGAATTGATAGATATTAAGGTCTCCAGGGGAAAAGAATCATTGATTTCTTTGTTCGGATGATCCCCCAGGTAAGGATCCTCAAGTCTACTGAGATGATCCGCGGCTAGGTTTTCAGCTCCTTTCTTATCGCGAATTTCGATTTTGAATTCTTGGAGTAGCAAAACCCAGCGAAGAAGTCTTGGTTTGGAATCTTGCTTTGTCAACAAGTACTTCAGCGCGGAATGATCAGTGTAAACGATTGTGGTGGAAAGGACAAGATAGGGGCGAAATTTTTCAAAAGCATAGACAACAGCTAAAAGCTCTTTTTCGGTTGTCGTATAATGCAATTGTGCCCCCGTCATTGTCTTGCTAGCGTAATGGATCGGTTGGAAGTGTTTGTTCACTCTTTGTCCCAGAACCGCTCCAATAGCAAAATCACTAGCATCGCACATCAACTCAAAGGGAAGCTCCCAATTAGGGGTAACCAAGACGGGTGCCTTAGTTAGCTTATCCTTAAGTGAGTTGAAAGCTTCAAGACACTCTTTGGAAAAGATAAAAGGAGTATCTTTTTCCAAGAGGTGGGTCATCGGGCGAGCGATTTGAGAAAAATCTTTGATGAATCGACGGTATAAGCCCGCATGACCCAGAAAACTTATCACACCCTTCACGGTTGAAGGTGGAGGCAACTTAGCGATAACATCGACTTTAGCACGGTCTACTTCGAGACCGGCTTTGGAAATCTTGTGTCCCAGCACGATGCCTTCTTTTACCATAAAATGGCATTTTTCCCAATTCAGAACAAGGCGAGTGTCTTCGCACCGCTTAAGCATACGTTCCAAATTGGCAAGGCAAGAAGAGAAGGAATCCCCGAAGACCGAGAAATCATCCATGAAGACTTCCATGGTTTGCTAAACCATGTCATGGAAGATAGCTAACATGCACCTTTGGAAGGTCCCGGGGGCATTGCATAAGCCAAAAGGCATTCTTTTGTACGCAAATGTGCCATAGGGACAAGTGAATGTTGTCTTCTCTTGATCTTGGGGATCGATGGGTATTTGGAAATAACCCAAGAAACCATCAAGAAAGCAGTAATATTCATTACCCGCTAAGCGTTCAAGCATTTGGTCCATAAAAGGTAGAGGGAAATGATCCTTTCTCGTGGCATCATTGAGTTTGCGGTAGTCTATACAAACTCTCCACCCAGTAACGAGACGAGTGGAAATCAACTCGTTGTGTTCATTGGGAACAACGGTTATTCCGCCCTTCTTGGGCACACAATGGATTGGACTAACCCATGGTGAATCCGAAATAGGGTAAATCATACCCGCATCAAGAAGTTTGATAACCTCTGTTTTGATGACTTCATGGATTTTTGGATTCACCCTTCGTTGGCTTTGAATTGTGGGCTTAAAGTCGTCCTCCATGAGAATTTTGTGTGTGCAGAAGTGAGGATCAATTCCACGAATATCCGAAATTTTCCAAGCAATAGCCTTCTTATGATCTTTCAGCACGGCGATGAGGCGAATCTTCTCTTCATCTTTCAAATCCTTCGCAATGATGACTGGCGACTTCTTCTCTTCGTCAAGGAACACATACTCGAGATGTGGCGGCAACTCCTTTAGTTCTAAATTCGGAGGATTTTCGACGGGAGGCGTTTTCAAAGTCGTGGCATCGATAGCAATAACCGTGGGAGATGGAGGAGAAGGATTATCTTCGTTGAGAAGGCTTTCAAAGAAATGCATGTCTTCGTCCCCATCGGTGGGAGAATCATCAGTAGCTAAATTCACATCTCCTATGGTGTCTTCAAGATCTTTCCAAAACAAATCACTATCTCCAAATAGAGACAATGATGAATCAATAGAGGAAATGGTCTCAACATTGGGAAGAGAGGTAGGAATGCTTTTGCAAGAATCAATAAAGTGTTCTTCACAAGCCTCATCAAGAACGTCAATACAATTAACACTCTCATATGAATAAGGCTGTTTAGACAACTTTCCCATGTTGAAGACTACTTTATCGTCACCCACTCTCATGATAAGCTCACCGGCTTCAACATCGATGAGAGTGCGACCGGTTCTTAAGAATGGACGACCCACAATTAATGGCACACGGGGGTCCATCTCGTAGTCGACGACAACGAAATCAGTAGGAAAAGTAAATTTGTCGACTCCTACAATGACGTCTTCGGCTATCCCCACTGGATAAGCAACCATACGGTTAGCTAATTCCAGAGTCATTTTGGTGGGGACTAGCTCAGGGAGAGATAATTGCTTCCACACACTTAAAGGCATTAAGTTGATACTGGCACCTAGATCGGCTAGGGCCATGCAATTCTCTACTCCTGGGAAATTGCAAGGGATTAAGAAACGACCCGGATCACCAAGCTTGGTTGGCAATTTCCTTAAGAGCACTGCAGAGCAATTCTTATTAAGTTGGGTGTTGGTAATATCAAGAAGTTTTTCCTTGTCGCTCAGAAGATCTTTAAACATTTTTGCGTACTTAGGCATGTGAGCGAGAGCCTCAGCGAAGGAGATATTGAAATTCAGTTGTTTAAACATCTTAAGAAAGTTCGAAACCTGAATATCGTCCTTGCTTTTGAGTTTCTCTTTCCTCAACCTAGATGGATAAGGTATATCGGAAGAAGAGGAAGGCTTTGGGATCGAAGGATCACTCTCATCCTATGGGTGGAGGAGGGGTAGAAATAAGAGGTGGAGAAATTGGGGAAGGAGAAGGATGAGGAATAGGAGCATGCGACTCGTTCTCCTTAGTCACAACCACCGGTGGAGGTGTAGGAAGCTCGGGTTCCTTGGTACCTTTGCCACTGCGAGTAGTGATTGCTTTCATCTCCCCTCTTGGGTTCGCAACGGTGTTACTCGGAAGAGTACCCGAAGAAGAGGGTTGATTACCTTGGAAGAAACTAGCCATCATGTTCTTTAAGTCATTTGTTTGGCTATCCAACGTGTTTCTCATGTCGGCTCTTAGATCGTTCCCTTGTTTGACCAGGTCTGCTTTCAGGTTGAGCACTTCCCGCTGAAGGTTTTCCACGATCACATCGTTAGTTCTCATGTAGGTCTGCACTTCTTGGAGTAAAGCGGTGGGTTGGTTGGGAGGAGCATTGTATGCGGGTGATTGATAAACAGGTTGCTGGTAGACTTGGTTGTTTCGTTGAGGTGGTTGTTGCTGTTTGTGAGGAGGTATGTATGGTGTACGAGGTTGTTGTTGTTGTTGTTGAGGAGGGCGATTGAGGTTTTGTTGTTGGTTTGGGTTGGTAGGAGGAAAACCGGGTGGGGAAAAATAATTGTTAGAGCGGTAGCTAAGCAAGTTGCGGTCACCTTGAGGTCGAGCTTGATAAGCAGGTTGAGGATAGGTGCCGTATGCTGCATTCACATTCTCAGAAGGGTAGTCTTGGGTGGCGGTACAAGTGGTGTAAGAGTGAGGACCCCCGCATATCTCACATGGTTGGCTAACAGCACTGACTTGAGCGTTTTTAGCGTTGTTGTTGTTGGTGTTGTTAACGGTGTGCGTAACAAGCGATTCAAGAAGCGTAGTGATTTTGTCAAGTCGCTTGTGTTGGGAATAAAATATGGATCAGTTCACTAGACGCTGATAAGAAGAATTCAAGCGCTGATAGGATGACATTGGACGCTGACAGCCAAGCGTTGACACTTGAAGAAGTCAACGCTGACAGCCTTGAAGATTAGCACTGATGGAATATATCTTCATACGAATCTTTTTTTTTATTTGTTTCTTTATTTGTGTATGGTAAAGATAAGCTCGACATTGTATTTTCTATTATTATCTTTACCTAGAATAGTTGATTTGTAGCTTATTGTACAGGACTTCTTGTTCTATAAAAGAATATCTTTTAGGTTAAAGTTATTATCAGTTTTCATAAGTTTTCACAAGTTAAACCTCTTTCATTGTAATAAAGTTTGATCATTCTAATACAAGTGAAAGTTTGTTTAACATCTTTGTGTTTTAGATCAAGTGTTAATTCCGCATAACACTTAGTTACTTTATTCATAAGCAAAGGTTTCTCTACGTGTATTACTTGATCTAATCTCGTATACACAAAGCTTAATCGATCTAAGTTTGGGATCAACAAGTGGTATCAGAGCTTGTTGAGAAACTTTTGATCTTTAAGTAACGCAAGAACCCTAAAACACCAAAAACCCTAAAAACCCTAAAATTCTCAAAACCCTAAAAACATCATGTCTGGCACAGATCAACCTGCTGCTTTGCTACAAAACAACTCCACAAATCCTAGTATCAAAATTCCCATGTTTGATGCCAGGAACTTCGAGCTTTGGAAGTCCAATTTTGAGCAATATATAGCTATTCATGACTACACTCTTTGGGAGATTGTTGAATATGGGAACACATTCGACAAAGCACAAAAGATTGCTGCTGCTATTGCCACAAGGACAGCTGTTCCTAATTGTCCTGAAGCTGATAAGAAGGAAAAGCCTAGAGATGGAAGAGCTGTATCTGTTGAAGATATAGCCAAGAAAAGGGTGGACATGAAAATTTTGAACATCATGAAACACGCCCTAGGTCATGAGAATCAGCACAAGTACAAACGCTTTGAGTCTGCAAAAGAGCTTTGGGAAGCTCTTGAAGTAGCACATGGTGGCAATGCTGACACAAAAGAAGAAAAGAAGAAGCAACTCTTGCATGAGTATGCTGTCTTTAAGGCTCAACCCAATGAGAATCTCAGCAGTGTGAGAAGTAGACTGCTTGACATCACAAGTCAACTTTCCTTCATGGGAACACAGATTGATGACCCTGACTTGAATGCTACTTTTCTCAAAAGCCTTGGTGATGTATGGAAGATTGAGACAAGATCCATTCTTGTCAATAACACCCACAAGACTTCCAGGTTTGATGACATCTTCAACAAACTAAGACTGTTGGAGAATGAATGGCTTTTGGAGAGTGATAATAAATCTTCCAGCAGCAACATGACCTTCTTCTCACAAAGTGAAGGCTAATTTGATTCCATGAACTCCTATGGACATCCAGCCACTGGATCTCAATGTGTCAATGCTGGATCACAGTCTGTCAGCGCTGGATCATATCCTGTCAACGCTTTATACTCAAGCGCTGACACACACAACTTTGGCGCTGATAGGATTAAACCTGCTTGTTTAGATCTAGATACTGTGTGTGCATTCATTGCTTCTTTGCCCAGTGATTCAAGGATTACATATGAAGATCTTGAGCAGATAAGTGATGAGCAATTGGAAGAGATGGACATCAAGTGGACTATGGCTCTTGTAAGTTTAAGAGCAAACAGGTTTAATAAAAGGTTCAAGAAGAAGATGACCTTTAATGCTAAGGATGTTGCTGGATTTGACAAATCAAAGGTTGAGTGCTACAATTGTCATCGGATGGGGCACTTTATGAGGGAATGTAGATCTCCAAGAAGATCTGATGCTGGTAAGCCCTCAAGCCAAATGGTTAAGAGCCAAGATCCCAAGGCCATGGTTGCTGTTCAACAAATTGATGGTGTTGGAGGATGGGACTGGAGCTGGAACTTTATGGCTAAGGATGAGGAAGAGGACAGAGCTTTGGTTGCTGAAGTTAAAGAAGAGCATGTTGAATATGCTCTCATGGCACACTCCTCCTCTTCATCAGATAATGAGGTATATGATGATGCTTTCTGTTCTAAGGGTTGTCGTTTAAATACTGAAAAACTAAATCAAGAGATAGTAAAATTATTAGATGAGGCAAGTACTGAAAGATGCAAAGTATCTAATTATCAAGTTGCTCTTACCCAAACAGAAAAGACAGTAGCTGAGTATAAGAAAATGGAGTTTGATTTAAAAGATCAAATAAATATCTTAAAACATGAGTTACATCAAAGTAAAGATGTTCAAGATATAGTAAACAGGGTTAATCTTGATTTGATAGCTCAGTTAGATGAGGCTAACAAAAATAAAGATAATGTGAGTCTTAAAATCCAGAGATTTGATAAGGCCACACAATCCCTAGGAGAGTGTGTTAGTAAACAAAGAGACTCTAAGGACATGAGTGGCATTAGGATGAAAGATTATACTGGTGTTCCACCACCAGCTGGGGATTTCTATGGTGTCCAATCAAAGGACTTATCTTGGACTGGCTTGCCAGAACTTCAAGAGAAGGAATTCATTCCTCCACCTAGAGTGACTTCCCCAGTTGAAGAATACAAGCAAAAACTGACTGACCTAGATGAGTGGAAGAAAGCTAACCACACTTTGTTTGTTAAGGGAGGGTTGTTGTGTGAAAGTCCAAATGAGCCCACACCAATCAAGAGCCATGATCCTACACCTATTAAAATCACACACCCAACCACTGGCAAAGCTGTTGACCTTGGCCCACAAACTGTTAGAAAACCTAGTGTTAAGTATGCAGAGATGTATAGGAATACTAGGTTACCAAAAATCCAAGTTAGTAACCATGGAACAGGCTTCTTTGCTTCTAGACCTAAGACTATGTCTAGAAAAGCTTGTTACTCATGTGGTAGCTTTTCACATTTGGCATAAAAATGTGTCAACGCTTCCAATGTCAACGCTGATAGGAACCATTTCAGCGCTGACAAAAGTCAACATAGGTCAAACACTGTCAGACCCAATACCTTTGTGAACAAAAGTTCACAAGTTGTTAGACCAACCCCATTTTTTTCTAGAGGGTCTAACACACAAGGCCTAAGACCTTTTCAAAAGTCAAACACTTGGTCCAATAGGCAATGGGTTCCTGTAGCAAACCCTAGGTTCAACGCTGATAAAGGCAATCGGGGCGCTGACAAGAACCATTTCAGCGCTGACAGACACACTGCCAAACCTAGGTATTTGCAACCACAGGGAAATAGGTCTAAAGCTTCTACTAGCTTAACATGGAGACCAAAACAAGACCAAAACTCTAATTCTACGGGTGTTTCTATGACATGCAACAGGTTTCATTATATTTCAAAAGCCATGTCAACACCAATTGGGGTTAACTGGGAATTTCATTCAAAAAGGGATGAAAATGGGGTTGTTATGAGAACCAAGTCTGTTCTTGTTAAACAACTAGAATCCAAGTCTTCCAAGGCTTGGGTTCCCAAAGAAAACTAATGTGTTTTCTTTATGTGCAGGGCATTCAGAAGAAGATCAATGATTATGGATACTGGGATAGTGGATGCTCAAGGCACATGACAGGAAAGGAAGACTATCTGACGAACTTCACTCCTATTCAAGATGGTGATAAGGTATTCTTTGGAGGGGGCTATGGCACCATCACAGGAAAAGGAACCCTTATTACCAATAATCTACGTTTTGAGAATGTCTTCCTGGTAAAAGAACTGGATTATAATTTGTTTAGTGTATCACAAGTGTGTGATAACAAAAATAAGGTTCTTTTCACAGATACTGAGTGCTTGGTGTTAAGCAAAGATTACAAGCTCCCTGAGGAGAAAAACATAGAATTTAGAACACCAAGGCATAAAGACATATATAATGTGAATCTTAATGGAATTAAGATGAATAATAAAATGATGTCATGTTTTTATGCTAAAGCCTCAGTAGATGAAAGTAATCTTTGGCACATGAGATTAGGGCACATAAACTTTAAGAATATCAATAGACTTGTGAGGCTTGGTTTAGTTGATGGTTTGCCTGAAAAGGCTTTCCACAATGACCACTCTTGTGTTGCATGTCTTAAGGGCAAGCAGCACAAGGTCTCATTCAAATCTAAACAGGTGCACTCTAGTTCTAGACCACTTCACTTATTGCATATGGACCTCTTTGGTCCAACTAATATAGAAAGTTTGAAGGGTAAATCATATTGTTTTGTTATCACTGATGATTTTTCCAGGTTTACATGGACTTTCTTTTTAGCCAAGAAAAGTGAAACTGCCCAAAGTCTGATTAATTTCATTACCCAGATTGAGAAGAAGAATGGTAATTAGGTCAAAATTACTAGAAGTGACAATGGGGGTGAGTTTAGAAATCAGTTGTTAGATGATTTTTGTGCCAAGAAAGGGATTACTAGGCAGTTTAGCATAGCTAGAACCCCACAGCAAAATGGGGTTGCTGAAAGGAAGAATAGAACCCTTATTGAAGCAACCAGAACCATGTTGGCTGATGCCCACTTTCCTATAGCCTTTTGGGCTGAAGCTGTTAACACAGCTTGTTATGTTCAAAATAGGGCATTGGTCAACAAAATACATAATAAGACACCTTATGAGTTACTCTGGGGAAGGAAGCCAAATATTGGTTTTCTCAAGCCTTTTGGTTGTCATGTAGTTGTTTTAGAAACTAGTGAGGCCCTAGGTAAATTTGATTCAAAAGGTGATGAAGGCTACTTCATGGGTTATTCAGTGCAGAGCAAAGGATATAGGGTTTACATTAAAAGGGAAAAACGTATACTTGAAAAAGTACATGTTAGGTTTTTAGAGAGTAAACCTAGTGATCTTGAAAGTGGTCCAAATTGGTTGTTTGACTTAGAACCTTTATCTAGAGCTTTAAATTATATGCCTGTTACTGATCCAGACATTGTGAAGGTAACTTCAAGTGTTTTGGAAAAGAGAATTGGTAATGTTTCAGGTATACAGGTTGCTAAGAAGGATGGATCACCAGCAGTTGAGTCATCTCCCACACAAGAATATGTTACACTTCCTATATGGACAGATGAGTATTATGCTGCTGCTGCTGCTAGAAAAGATAATGGTGGTTTTCACATACCACCAAATACAAACATGCATGGTTCTTCAGGCGCTGACAAAGGGAAATCAAGCGCTGACAAGAGCAATTCAGACGCTGATGGATCAGACGCTGACACCAACAGTTCAAGCGTTGTTAGCCCAAGCGCTGACAAACAAGGATCAGACTTTGACAACACCTTTGCACATCTTTTCTCTTCCCATTTTGAACAAGGTGGACCTTCCAATGTCCATGAAGAGATTTCTGTTGATCAAAGAGAGTCTGATGAAGAAGATATTGGCAACATGGAGCGTGAAGTTGAGGACACCAGACTTTTTGAAGGAGGAGTTCTCACTTCCACAGCAAAGGATCACCCCTCATCTCATATCATTGGTGATGTTATGGCTCCAGTTCAGACACGAAGATCCCATCAAAATCTTGGTGGATTTATTGCCAATATACACAAGAAGGTTGATACCCCTCTTGTACAAGCATGTTTGTTTGCATGTTTTCTGTCACAAGAAGAACCCAAGAAGATTTTTGATGCTCTCAAAGAACCTAGTTGGGTGGAAGCAATGCAGGATGAGCTTCACCAATTTGCTATACAGGATGTTTGGGAGCTGGTTGATTGTCCTAGATCTGTGAGACCAATTGGGACAAGATGGGTTCTAAGGAACAAGAAAGATGAAAGAGGTATTGTGGTCAGAAACAAGGCACGTTTGGTAGCTCAGGGATATACACAAGAGGAAGGAATAGATTATGAAGAGGTGTTTGCTCCTGTTGCAAGAATTGAAGCTATAAGAATTTTTCTAGCTTATGCCTCTTGTATGAACTTCACTGTTTATCAAATGGATGTGAAGAGTGCTTTCCTCTATGGGACAATTGTTGAGGAGGTATACGTTATGCAACCTCCTGGTTTTGAAGATCCTGAGAATCCAGACAAGGTTTATAGAGTGAAGAAAGCTATGTATGGACTTCATCAGGCCCCAAGAGCATGGTATGGTACATTGTCCACCTACTTGGTGGAAAATGGTTTTAAAAGGGGCACCATAGATCAGACATTGTTCACAAAGAAGAAAGGTAAGGATGTCTTACTTGTCCAGGTCTATGTTGATGATATCATCTTTGGATCAACTAATCCAAAGATGAGTGAAGACTTTTCCAAGCTTATGACAGATAAATTCAAGATGAGTGCAATGGGTGAGATGAACTTCTTTCTAGGGTTACAAGTTCAGCAGAAAGAAGATGGTATCTTCATCTCCCAAGACAAATATGTAGCTGAAATCTTGAAGAAATATGGTTTTTCTCCACATGAAAAGGATGCTTCCACTCCTATGGATAGGGAACACCCTTGGGGAAAAATTGGAGCTGGAAAGGATGTGGATGTTAGGCACTATAGATCAATGATTGGCTCATTGATGTATCTTACAGCCTCAAGACCTGACATCATGTTTGCTGTGTGTGCTTGTGCACGCCATCAAGTGACTCCCAAAGAATGTCACCTTTTTGCTGTGAAAAGGATTTTTAGGTACCTCAGATGTTATCCAGATCTTGGCTTGTGGTACCCAAAAGATTCTCCATTGGAGCTTATTGCATATTCAGACAGTGACTATGGTGGTGACAAGTTTGATAGGAAATCCACAACTGGTGGATGTCAATTTCTTGGGAGCAGATTAATATCTTGGCAATGCAAGAAACAAACAGTGGTGGCTAATTCTACAACTGAAGCAGAATATGTGGCTGCAGCTGCTTGTTGTGGACAAGTCTTATGGATTCAGAACCAGCTGTTGGATTATGGGTATAATTTTATGCATACCAAGATTTTTGTAGACAATAACAGTACTTTATGCATTATTAAAAATCCTGTACATCATTCTAAAACCAAACACATAGAAATTAGACATCATTTTATAAGAGATTGCTTTGAGAAAGGTTTAATACAACCAGATAGGGTAGCCACAGAAGATAATGTGGCTGATTTATTAACTAAACCTTTTGATGCTGGAAGATTTCAATATTTGGTAACAAATATTGGAATGGTTAATCTCACTTAATATGTGTTTTGGAACCTTTTTGTAAAAGTATGTACAGGATAATGCATTGTTATTGGTCTTTGTGATGATTTAGATTTTTCCACTTTATTTTTCTAACACTGACAAGGGTAAATGTAACGCTGTCAAGTGTTATTTTGCCGTTGTTAGAGATATTATTGTCTAACGCTGACAAGAGTTCCTTCAACGCTGATAAGTGTTGTCGGGACGCTGTCAGCAACAAATGTTAGTTTTGTGGTTTTCAATCTAAATGTGTAGGTGGTGGTAGCTTTATGCCATTGGATACAGAGTTGCTTATGGATCTTTGAAGAGCTATTTGGACATGTTTTTGTTTATGGATGATGGTTGGAATATTTATATTCCTATCTTGACATAAATTTTTAATGTTCATATATATTTTGAGAAACTCATGTATCATAGTTTGAGGGGAGGTTTAAGGAACCTTTAGGACTTTTGGGTATTCTTATAATACTCTCATCACAATTCTAGATTGTGTCCACAGGTGAGTATGGGTTAGTTTTACTAAACCATGAGGCACTGTAGCATGCAAAGTTGATAAACTATGCATGCTGCCAAGACATTTTTGGCCTAGAATTGGCTGTGGTCTGATGGGAGACTTGGGAATAGTTTGGTTATGGGTTTACCTGGGAGTTACAAAGAATTTTATGAAATAACTTTGTTGGTAAGTATTTTGGTTAGCAAGGGACACTAGAGGACATTTGTGTCTATCTTGCTTAAGCAAGTGTGCATAAATGGACAGTGCTTGCCGCCCAGTAATTATTATCAACTTGTAAGATATTTCCCTTAGGATAAATTACTTTGTTAAGGTCTTTTTCTTTTTAAGAAAATTTTTATTTTTAGACGCTGACAAGTTTTTCTCCAAACGCTGTTACGTCCAATCGTAACGCTGACAAGGCTTTAGGCAAACGCTGACAAGAAAATATAGCCGTTGGGCGCTCAAGCAATCTGACATTGGAGTTCAAGAGCCAACATAATATGGTGGCTTACTTGGCCGCTGATAATGATTTGTTCCCTCAGTATTCACAAATGGTGGCATTTTTAAATGCATCTTCTATAAGGTATGCACTTTCTCATGAGCCACTTGTCCCTGTCGCACACATTAGACAGTTTTGGAATAATGTAAGTTCCACAACAGCTAATGGAGTGACCACATTAACATCTACTGTTCATGGAAGAACATGGGTTGTCACTGAAGCCTTGGTTCACCAAGCTTTGCGTCTTGATGACGCTGATGGTGTGACTACTCTTGCCATTGCAACAATAGAACAAGGTCTTAGGGAATTGGGTTATCCTATTCCTGCTGATGTCACTTTAAATAAATATCATAAGCAGGAATTTCCCTCTGACTGGAAATATTTGATACATGTCCTTCTCCAATGCTTAAGTCCCAAATGTACTTCTTTTAATGAAATAAACAGGTCAATTGCAAGTGCTTTGGTTTGTATAACACATGGGCTTAAGTATAATTTTTCAAAAATGATTTTTGAAGGGATGTGTAAAAATAAGGGAAGTAAAATGACTTTGGCTTACCCAAGATTTTTGCAAATGGTCTTTGATTTACAAGAATATTGTTCTAAGGATCATGACACTTTTTATGAGATCCCTAAACAACAGAAAACCATTTTTAGCAAAATGAGCTCCACAAACAGATCCATACCTCTCACCCAAGCTATGCTTGAAGTAATTCAGGCTGCTCAACCACAACCAGACCCTGCACCCCAACTTGAGCCTATCCATGAACCATTACCTTCACCAGACCACATGGACGTTGACCAACCTAATGTCAACGCTGACACTCAAAATGTTGGCGCTGACACAGCCAATCCCAACGCTGATACCATCCCTGAACAATCCCAAACACCCCTTAACCAACCAACACCCACACCATCTACCTCATCTTCCACCCCATTACAATCTAGGTTGAATAAACGCCAAAGGACTACTGGAGTGTTCTCCTCTAGTGGTCCTAGCCTTGTTGCAGAGAGAACCACCTCCACAAGTGTGGCTGGTGACATGGGTGAGGCTGGGGCTATTGACACAGTCTTAGAAGCTGGTCAAGACAGTCCCAACATCATTAAGACCTCATCCATGCCCTATGATTCTATTTTGGGAGGTCAAATCCCCATTCTAGCTGAGGGCAGATTGGAACCTATGACATTGACTGAATTGACGGCTGCTGTCATTAGCTTGCAAAAGCAAAATGTCAGCCTTGTACAAATTGTCAACAAACAGGGCCGTGAACTCCAAGTATTGAGGGAGCGGGTAACTGTTTTGGAGAATCCAAGTAGCAGGAGTAGGATGGAGGAATCTTCCAAAGGGGAGGATGAAGAGGATGAGATGATTCATACAGCTAGTGAGAAGAGTTCACAATTTAGTGAATCTTTAGGTATTGCTGAAGCTCTTACAAGTCTGAAGCAGCATCCTGTTATTGATACATCCAAGGTGACACCATTAAACTTGGAAGGATCTTTCACAGAAACAATGGGCGCTGATACAGGTTTGAACGCTGACACATCCAGCGCTGACAAAGGTAATCGTGGCGCTGATAGAGGTAACTTGAACGCTGACAAAGTTGCAGGTGGTGTTGATGTATTCCAGTCATCAGCAATCATCAAAGATGTGTCCACACAGGTTTCTTCTTCTACCTTACCTATTATTGATCCAAAAGACAAGGGTAAGGGGATTCTGGTTGAAGAAGATGTTCCAAAGAAAGATGCAGCACAAATTGCATTTGATGAACAGTTGGCTGCACAACTTTTGGAAAGAGATTTAAAGAGGAGTGGTAGATCACCATTTGTTGCTACTTCTGAGAGTGAGGAAGAGAGTGGTGATGATAAAGAAGGTGATAGCTCAGATTCAAGTGTTCAAATTATTGAAGATCCAAAAAGACTTGAATATGGGGATGAGTTAGCAAAGGAAAGATTGAGTGATTTGAAGAATCAGATTGATTGGGACCTTCCAGAAATCACCAGAATGTACCATGCTTGGGAAGACAAGGTTATGGACAACCCAGGGATGAGTTTGTCAGATCAAATTTGGGGGTTGGAAGTTCTTCTCAGAGTACAAGATGATATAAAGGTGATTTTGAGGTTTAATGCACAAGAGGTCAAGACTTGGCTCAAAAGAGATAGAAGGCAGTTGTATTACAAGTTGCTTAGATGCCATCAACCTAGATGGACATACAAGAAGTTGCTGGCTTTATCTTTTGAGGAGTTAGAGTATAGGGCACATCCTATTTGGAGGAATGTGCAAGAAAATAATGTCTACCAGTTTCTTTCAGAAGAAAGGAAACAAGAGCTTGCTGAGGAGATGCAGATTCAAAAGGAAATGAGGATTGCTCAAAGACCAGTGAAGAAAGGAGATCCTCTCCAATTTCCCAAAGATATGGATGTGTATTATCCAACTGAAGGTGTCATAAGGAAGCATCTCAAGCTTTCTCCATTGGAAGCTTCAGATTTGGTTAATGTAGTACCTCTAGATGACAGAAATCCAATCATCAGTTTTGATGAAGATGAGTGTGGATTTTGGAAGATTGGCAGGTTTGGAAAGGAGGTACATACTTTCACTTCAGTTATTTCTATTTTTGCAAGCATAGACAGAGAAGACTTGGTGCATCTATGGAGATTAATAGAGGCCAAGTATACAGCTGAAGCACCTACTTCAGCAAATGGAATAAGACTTTGGAACACATTTTTGACTTTGTGTGGTCCAAGAGAAGCAGATCCTTCCATATGGAAGGATCTTGAAGATGATCTCAGTAATCTTCATTGGAGGCTTTATTCTACTTGTGGTGTATTTCATTTGAGCTCTACAAAGTTTTCAGAGTATCTACTTGTGGATGCTAACTATTTCTTGTCCAAAGAAGTGTTGGAGAAGATGATGGAGACACCCTTGGAGATTGATTATACTAGTGACGTGGCCAAGGACTTGATTAGATATGTTTATCACCAACATAAGAAGTTTTTGCAAGATTCCTCCTAAGCTTTAAGTTTTTATTCAGAAACTTGATCATTGGAATAGATATCAAGTTTAGGGGAGGATTGTTGGGAATAAAATATGGATCAGTTCACTAGACGCTGATAAGAAGAATTCAAGCGCTGATAGGATGACATTAGACGCTGACAGCCAAGCGTTGACACTTGAAGAAGTCAACGCTGACAGCCTTGAAGATTAGCACTGATGGAATATATCTTCATACGAATCTTTTTGTTTATTTGTTTCTTTATTTGTGTATGGTAAAGATAAGCTCGACATTGTATTTTCTATTATTATCTTTACCTAGAATAGTTGATTCGTAGCTTATTGTACAAGACTTCTTGTTCTATAAAAGAAGATCTTTTAGGTTAAAGTTATTATCAGTTTTCATAAGTTTTCACAAGTTAAACCTCTTTCATTGTAATCAAGTTTGATCATTCTAATACAAGTGAAAGTTTGTTTAACATCTTTGTGTTTTAGATCAAGTGTTAATTCCGCATAACACTTAGTTACTTTATTCATAAGCAAAGGTTTCTCTACGTGTATTACTTGATCTAATCTCGTATACACAAAGCTTAATCGATCTAAGTTTGGGATCAACAGCTTGTCGCTGTCACCAGTACTAGCACTAGCAACATTGGTCCGAACACTCTTGGTTTGCACACGAGACTTATTCTCAATGATATCCCAAGCAGCATTGGAAGTCTTAGCCAAAAGATTACCCCCCGAGGCACTGTTTAGTGAATCTTGGTCACTCATGCTTAAACCATTGTAAAAAGTATTAATTTGATGCACTTTGGTAAAACCATGTTGTGGGCATTTTCTTAAAAGATCTTTAAAACGATCCCAAGATTCACTGAACGACTCATCGTACTTTTGTTCAAAATTTATGATTTCATTCCGCAAAGCGGTAGTACGAGAGGGTGGGAAAAAGTAATTGATAAAGTTGGTCTCCAAATCCGTCCACGAGAGAATACTCTGTGGCGGTTCCTTAGCAAGCCAATGCCGGGCTTGTCCCTCTAAAGAAAAGGGAAAAAGTTGTAACCGGATTACCTCTTGTAGAACACCATTGAATTTGACCGTATTTGTTAGTTGCAAGAATCTCTTGATGTGGTCATGTGGATCATCAATGGTACGCCCCAAGAATGGTTGAGCGGAGACCATCTGGATAAAGCCGGATTTGAGCTCAAAATTGTTGGCTGCAATTGCTGGTATAACAATTGGATCGGTGTTGCCATCTACATGAGCTTGCAGCAGTTCAATCATCGGGCGATTATCCAGTAAAGGCTCATTGTTAAGAGGTGGATTGTTATTGTTGTTGTTATTATTGTTGTTGAGAGGTGGGTTATTATTGTTGTTTTGCACACCAGCCATGTCTAAATTGTCGAGAGGCTCGGGCTCTTGATAAGACGTTGATCGAGTGCGCATACACCTGCAAAAGAACTAACAAGAGAAAAACAAAGCAAAATATTTTTGGTTTTTATGGTTTTTCTATTTTTTTGTATTTTTGAAAATTTTATATTTTTTGGGTTTTTGAAAATTTTTGAGAAAAAGTAACGTTGACGGGGAACGGATCCCAAAATCCAAGTTCTCACAAAAAACTTTTGATCTTAACGAGAGGAGCCGGCAGCGGCGCCATTTGATACTGGCGTTTTGTATGGGCTCAGATTTATTCTCTCGGTATCCTCTCGAATTGATCTCGGCTCTAAGTGGAATGATTTGTTCTTGGTTAATAAAAAGGAGTTGGTTTGTTTATCTATTTTTAAACTAATATTAATTAAATGTAAATGACGTTGAGTAATTTAAAACTTTGGAAGATTAAACTAAATTGACAAGTTAAAAATGAGTGCTTGAAAACGTAAAGGAAAGATTAGAAAATTACTTTGAAAACTTAATTGAATTAATTCTTAAAAACTTGTTCTATCGGAATAATGGAAATTATACTATCGGAATACAATCAAAATAATCCATCGGAATGTTTCAAGTGAAGGTCCATCGGAATGTTCAAAATCCAATCTGTCGCAATGATGTCCTATCGGAATGAAGTCGGTCGGAATGTAGCTATCGGAAAGTTCCTGATCGGAATGTTGTAAATAAAAAATGGCCAGAGTTTCGACTTAAAAAAGGACCTAAATCCCGTCGGAATGTGCGATCGCAATATGCGATCGCAATCCCAGATCAGAATAGGGGAAATACACTCTATCGCAAAGTAAAACCCTTAAGGGTTATTGCGATACCAAGCAAGAGATCCGTCGGAATGTGTTAAAAACCCTCTTGTTGCGATGGAAGTAGATATGTTCCGAAATTGGAGGGAAGCAAAAATTTCAATAAGCAAAGGGAATAAGCTAACCAAACCAAAACTTTTAATAACTCAAAACGCTTAAATTTGACAACTTTTGAAAACAAGAAACCTTAAACTTAATAAACAAAACTTTTCAATGACTAAAACTTATATGGAACCCGAAAATAATAAGCTTAAACAAGGAATAGGCTAATAAGCATGGAGAGCTTATAACCTATTCGTGAGAGAGCTTAAAGAGAAACAAGTAGGATCAAACTTTTAACACGAGCTCATTCACCAAATACAAACCGTATGAAATGATAATCGGATTAAAGATTTTGGATAAACTAAGAAAAGTAGAAGAAAATTAAAGAACTTGAAAGCTTAACTTGAATAAGATTGATGAATTCCCAAATACAAAGATTAAAGGAAGCTTGAATTAAAAGATGAAAGACAAAGAAAAAGTTTAGTGAGAGAAATTATGGAACTTTCTCTCTCTAGAAACTAGAGAATTGAAAAACTAAAAACTAAACTAAGAAACTAAGTGTGTGAAAATTTGTGAGGTAAGGCCTTTATATAGGCGTGTGTATGGGCTTGTGTATGGGCTTTGGTATCGGGCTTCTTTTCTTCTTTCTTCCTTGGTCTTCACGCTTCTTTTAAATAACCGTTTTCGACTTTGGATTTTTAGAAGTGTCGCTGAATAATTCCAACTCGTCTTATAATCTTTTGTTTAATAGACTCGAGTTCTTCGACATATATGAATCTTCCATCTTTGGCTCTATTCTTCGATAAATCTTCGAATAGGCACAATGACTTCAAATCTTTTGCATCTCTTGGACAATAGACTTCGTCTTGAGTCTTTTTCCTCGATAAAACCTGTGCAATCCCATGTTTTCTTCAATATTCTCCCGGTTGACTCTGAAAACACAATAAACACAAAAACCACGCATAATTCCAAACAAATGACATTAAATACGTGTTTTGGTCTTGTTTTAGCCATAATTAAGTGGTAAAGGGATGGGTGTTTACACACCTATCAGTGCCTTAAATGATCAAGTATCTGAATTAAATAAGGTTATAGAAAAATGGCTGTGTAGTAGGGTCACTATAGATGAACTGCTTAATGATGAACTACCCGCTGATATTAAAAGGGATATCTCTGCCAAGAAAAATAAGTTCAAAATTCTCACCAAACCCGAAGAGATTATTTTCAAATCTACAGAGACAATTCATATGTCAGATCCCCTCTTGACTGATGTCCCTGTCTCTGAAGATGTGGTTGATTTACCACCTTTACCAAAACTCTCAGGAGTTGAACCCAACAGCTCTTCTAGAGGAGCTAAGGCTAAATCCAAAGTAGAAGTTGAGAAACCACCAACTAAGGTATTCGTTGTTCCTGCTAAACAATCAGTTAAGCAAGTTGTCTTTAAGCCTGTCTCAAATAAATCTGCTAACAAAGTTGATTCCTTAACTGAAGAACGCCTGTTGTCATTAATTAAAGAAGTAGAACTCTTAAAACAACATATTAATCCTTCCACTGAATGCTCTACTTCCCATGAATCTAAGTCTATTCTAAGTGAACCCAAAGGTGAAAGGATAGTAAAATCTTACTACAATATTTATAAAAACTCTCATCACAAGACCTTAGATCATGATAGACAAATGGCTGTTAAGAGAGCTCAGACACCTTCTAGGGAGAGACAACAGGTTTCTAGGAGACAAACAGGTAACTACAGACCTTATCCTCCTTGTAAATTTTATGGATTCACAGACCATCACTCAGATGAGTGTAGTGACTTTCCAGGATGTGATATCTGTGGAAGGTTCACCCATGAGACAACTAATTGTCCTTCCCATCGTCAAAAGTTCTACAGGAACTCAAGAGTTGCTAATCAGCAATTCAGGGAACCTACTAGAAAGTGGGTTCACCATAGGAACTAACTTGTTTCTATGTATCTGTGCAGAAACATCTTAAGGAATCAGTATGGTATCTAGACAGTGGTTGTTCTAGACACATGACAGGGATTCGACAATACCTGCACAGATACTCAAAGGAGCCAGGTCCTAAAGTGGTGTTTGGGGATAATTCTTTAGGCGACATAGAGGGATACATCTCAGTGAACTGTAATGGGATAACTTTTACAAGGGTTGTATATGTGAATGGTCTTAAGCACAATCTTATTAGCATCAGCCAATTGTGTGATGCTAACTACAAGGTTCTGTTTACTAAGACTCAGGGAACCATATTCAACAAGAACAATGATGTGGTGCTTGTTGCACCAAGAAAGAGAGATGTGTATGTCATCAACATGGCTGCTTGCTCTGAAGACAGCTCCAACTATTTTCTAGCCAAAGCCTCTGAAAGTATCAATTAGCTATGGAACAAAAGACTGTCTCATCTCAACTTTAAGAACATCAACAAGATAGCCACACAAAACCTGGTTACTGGTCTACCTTCAGTGATTTTTTCTAAAGACAAGACTTGTTCAGCTTGTGTCAAGGGAAAGCATCACAGGTCTTCTTTTAAGACCTGGCAATCATTCTCTATCGACAAGTGCCTACATCTCCTTCACATGGATTTGTTTGGACATGTAAAACCTCAGACCATTAATCACAACAAATATACCTTGGTCATAGTGGATGAGTTTTCTAGGTATACATGGGTTTTCTTCCTCAGAAGGAAAAGTGATGCTGCTGATACCATCATGTCCTTCATCAGACAGGTTGAAAATATGAATGATGTTAAGAGTCAAAGCTCTAAGAAGTGATAATGGTACTGAATTTAAGAATCAACAACTTGAATTCTTTTGTGATGAAAAAGGAATATCACAAAACTTCTCTTCAGCTGGCACTCCTGAACAAAATGGGGTGGCTGAAAGAAGAAACAGGACTCTGATTGAAGTAGCCAGAACTATGTTAAATGGTGCAGCTTTACCAAAGCAATTTTGGGGAGAAGCTGTTCACACTGCCTGTTACACCCAAAATAGGTCAATCATTATCAAGAGACATGGCAAAACTTCCTATGAAGTTTTCAGAAATAGAGCTCCAGACGTCAGCTATTTCCATGTTTTTGGATGCCCTGTGTTCATTTATAACTACAGGGATAAACTTGGAAAATTTGATGAAAAAGCTAATGATGGTTTCTTCTTAGGATACTCTCCTACTGCCAAGGCCTTCAGAGTATTCAATACTAGAAGACAAGAAGTAGAAGAAACCTTTCATGCTAGATTCAATGAAGACGATGATGTCATACAGAGAACAGGAACAGAGGGTGATGAAATTGATTTTAATGAAAACGTGTCTTTCCCAAGTGATGAATTCTTAGAACCAAGACCTCCCTGTCATCACTATCATCACTCCAACACTCTCACTCCTTATGTTCCTGCTTTTGACCCTCTGTCAACATAGAACATTGACGTTCCTACTTCTCAGGAACTTGATGAAGAAGAACCACAGCCTAATTGTAGTCCTACTTCCCCACTGCTGAAGATGACTCACCAATTCTTCAAATCTCTAAAGACTCTCCGGCTGACAATGAATCTGTACCCCTTGAAATAGCTGAAGTTGACACAGATACAGAGGTCATATTTGAGGAAGTCCTCCTATTTAGCAGAATGTAACACAAGTAGTGCTAGATACCCCCACAGATGTCCCTGTCCATGATTCCCCAGCTCCTCAAACTAAAAGGTCAAGAGATCAACACTTTCTTCTTGTCAACATTATTGGGGAACCTAATGCAGGGGTTACTACTAGACAGCAAATTCATGACTCAGAGTCAGCCTCAGCCAACGAATGTCTCTGCGCTGAATTTCTCTCTCAGATTGAACCTAAGAGAGTAGCTGAGGCTCTTATGGAAGATGGGTAGGTAGCTGCTATGCAGGAAGAAATTAATCAGTTCAAAAGGAACAAGGTATGGACTCTAGTGCCAGCTCCACCTGGTAAAAACATCACAGGCACTAGATGGATTTATAGAAATAAGATGGATGAAATTGGAAACATCATCAGAAACAAGGCTAGGCTGGTAGCTCAGGGGTATACACAGACTGAAGGGATTGATTATGATGAAACATTTTCACCTGTGGCAAGACTTGAAGCCATCAGAATCTTCCTTGCTTATACTGCATATATGAACTTCACTGTGTATCAGATGGATGTTAAGAGTGCCTTCCTCAATGGAGATTTGGCTGAGGAAGTATATGTTGAACAGCTTCAAGGATTCGAGAACAGCGAGTTTCCTAATCATATGTACAAACTACACAAAGCCATGTATTGGCTGAAACAAGATCCAAGAGCATGGTATGAAACTCTGTCTAATTTTTTAACTGAAAATAAATTTGTCAGGGGTTCCATTGATAAAACACTCTTTACCTTCAAGGACAAGAGTGATTTCATCATTGTACAGATTTATGTGGATGATATCATCTTTGGGTCAACTAATGTTAATCTTAGTAAACGTTTTACTAAATTAATGACCAAGAGAATATGAGATGAGTATGATGGGTGAATTAACTTACTTTTTGGGTTTTCAAATTAAACAATGTCCTAAGGGAATTTCAATTTGTCAAGAAAAGTATGTTAAAGATTTACTTAAAAAATATGACTTAGCTGATTGTGCATAAGTGAAATGCCCCATGCTTCCACCCAACAACTTGGGTCCTGATGAGTCAGGGGTCTCTATTAATGAGACTTTATACAGAGGCATGATTGGGTCACTCATGTATTTAACAGCCAGTTGTCCTGATATCCAATTCTTCGCATGTCTCTGTGCAAGGAACCAATCTAACCCAAAAGAATCCCATCTAGTGGCTGTTAAGAAAATTTTTAGGTATCTTAGAGGAACAACCTCCCTAGGTCTATTTTATCCCAAGGAATCAGGCTTTGATCTCAAGGCCTATTCAGACTCAGACTATGTTGGATGTTGTATTGACAAGAAAAGTACCTCAGGTAGCTGTCAAATCCTAGGAGGAAAACTGGTTGGATGGAGTGCTAAGAAGCAAAACTCTGTGGCCATGTCATCAGTTGAAGCTGAATATCTTGCTGTTGCCAGCTGTTGTGCTCAGGTACTCTGGATGAAGAGTCAATTGGCTGATTATGAAATCATATATGACAAAGTGCCAATCTTCTGTGACAACACAAGCACCATTGCCATCTCCAACAACCCTGTTCTTCACTCTCGAACTAAACACATTGATATCAGGTATCATTTTATCAGGGATCACATATTGAATGGAGATATTGAGCTATATTTCGTTCCCACTAAGCTGCAACTAGCTGACATTTTCACAAAGCCTTTGGTTGAACCTTCGTTCAACAGGATAGTTGCTGAGCTAGGGATGCTTAATATCTCAAAGCCTGTGGCTTGATAATTAATGTGTTCATTAAATGACTGATTAAATATTAAATGTTTTTCACATGAAACTAGGTAGTTACTTTCCAAGTAAATGCTCAAAAACATTCCTTGTATTAAATTATTTCTTTTTCGAATAATAAGGAGATAAATGGTTTTGAAAGGTCAAGGGACTCACTTGTGCAGTCCTTTTTCCCACTACGCATTAAATGCGCTTGAATAACTGTTTCAATTTTTGAGCATAAATATTGTCTCACGTTTCTCCTCACCTACCACTATTCTTATTTCTTACATCTCGTCTCTCTTTCTCAAAGCTTTCTCTCTCTAAACCCTTCGACCATTTTCGTTTTTCTTCAACCTTGAATCCATGGCGTTCCCAGTTCCCAAGGCTTCAAACGTCACCTTCGAACTTAATGAGAGCATCCCTGCTTCTAACAACTTGATTGGATGGCTCAAGGCTCCTAATGATTCCTACACAGATCTGGTGAACTTTATGAAGAATTGTGATGCAAGTGAAGAATTTACAAAGACCCCAACCGTCTTCTTCCAAGAATACCTTAGGGAATTCTGGTATTCTTCTGAAGTCATTGAAGACACTATCACATTTAGCCTCTCGTGTAATGAACACCCCTTCGCCTTCTCTCTCAAAGACTTTTCAAATGTGGCTGGCTAAGATATGGAGATGAATGCCTGAAGGTTGTAGACAAAAAGGCTGTAAAGGACGCCCTTGCCACACTTAAACCTATTCATGATGTAAACCCATGTAACACCCCCAAATTTATACAACACAGTACAGCGGAAGACTAGTTGGTGTTACGGGATAGCACATTACTCACATCATAGACAACGCATAAAAATCGCGTCGTTTATTAATAAAGCATTTCCATTCATAAATATCAAAGTTACATCGGTCCCAAGTCATTACATTTCATACAAAAGTTTTACAAAGTGTTTGAATGGAAAAATATTGTTTAAGTGCGGGCCATGAATTCTTGTCGTCTTCCCGAGAATTACCTTCAAGTACCTGAGATAAAACATGTTAAAAGAAAAGGTCAGCGATAACGCCGAGTGAATTCATATTGTTTAATAAATCCCATCAATATAACTTTGGTATAAAATTAGTACCAAAAATCAATACGTACAAATCATTGTAATAGGCTGTAAAATAGCCAAAATCATTTTATACAAATCTTTGTAATAGGCCATAAAATAGCCAAAGTCATTTTTATACAAATCCTTATCGAAAATCTTAATATAGGCATTTGCCTTAAAAATCATTATACGAGCCAATGTCGTAAAAACATCATACAATACGTTTCGCAACGTTGTATAGATTAAATAAAAACCGTTATATGAATATGGTTATGAAAACCAAAATACAAACATAATATCAATAGTATGACCCCGTATTGCTAGTCAGGCAATACTTCGTAATTCGATGCGTCTAATAGTATTTCGTTAGTTTTGGATTATTATAAGCCGCATGACATTGTTACCTTACTAAACCAACAACGGGTAGCTAACCCGATACCAATTTTGCCCATCTAAAGTAGCGTGTCGTCACAAAGGTCACGCTATTGGAAATCTTCTCATACATAAATTCGCTTACCAATCAATGTGGCACGACGGGGATCAACCGTCAAGGCGCGAACTGGGGTGATCGTCCCCAAATAGTACTATTAAATGCATAAGCGTCTACCAACTCCCGGTAGTTCACAATTCATGCTAATGGGACTTTTAGTGACATAACCTAACTTTAATAATCCATTTAATTTCATCTATCGGGTCCATTAATCATTTATCGGGTCATACAATCGGGTAATTCAATCATTCGGGTCCAAAATCAATAAACAAACAATCGGGACAAATGGTGTCCAAACTTTTATAAAAACTAACATGTTATCTCCCTCGCGGGTTTATAAAGCATTTATAAAACATTTAAAAGAGTGCGAGGCTATGAACTCACGTTGATATGGGAAGGCGGGTTATCGGCAATTCGGATGTACGGTACGTGCTTCAATCACGGAAACCTAGACAAATAATACTCGGTCTTAGACATTTGTCCAATGACTTTATAAAAATATCAATTATGTATACATATGATGATTATATATATATGATGATCAAGTGGGTTTACATATTCTCGTTTACTCATTTTAGAGTTACGTGTTGATAACTTTTATACTAGTTTTCTCGTCTTACCTATTTACGTGTTTTAGGTCCAACAAGCTTATTATAAGTTATTTAACTTATTTTAATACATTTTGTACTTTTATTATCAGTACATACACTTTCAAGTTGGGCCCAAATGGGTTAAGCCCAATAAGTTCTTTTTACAAGTTTTTATCTTATTTATTCCAATTATTAGTCCAAGTATTAGTCCAATATGTTTACTTAGCTCGTTAATGTCCGTATGCCCTAAAGTTCGGGTTTTATCGGTTTTTACTTGTTATACATGTCTATATATCAGTATATAAGTTTTATAAAGTTTTCATTAGACGGGTCCAACCATCTAAGTTTTATTTAACAAAAACGTTAATTTTACGGCGATAGCCGAAAAAGTCGTAAAAATCAAGTTTATAGTTTTATAACTTATAAAACTTAACAAGTTACCATTTTTATAAAATGTCCACTTATTTAACCTTTTACATACTTATATAAATAAAATCCATAAGTTAGTGGGTTTTTATTTTACATTTTATACTATTAAATTTTGAGTGCTTATATAATAGTATTATTCTTTATTTTCCAAAAATCTGATTTTTAACTTCATCTTCACCAAAACTGCCATATCTTGAGTTCTATATGGAGATAGAAGCTCAAATTTTTATCACATAAACTAAATGATATGTGCTACATTTAACTCTTCTATAGCTACTGTTGAATCATCTTCTAAATACTTTCTAAAAATCGTCCAAAACAGTAACTTCAGATTTATACCCTAAACTTGTTTTGATCATATCTCACTCATTACTTTGATTCCATTGCATGGCCAACTCTCACATGTGTACAAGACCCATAGCTTACTGTAAATGGGTTCTACTTCATCATATTATCAGTTCATAACATGTTTACTTACTGTTTTATACAGCCATGTAAATTAATCAAGATTTTAACCTTGTTTCTTATAGTTTTTCACCTTTTTATCCATGATTATCAACAACAAATCCCCACATAACATTTTTATCATCATATAATCATCATAAATATATACAATAGGAAATAAAATACAAGTTTACATAATCAAAATAATAAGAAGTTGAGGAGGACAATCTTTATACCACCAAGTTGATGTTGGTTGTGATTTTGACATGGTTTTTGATGGAGAAACTTGTAGACAACCATGACCATCTTTATGACCACCATTCTTCATAGAAACCTTGTGGAAAATCAGCCTCAAGACACCAAGGAAACTCCTCCATGGATGTTATAACCACCACCATTCAAGAGGGTTTCAAGAGAGCTTCAACATATGTATGAATAACATAGGATTTTGTGGTAAACTTTGATCAAGAGTGGTGTTTTTAGGGTGGATATGGACGGCATTAATGGAGTTAGAGAGAGAGAGGAGAGTGTTTTGCATGGTTGAATATGAGAAGAGTGGTTTAAGTTAATGGTTTTGATGTGTTAAAGCTTAACTTGTAAGCTTTGCTTACAAGTGTAAGGCTTCTAGCTACACTTGACACCTCAAGTGTATAAACTTGCTAGTTAGGGCCGGTTTTGATGTGGGGTGGGACAAGTGTCCCACTTGTCTCATCCCATTTATTTACGGGTACTCCTCGATTCTAGTTTCCTCGATTTGCGTGCCCTCGGGTCGTTTTACGAAAAACGTTTTTATAAATTATGAATCGACGTCATAAAACGAATCCAATAAAAATTGTCTCATCGAAAACGGAGTTCGAAAACGTAAATACGTAATCCTAAGGTTTCCGGTTTAGTCGTAAAGGACGTAAAAATAAAATCGTAAGTCCTAATCTCTTCTCGTAAATTTGTGAGTTTATGAACCAACACAAATTTAAAACTCCAAAATAATATTTACAGATAAAATTATTTTCTGAAATGTCGGACTGTCACCAAAGACGGTGTATGTAAACGTAAGCACGTAACGTTGAATCCTCCGGTTTAGACGTAGTCGATGCTACTTCAAGACGTAAATCCAAATTTCTTCCCAAAAATAAGTGAGTTCATATTGTAACATTAAAATAATGTTTTCAAATAATATTTGAGAATAAAATATCAATCGTAAATTGACGGATTGTCACAGCATTTACCCCTAAACAGGATCTTTGTCCTCAAAGATCATCTTACTACTCGCTTCTTATTGAGTTAAAGCCATGTGGGTATTTCCTCCACATTCGGTCTTTTCTCACAAGTGTAATCCATTATAATACGCGAGTTTCATCATACATAACTACGGAAATAAGATCAGGCTTAATGTTGACTTACTTTCTCTATCCATGATGTTCACGGGTTTCTGATGAATGCAACTTTTTGCCGATCTAAGCTCTACTAAGAATAATCAGATTCTCACTTGATAGATATTCCATCAAGTTCGATATACGAAACATAATTCACGCAGCCTTTGAAGTCCTAGGGTAGATCCAGCTTATATGCCTTTCAATCCCAACTTTTACATCATCTCAATGGTCCCAAACAACGGGGACTTATATCCCATGATTTGTCAGATCATGAATTCATTTTCCCAAGTTTAAAAATTGTGGCATAACTTCGCTACCCATTTGGCACTTCAAGATCTACATTCCACATTCACATAACCTCTTGCCCACTACCGGCATTCAATAATCAAATCCTAATTTCAACAATCATTTCAGATCTCGCGGGTCGGGTATTTTGCAAGGATAGGTTCGCCATCATAGGAAACCTTAAACCTAAGAGACATGTCCAACTCACAATGGGTGTATGTCGGATGTCTTCATTTCAACTCCTGCTTACAGATGCTCTAAGATTTAGATCCTAACAAGATTTGATCTCAATCCTAATATGATGATTATCAATGATAATCTCTCCAAAGAAAACGATTATACGGTCTATTACCAAAGGTCAATCATTCAAACATAAAACAGCACTTATATTACTTTGTATCGTTACTTTACCTCGTCCCTTCGATTTGGGGTGGTATATAGTACTCTCATCAAGGTTCGTTCTCAATGATTTCTGAGCAAATCTCTAGAAATTCGATGCGAAGAGAGGATCTTGATATAGATGATCGATACAAGCACACTATGTTTACATAATTCTTTTGCATTTATCATTAACGGGAATGATATTAGCAGATTTGGTCAGTCTGTTGACGATGACCCAAATCGAATCAAATTCAGATGATGACCTTTGCAATAGCTAGACGTTTACTAATGTATGAGGCGATATCTGCCTTCATAATTTGCCATCAGTACAACTTCTTTAGACAAAGATACTTTTAGTCATAAATGACATAAATAGAATACTTATACTTACAAATTCCAACAAAACTATATCTCACAATCTCCATATTTAGGTAACCACAAGTGGCCTTTAAAACATTCAGCGCTATCGGCTTCTCAATTTTAATGGTCCACATTAGCCGCGAACCACTTTTATTATCTATATTATCCTTATTACAAACTGTTTATTTTTATATCGTTTGGCAATTTATTTTGCACCTTCATTATTAAGGAACATGTCCTAACTGGTTCTTTATCTTTTCTACATAATGCGTCGGTATCTATATTCACTTCTCATGATGATGTAATTATCATGTCCATAATTCACTCAGATATTCTTTCTATATTATACGTCAGTAATTACGTTTACCTTCCTGATGAAATAAATATCACAACCGTATTTATTCAAAATTATTTCTTCATATCATTTATGTTTCAGTTTCGTCTCAACTATCATTTTTATCAGTTTCTCTCAATCCGACGTTTAAGGCGCCGATAATTATTACAACTAATTAAATAATAAATTTTCAATTTTTATGAAATGTAAACATAAAGATTTTAAATTTCTTAGTTCGACCAACTATATAAAATGTTCAAAATAAATTTGAAATTAAATTAACAAGATTTTTGTTGATTTATCGAAAATATTTAGCAAGATCCGTAAATGTTCGAAAAACCCTTGTTTATACTTTTGGTCAAAATTTGCTTAGTTGAAAAACAAAATTTTGTTGTTTCAAATTTCAAGTTATGGTTTAAATGGTTTTCCTCAATCCTTTTTAAGTTATCTGGAGGTATACACAAACATTTACCCCTAAACAGAAGTTTAGTTAAATGGTTTGTGTATAAGGGAATAATCTCTTAAAATCCTTTGTTAAAACATATTTCCATTTCTTTTTGGTAAAATCCAAAGTCTTGAAAGGGCTCTTAATTTTTGAAGAGTCTATATACATATATCCTATCGTCATTAATCCAAAGGTCATTTTATGTAAAGGATTAAGTTTTCAATCCCTAAGCATTAATGGTTCTAATCTTTGAAAAATCAATATAGGTTCCATTATCTATTAATCACACGGTTAAATCATATAAAGGATTAAGTCCTTAATCACATGTTAAATATTTAAGGTACATGTTCTTATTGTTCGGCCAATTCAGGGCAATCTATAATTAATTATTAACTCCTTCTTATTCTTATAAACAAATAAATGGTCCTTAATGATCACGAGCATGAAATTATCAAATTACAGCCTACACACGTGATTCATCATATTATGAATGCTACATGTGCATTGATCAATCCAAACGACATCACATGAAACTCATAATGTTCATTACAAGTACCGGATGTAGTGATTGGAATAGATAATCTCTTTCGCAGATGCGAAGTTGATGATAACCATGCTATGGATCAAATTTGCTAGAACCTTGTAAATGATCGAACAATTCTTCCATTTCGAGTTATGGATATCGTTTTCGATTGTCAATTTACTCAGTTCACATTAATCTATAAATATAAGGAAAGATAACACCATAGCTCTTCAGGATGACAGGCTTGGTATAATAAAATCTTTCTCCGACAACTCTTTCAGTTGTACGGTAATTCCTTTAATTTAGATGGTGCTGACGTAAAGTGCACAAGCCTCAAGTGCAGCACCGGGAATAAAATAAATACCAAATTCAATCTTGCCTTAATGGCAAAAGTCTAGGTAATTCATCAACAAATACTTTCTAAAGTGTCAGATAACAGAATTATCTTCTTAATAAATTTGTTTTAAGTTTATTCTAGATTATAATATCTATGACTAATTCACAATCATTCACAATATAATTTCAATTCCCAATATAGGATATCGTCATCTACCAAGAATTATTTATATCACTTTTGATAATCAACATCTTATCTTTTTAGGGGAATTCTACTCGAGTTCCCATCAATTAAGACAATATCGTTATGTCATCATCAATCAATCCATTCTACCGGCATTATCAACTTTTCAGTTTCATTGCCGTCGATAAGATGTGAACTTCTCAAAAGACTAATAATAACTCATAATCCTTCACAAATTCAAGGATATATGGAGACACAACTACCATCTAAAGAGTAAGGTCAACGCATAATCTACGCGATAGAATTTCAAATCAGATACAGGCGAAAACATTTAACGAATATGAATATATCCCATGTTTTCATAATTTGAGTATGCATTCGAAAGCTCCTCGGATCGTTACCCAGGTCATTCAAATGAAATCAAATCATAAGAAATGATAAGAATGTCAATACATCCAGTCGGGTATCAACACTCGGTAATCATATACTTTTTCCTAAGAATCTCACTACGGGAGAATTGAACAAGAAAGAATTGTCAATTGTCAAATAAGACAATTTCCACAGATGAGTAAATTCAACTCAGAAGAAGAGATGCTACAGGCACATATGTAGGTGTCCCTAACACTATGTCCTTGTTTTTCACTTCTTGCAGATCTCATAAATTTTAATCTTTCGCAATCTTCAAAGAAAATGTAGTGTTTATTCATTTGTTTTATGGTGACTACTAATCAGTCTTGCATAGTCCATTCCAAATTGTATGTAGGCGCGCAACTATATACAATTTCAAGATTAACGATGCAATACCCAGTTCGTCAAAATTTTATCATCATGTTTATAATAAAAACATTTTCATGCTTGATTCTTAAATAAGAATCAAAATAAATTTACAAAGATTTTCTTTGTTATGAAAACAATTAGATTTTCCAAAGTGTTTTATAAACAACTTCATTTCAATAACAATCACTTATAAATCTCACTATGAATAATCCTTATAGTGATGAAAATTCATTTTTTCTCAAGGCATACTGTTTTATCTTATAAAAACAATGAGTGATCTGCAAAAGAGTGATGAAGAGTTGTTCATCAAGAACTTAACTATGATATGATAGGGAATGAGCTTAGCCAAATAATCATGAAATTCATAACCTCGATGGCACTCACGAAGAATAATTCACAACATAACTCAAATCAAGATGAGTACTTGTTCAATGGTTACATTACTAATGCGAACATTAGGATGAAGCAAGAAAAGATAGATAACATCGATACATGTAGAATTTAGCAATCAAAGGTAGTCTTTTCATTAATCACAAACAAGTCAAAATTGTACCGTAACACATTACGTGTCACTATGTCATACAATTCTCAGAACTCATCCTACCAACTGATATCTCAGTTAAGTTAGGGATATTTAAAAGATACCACAATGAATACTAATCTACAAGAGTCATTAGGTGTTCCACATGTCCCGGAAGATCCATTGGTCCCAATTCAGAAGAAGATTTCTTCGATTTATTTATTGGACACTGGGCATCCTCATTAGTGGACAATGGCCTAGGAACAACCCTTAACACGAACTAACAATCAATTAAAACCTTATAATTCAATCACAAAACTTAACGACTTCTATTAATAATCTCATATTCTATACGAGTTAAATTTTACTTTATTCAAGTTTCAACCAATTTTATACTCAATTCGATATCCTACCTCATCTCCAAACTTACAATCTTATGCTTCGGCCTTGTAAAGGCAATACGATCTCAATATGAATCAATACTTAATTTCCAATCCTATTAGCTCTTACAACAACAATTATCAAATGAGTCACTAGTGTGAAATGACTTGATCATTCCACTAGACTTCTCGGAAAGGTATTAGTGGCATGAGGCTTTTGGGTAATGGTTCCAATGACAGCCTCAGTGCAACATTCACCCTTTCGATTTCAATTTTAAGAATTGGATGACAACGAATCAGATGACATCTTTCTAGGTGGTAATGTTTTGTCAAACTCCACTCTATAAGAAAAGATCGTCATGACATCGATATCATATTTAATCTCACCAATTCTTCTTCAATATCACAATCAACTAATATCTAAATTTCTACGAATATCAACCATTTGTTGGGATCATAAATATCCACAACTTGGTTTAGATCTAGGATAGCTAGAATTCCTACGAGAATAGCTTCGATTAATTTACTAGGGGAGTTAGGGTTACTTGTGACAATCTACGTCGTATAAATACCTCGTATAAAAATCAAAATAATCATCAAACAATCATGTAATAAAATTACATCATATGTATATATAATCCAAGTTATATATATATTAAAATAACACTTCTCAGTCTGGCCTTGTCGGTAACTCGGGAATTCTTCGGCACCGTTATAGTCAAAAGATTTTTAGACATTTTGTGAAAAATGTTTTTAGTAAAAAGATTTTGAAAAGCTTTATTCAAAACCTTGGTTTTAAAAATCTTTCGTTCTCTATAACGAGGGCTCTGGTACCAAACTGTAACACCCCCAAATTTATACAACACAGTACAGCGGAAGACTAGTTGGTGTTACGGGATAGCACATTACTCACATCATAGACAACGCATAAAAATCGCGTCGTTTATTAATAAAGCATTTCCATTCATAAATATCAAAGTTACATCGGTCCCAAGTCATTACATTTCATACAAAAGTTTTACAAAGTGTTTGAATGGAAAAATATTGTTTAAGTGCGGGCCATGAATTATTGTCGTCTTCCCGAGAATTACCTTCAAGTACCTGAGATAAAACATGTTAAAAGAAAAGGTCAGCGATAACGCCGAGTGAATTCATATTGTTTAATAAATCCCATCAATATAACTTTGGTATAAAATTAGTACCAAAAATCAATACGTACAAATCATTGTAATAGGCCGTAAAATAGCCAAAATCATTTTATACAAATCTTTGTAATAGGCCATAAAATAGCCAAAGTCATTTTTATACAAATCCTTATCGAAAATCTTAATATAGGCATTTGCCTTAAAAATCATTATACGAGCCAATGTCGTAAAAACATCATACAATACGTTTCGCAACGTTGTATAGATTAAATAAAAACCGTTATATGAATATGGTTATGAAAACCAAAATACAAACATAATATCAATAGTATGACCCCGTATTGCTAGTCAGGCAATACTTTGTAATTCGATGCGTCTAATAGTATTTCGTTAGTTTTGGATTATTATAAGCCGCATGACATTGTTACCTTACTAAACCAACAACGGGTAGCTAACCCGATACCAATTTTGCCCATCTAAAGTAGCGTGTCGTCACAAAGGTCACGCTATTGGAAATCTTCTCATACATAAATTCGCTTACCAATCAATGTGGCACGACGGGGATCAACCGTCAAGGCGCGAACTGGGGTGATCGTCCCCAAATAGTACTATTAAATGCATAAGCATCTACCAACTCCCGGTAGTTCACAATTCATGCTAATGGGACTTTTAGTGACATAACCTAACTTTAATAATCCATTTAATTTCATCTATCGGGTCCATTAATCATTTATCGGGTCATACAATCGGGTCATTCAATCATTCGGGTCCAAAATCAATAAACAAACAATCGGGACAAATGGTGTACAAACTTTTATAAAAACTAACATGTTATCTCCCTCGCGGGTTTATAAAGCATTTATAAAACATTTAAAAGAGTGCGAGGCTATGAACTCACGTTGATATGGGAAGGTGGGTTATCGGTAATTCGGATGTACGGTACGTGCTTCAATCACGGAAACCTAGACAAATAATACTCGGTCTTAGACGTTTGTCCAATGACTTTATAAAAATATCAATTATGTATAAATATGATGATTATATATATATGATGATCAAGTGGGTTTACATATTCTCGTTTACTCATTTTAGAGTTACGTGTTGATAACTTTTATACTAGTTTTCTCGTCTTACCTATTTACGTGTTTTAGGTCCAACAAGCTTATTATAAGTTATTTAACTTATTTTAATACATTTTGTACTTTTATTATCAGTACATACACTTTCAAGTTGGGCCCAAATGGGTTAAGCCCAATAAGTTCTTTTTACAAGTTTTTATCTTATTTATTCCAATTATTAGTCCAAGTATTAGTCCAATATGTTTACTTAGCTCGTTAATGTCCGTATGCCCTAAAGTTCGGGTTTTATCGGTTTTTACTTGTTATACATGTCTATATATCATTATATAAGTTTTATAAAGTTTTCATTAGACGGGTCCAACCATCTAAGTTTTATTTAACAAAAACGTTAATTTTACGGCGATAGCCGAAAAAGTCGTAAAAATCAAGTTTATAGTTTTATAACTTATAAAACTTAACAAGTTACCATTTTTATAAAATGTCCACTTATTTAACCTTTTACATACTTATATAAATAAAATCCATAAGTTAGTGGGTTTTTATTTTACATTTTATACTATTAAATTTTGAGTGCTTATATAATAGTATTATTCTTTATTTTCCAAAAATCTGATTTTTAACTTCATCTTCACCAAAACTGCCATATCTTGAGTTCTATATGGAGATAGAAGCTCAAATTTTTATCACATAAACTACATGATATGTGCTACATTTAACTCTTCTATAGCTACTGTTGAATCATCTTCTAAATATTTTCTAAAAATCGTCCAAAACAGTAACTTCAGATTTATACCCTAAACTTGTTTTGATCATATCTCACTCATTACTTTGATTCCATTGCATGGCCAACTCTCACATGTGTACAAGACCAATAGCTTACTGTAAATGGGTTCTACTTCATCATATTTTCAGTTCATAACATGTTTACTTACTGTTTTATACAGCCATGTAAATTAATCAAGATTTTAACCTTATTTCTTATAGTTTTTCACCTTTTTATCCATGATTATCAACAACAAACCCCTACATAACATTTTTATCATCATATAATCATCATAAATATATACAATAGGAAATAAAATACAAGTTTACATAATCAAAATAATAAGAAGTTGAGGAGGACAATCTTTATACCACCAAGTTGATGTTGGTTGTGATTTTGACATGGTTTTTGATGGAGAAACTTGTAGACAACCATGACCATCTTTATGACCACCATTCTTCATAGAAACCTTGTGGAAAATCAGCCTCAAGACACCAAGGAAACTCCTCCATGGATGTTATAACCACCACCATTCAAGAGGGTTTCAAGAGAGCTTCAACATATGTATGAATAACATAGGATTTTGTGGTAAACTTTGATCAAGAGTGGTGTTTTTAGGGTGGATATGGACGGCATTAATGGAGTTAGAGAGAGAGAGGAGAGTGTTTTGCATGGTTGAATATGAGAAGAGTGGTTTAAGTTAATGGTTTTGATGTGTTAAAGCTTAACTTGTAAGCTTTGCTTACAAGTGTAAGGCTTCTAGCTACACTTGACACCTCAAGTGTATAAACTTGCTAGTTAGGGCCGGTTTTGATGTGGGGTGGGACAAGTGTCCCACTTGTCTCATCCCATTTATTTACGGGTACTCCTCGATTCTAGTTTCCTCGATTTGCGTGCCCTCGGGTCGTTTTACGAAAAACGTTTTTATAAATTATGAATCGACGTCATAAAACGAATCCAATAAAAATTGTCTCATCGAAAACGGAGTTCGAAAACGTAAATACGTAATCCTAAGGTTTCCGGTTTAGTCGTAAAGGACGTAAAAATAAAATCGTAAGTCCTAATCTCTTCTCGTAAATTTGTGAGTTTATGAACCAACACAAATTTAAAACTCCAAAATAATATTTACAGATAAATTTATTTTCTGAAATGTCGGACTGTCACCAAAGACGGTGTATGTAAACGTAAGCACGTAACGTTGAATCCTCCGGTTTAGACGTAGTCGATGCTACTTCAAGACGTAAATCCAAATTTCTTCCCAAAAATAAGTGAGTTCATATTGTAACATTAAAATAATGTTTTCAAATAATATTTGAGAATAAAATATCAATCGTAAATTGACGGATTGTCACAACCCAGCTCTTAATCCTGCTGAAGTTCTCGCCAAGTCTCCTCTGAAGATTAAATACTTTTCTCCTATGTGGCGTGTCCTCTTCACTCACATAGTCAAATCCATGGGTGGTATATAGGGTTCTCAAGACCAAATGTCATTTAATCACCAATCCATTGCTTTTGGGCTGATCTGGGGCACAGACGTGGATATTGGAAGCATACTTTTCTCAAACCTTGTGGAAAAGCTCAAGGGAACAAATCAGGTCAGGGAGAAAAATATTTGTTATGTTTGCTTTCTTTCTCTTCTCTTCGAAAGCCTGTTGGGTAACAGCTACCACAACTCTGCACTCACAACCCTGAATCCATATCGTATCACTGGAGCTATATACAAGGAGATTGGACCGGAAGATGTGCCTGCTACTTCTCACATGCTAAATATTGCCAATAAACAACCTTCTGTTGTGAAGTCCTTGCTCCCTTCCTCTGAGAAGGTGAATACCTCTGATGTGTCTGGCAAGTCTGTGTCTTTGACCTCTGGGTAGCACACCACGACGTCCAAGGCAACAACTGGCCAACAGCCAAAGAAGAAGAAAAACCCATCTTCTTCCCAAACCAAAACTGTTGCAAAGGTCAGGGTAAAGAAGAACGTGAACCTCTCATCCTCCTTTGTTCCAGAAACGTCTGTGGATTCAGAGATTTCAGCTGACCAACAACAAGGGTCTAGTGTCTCGATGTCAGCCGAGACAACAGGGAACCTACCTAATTCTGCTGATATCGCACAGGTAATCAGTCTTATCATTTTTGGAGGTCCACAAGCAGCCACTCTCAATTTTGCATGCACCTTGTCTTTGCATAGGAGTCTTTGCATGCACTTAGAAATTAGTTAAGACTTCTATACACCCTGTCTTTACACCAGGGAGTGATTCATTTGTGTTTATAAAGCACCCTGATGACCCTGCACCCTCTAGACAGTATTCAGGCAAACAAAACTCTGAATACATATATGTCTCGACCTAGAGTAGTTGTACCTCACACAGCCTCTTGGTTCCCTCAGAAAAAGAATCCCAAAAGTTTTACTTTTAGGTGAGCTGAATAATCATCCTCAGCTCTCCTAGGTACAGCGTTACAAGACGACCTTACCCTACATCTTTTTCACACTTAAAAGAATCCCAAAGGATTTATCCTTTCAGGGGGAGCTGAATCATCACCCTCACCTTTCCTAGGGGAAGCGTAACAGGCGATCTTTACCTACATATGTTTCACAACCAAAAGAGTCCCAAAGGTTTCTTAACCTTTTGGGGGGCTGAATAATCACCCTTAGCCTTCCTAGGGGCAGCGAATGGCGATCCTTAACAACATATGTTTCACAATCAAAAGAGTCCCAAAGGTTTTAACCTTTTGGGGGGGGCTGAATAATCACACTCAGCTTTCCTAGGGGCAGCGAATGGCGACCATTAACCTCATTATTTTCACTCTTAAAAGAATCCCAAGGATTTATCCTTTGGAGTGGCTGAATAATCACCCTCAGCCTCTCTAGGACAGCGAACATTAAATCTCTAGGACAGCGACCATTCCCCTTATCTATTTCACTGTTACTAATTTAAAACAACTTGCAGGCTGATGTTGTACAGCCAAACATTGAATCTCTGGAGCAGCCAGATAAAGAAGCTGATACAATGATTCAGGATCAACCAACCGAGGAAGAGCCCATGCCTGATGTTGAAGAGGATGTGCTCTCTTTAATCGATGACTTCTCTGAACCTGAATCCATGCCTGATGATGAGATTCTCCTTAAGGGGATGATTGAGGAGGAGGAGGATGAAGAAGATGATAACCAGTAATCGTTGTATCCTCCAAAGGATATCGCTGTGACCACACCAGCTGTTGATACCACTCCTCCTCCAAAGGAAGCTGTAGTAACTCCCACCTCTGCTACCTTTGTCACTACAGTCTTCCAAAGGCATGCATATGATCCGACAACTGAATTCTTATTGTTTGATCGCCCTACCCAAACCAACTTTGATATATTGCCAAGGGAGGATGATTATGCACAACAAAGTCTGAACATCCATGATCTTAAACCTAAACATCATCAATCAGACATGGAACGCCTGTCAAGAAAGCTAGACATCATAAAATCTGAAATGCATTCTTTCACTGTCAACTTTCCAAGGATCATAACACATGCGGTTAAGGATGCAATCACTGAACCTATCAAGTATGGTACAAGAAAGGGAGTGTCCTAAGGACTTAGTCATTTGTCCATACGTATCAAAGATGCCATTGTCACAGAGGTCCCTACTCTTTTCAATGCTCATGAGTTAACAATGCATAGAGAGTTTGAAGCTGTGCGAAACAGGTAATTTCGTCACACCAACTTTATAGTTGATCGTGTTCATCATAACACAAATGGTAATTGCAACCAATTGCTGAAAATTACCAGAGCTTTAAGAACCAGGAAACGAGAAATGGCTGCCTCTGTTGAGCAGATTGCTAAGCACTTTCAGGCACGTTCATCCAAACGTCTAAAAAGACAGGCTGAACGTGAGGGGGAGAAGGAAAAGGTACTCAACCTTGAATCTGCCAAACAAGGCTAAGACTCTGCTGATAACACTGTCCCTTCACCTGTCCCTCTCCAAGTCATCACATCAGTTATTATACCTGATGATGAGGATGAAATTAAAGGGGAGCAACAGACAAAGGATGGAGTTGATTCATCAAAATCCCTAACTCTGGTTAACACCGGCGAGGCTGTGGATGATGGTGAATCAGCTGCCAAGAAACTCAAGTTCACTGTTAGCTCCCTACCCAAAGCTGTACAAATCCAAGCTCATATGGTTTTTCTTAAACGAGCTGAAGAGCTAAAAAATGCAAGTGTGGTTTCCTCTGTCTCAAAGAAAGGAAAGGAAATAGTTATGGTAGACTCAGACGCCAAACTAAAGAAAATAGCTGCGATGCTAGAGACAGGAGGATCAACCACAGACCCATCCCAATTTACAACCTTCACAGCTTCAAATGAGAATCCTCTAACACCTAAAGAAATTAAGAAACAGGCTATTGAATTCAAGAGGTTGAATGAAATCAAGAAAGCCAAGGAGCTTAATGAGGAAACTCTGAGAAAAATGACTCCACTTCAAAGGGAGAAACAAACACAAAGGTTGAAAGAGATGGAAGTCAAACGCACAGAGGCACTGAATAAAGTAAAAGTTGATTATGATGCCTGCGTCAACAACATGTTTGCACCTGAAAAAATCACCAAGTTTAAGTATACTATTCACAAATCTACTAACACACCACAAATGATTTTGTGGAGAGATAACCAACAGGCCAATATGAATATCTTTGAAGACTTTAGGTTAAAGCAACTTGGTTTGACTGAATGGTTTGAACTTGAGGCTTTTGTTGCTAAAAGAACTGGACAGGCAAATTTTACTCTTCTCAAGACCCTCAAAGCTAAGTTTAACTGGGTTAAAGAGACAACAGCCAAACTCAAAATAGATCCCCCACCACAGCTGTTTGAACAAGAACTTCCAAAGACTGGAAAGAAATGAAGAAGGATGACTCAAATTGTTAAGGAGACCTTCGTTACTGATGATGTTCAAGTGGGTGGAATGCACAGGGATTTGGTATTACCAAATGGAATCATAGGTCCTATTTATGGTCAGACTTAGACTGAGCCTGAAAGAGGTATGGCCTTCATGAACAGGGCTTGTCAATATGCATTCCAAAGGGAAGATGAGCTAGGATTAGCATCAACTATTCAGCTGATTTGTCACAAAAAGGCACTTAATGTAACACCCCATTTTGATAAATGGAATGTCACGCGTACTTATGGCGTGTCATCAAATCATACAAGGATAAATGCCTAATCATTACATGACCATAGGGAAAACCGGAATCAAACATCGGTTCCCAAACATAAGCCCAAAACATAAATAAAGTAAATGAACAAAAAGGAAGACTAGACAAGCATAAATATGAAGGCAAGAGGAGAAGGAATCTAAGGTAGCTCCCATCCTATGCGTGTCCTCCAAATGCTCCAGTCAGTCCTTGAGTACCTGCCGTTTTGTGACATGGAAAGGAAAGTAACGGGTGAGCAAAACACTCAGTGCACGGATATAGACATAGTATAAATGACTAAAACATAATAAAGACTTAATAGCAGCGGAAATGTATAAGTCCTGGAAAACATGGAACATGTTCATAAAACTGGTTTTATAGTTTGAAAAGCCTTATGTTTATCTTATGAAAACTGTTTAACATATTTTACCATTAGCCAATATAGGTCATGAAAATCCACCGTGCATGAATACTTGGAGGGGTGACCTCATCATGCAAATTAGAGGGGCTGCCTCTAATTTAATATACTGTTTTTTGGGTAGGAGGGGTCAGCTCCTTGTGAAGGATGCAAGGCACACACCACATTCACCATAAAATCCTAACTGAAAACATGTAACTAGGATGCACCCATACGCCCCACATGATAAATATAAAATAAATGGCCAAAAGCTGAAGGGATGCCACGAGCAATCACTCCGCCGTGGTGAAGTCATAACATCAGTGCCTCTAATGTTATGGTTATGGTACCTCCATAACTAGGTGAAACTGGTCATGCATGTATATAGCTATAGGTAATCTTAACTAAACATAAGCAATCAAACACGTAACTTATACTACGGGAAAACAGTTGGCTGCATACGGGAAATCCTAATAAGGAAAGAATGTCCATACTGAAAGGACGGGAATCCGTACCTTATGTCCAGTGAACGAAGAAGATGAACTGAGAGGAATCCTACTTCCGTATCACTAGTGCTACATAAATACATACATGAATAAGTATCTGCTTACTAAATACGTAGCTGGTTTTATGTCATGTCTTAGCTTATTTTATGTGTTCTTACCATGTTTTACTGTTTTAAAGCCTTAAACCGTGTTTATCTTATATTCTGTTTAATCTGATTAAGTATTTCTGGTATTTCATGTATTATAATACTTACTGTGTAATAATAAGTAACTTTCCAAAAATAGCAGGTTTCCTAAAATAGAAAGTTTCCAAAAATAGAAAGTTTCCAAAAATAGAAAGTTTCCAAAAATAGAAAGTTGCCAAAAATAGAAAGTTTCCAAAAATAGAAAGATTCCAAAAATAGAAAGATTCCAAAAATAGAAAGTTTCCAAAAATAGAAAGTTTCCAAAAATAGATTTGCTGCCTTATTTAATTAAGTTTCTAAAAATAGAAAGTTTACATAATTAGAAATAAGCTGGTTAAATAAGCTAAGTATATAAGCCTAAGTGTTTTCATGATTATTTTCTAAGTCATATGATATAATGTATAGTTTAATAATTATTCCATGTAATTAAATTAAACTATAGGTTAAAATATTTAATTAAAGTATAACATGTTTTTAATTAAATAAAATTAAATACTTAGGTTAAAACATGTATTATTACATAATAATAATATAACCTAAGTCATGCTAATTAATTAATTATAATCATGGTTTTTAAATAATTAATTAATTATAAGTCTAAAATATAAAATATGTTAATTAATTTCATGATTATTAATAATTAAAATAACCTAAGTCATGTTATTAAATTAATCATGTCATTTTATTAATTTAATTTTTAACATAAGATTATAAAACATAAAAACTAAACATACACCATGAACCAGATCTAGAATCAAAACCTTGAACCGAACATGAAATCGACACCGTACCCTGAACCAAATCGGGGTACCCCGTGTCTTGATGCTGTCGTGGGACCCACACCCACCAACCGAGACCATATGGTCTTGGTGGTGGTCGGATGGCCAAACCGAAACCCCCTTGGGTTCGGTGTAGGCCGCGGCTAAAACAAACACCCCTTAAAACCATACTTTTGATTTAATTAAACCTTAATTCATGTTAGATCCATGTTTATTTATTAGGTTTTTGTAAAAAACATAACATGTTCTTGATTTATTAAAAGATCAAATCAAAAGAAAAGGTTTAAAAAGGATTTACCGTATTCGTGGATCAAAAGGACGAAGAACAAACACGATCACCAACTAATATTCCAAGATCCAAGATCAACAACCACCTCCTTGTGGTGTTCTTAGGGTGGCGGCCAAAAAGAGAAGAGAGAGAGGAGGGTTTTAGGTTTTTTCTAAAATCTTCTATAAATGTAAAAAGTAAGTAGTGTAAAAATTATTTAACCCTTTTAGTAAAATTTACAAATGGGCTTGGCCCATTTGTCCTTGTAGCCGCGGGTAGGGGGCCCCACTTGGGGTACCCGTACCTTTTTTCGTGTCTCGATGTTAAGTTACACGTTTGTGATTATTTGTGTTCGCGTTTTAAGTGTTCTCGTTACGTAAATACCGTGATCTAATATATTTAATTACGCTCGTAATAAATATATATACGTAATTAATAATAGTTCGTGTTTTAATTACGTTCATGATTTCATGATCGCATGTTCGTGATTAATTATTGTCAAATAATTATTACGTGCTCGTGCGTAGTAAATACTTATCGTGTTCTAACACGTACGTAATACGTAAAATCCTAACACGTAACCGTAATCATGCTATAATAGGAAAGTTTTAATCTAGTACGTACGATCTTAAGGGTACTATTCATGGTAAAAGCATGCGGGTTTTACAACTCTTCCCCCCTAAAAAGAATAATTCGTCCCCGAATTATAGATAACGTAACTGAAAGAGAAACATACCCGAATCAAACTGAGAGGGTATGTAAGATTAATGAACGTACAGGTGACATGGTAGAAGGAACGTGGAACGTGACATGTCTTAAAAGGACATGGAACGTGACGTGGCTGAAAGGACATATCTAATTGATAAGTAAAAAACGGATAAGAAGTTCGGATGAACTTGTCTGCTTCCAAGTGGCCTCCCTCTTGGAGCGGTTCCTTCAAAAGATCTTGACACTAAAGATAAATCTTGGTCCTCCTGACCTTGACTTGGAATCTGAAGAAACTCTTGGTTATCTACGGAAGGTAGATCCCCTAAATTCGATCGAGGAAAATAAGAGTTAACGTGCAAGGGTAACTGAAACGTTACGATGAAAGACAATCTGACTTAACTGTTAACCAGAAATGATGCGCGAGACATAAAGAAACGTAGTACGTGAAAAATTTTGAACGTGATACGTGAAAAATTTTGAACGTGCTACGTGGAGATATGGCGAGTGTAGTATGAGTAAACATATCATGATCCATGATACGTGTAACATATCTTGATCATGATATGAGGAACGTGGAATGAACATGTGATATGAGCTAAAACTCATATCAATTTATCAACAAATAACCCTAAAACATGAAGCAAAATACCAATTTATCTTGTAAAAACAGTATTATGTGGTATGTTTGTGTTTGTGTACACTTGTGTAGGTAAAAGGATGCATTTTCAAGCAAACAAGGAATAATCAAGCTTAATTTGATGAAAAAGACAAAGAAGGATCAAAAGTGACAAGACTTTGAAAGTGCAAGGACCTATCTTGACAATCTGCCAAAGATGAAGGACCAAAGTGTAAATATATAAAAGTCAAGATCATAGTCAAATTTGGTCAACTCTCAAGTCAACACAGTCAAAGGACCAATTTTGTTCAAGAATGAAGTTTGAAGTACCAAATATGCCAAAGAAATGAAGTGAATAGCTCAAATTTATAATATGCCAAAGTCAAGGGATCAATTCTGCCATTTTTGGAAAGTTAATACAAGTGTGATCCGTGTTTTAAACTTTGGGCCAATGAGAAGCCAAGGAAGAGTGGTCCTGGATTGCCACATCATGGCATTTAATACCCACTAGCGCCGCCAGTCTTAAATGAGCGAATCATAACAGTGCAATCCGTGTGCTACCTCCACAACCAATGAAGACTTGACACGTGGCATTTTCAAACAAACAAAATTTCTAGGATCGATTTAGAGCTAGAGGCAATTTCATGGAATGATATAAACATCAAAGTTGCTCAAAATCAAGAGAGGAATCCATTGGTCATAACCAATTAACCTGAAATCAACTCCACAAAGAATCCCCAATTTGAGTTCATACCTGCAAAATCAATTAAGCAGATTTATGACACGTGGAAGTCTGGGATTGGCTCCAACACATCACCAACCCCAACTGCTCTTCCTCTGAAGTCTATAAATAGCCTGATTAGTCCTCATTTCAGTAGTAGTAGAAAAGTGTGAAAACACACACACTTTCTTGTTCTTTCACCATTTTTCTTAGTTTTTAGCTCAACTACTCAAGAGTCTGACACACTCTTAAGTTAGTTAGTTAGTTTGTAACCACTTAACAGCTTTGTAACTACTTTTCCATTAATAAAATTCAAATTCTTACTTTCCCGCCAAATCTCCTTACCTTCTTTACTGTTCATCTCCTACTACCATTGTTACTCTTGTTGCTGTTTTGAGTTTGTTATGATCATACCTTGATTATAACTGACTTTGTATGAAGATTGTAGCTGTTTGTTGATTTCAGTCCAAGTTCATAGCAAATTTGAATAATTCAAGCCATTATGATGATTCTTGTTGATGATGAGTAGCTGTTTGACTGATTGTAGATAGTTGAATCTAGTGCTAAGGTGGTGGTTAGCACTAGACTAGAGAGTTCAGCACTCCTCTACTGCTCAAAGGTTACTACAATAGGTGCAAACGCCTCTTGTTTTGGTTCCACTCAATTGTCAAAATGCATGCTTCATTCCTAGCTAAGATCTTTGTTGACTGCATGATAAAACTTGTTTAGTCTGCTCTTGAATTGATTCTAGTTAGTTTGTAGCTTAAGTGTAGCTAAATCTGCTTCTTAGTTTTGTTCTCAACCTGTTTTTAGCTTATTTCAGTAAATTTTTGCTTTGCTATCCTTTTTGAGTTCTAGTAGCTTCCAATACTTGGAACTAGCTTCCATACATTTCATTTTGGTCACTGAATTTAGTGTGCTATAGCTTTTCATTCAGTTCAAACTTGTACTCAAAAAGTCTTCACAAAATTCCAAAAAGATCAGCTTAAGTAGTGTTTGGCATTAGCTATTGTTTGATAATCAAGTGTAAGAAATTGCTTAATTTTGCTTGAATTTCAGTTACAAAGTCATAACTAAAGGTTTTGAGTCATTTTCAAGTCAATTGCTAAGTCAAAAAGGCAAATGGCATTGTAAAAAGTTTGGGTCATTTTCAGTCAGTTTTGTTCAAAAGAAGTTGTCAAATTCATTTACTTAGCATTTACTTGTTTCTTAATGAAATTCCATCAAACCAGTTCTCAAATCTAGTTCATAATATGAAGTTTCAGATTCCATAAGCATTTTGTACAGTATTCAGTAAACAAGTAGGAATAAGCAAAAATCTAAACTGATAAGCAAATGAATGTTTTTGTAACTTGAATTCTGCTTTTTCATATCTCTCAATCCTATTCATAAACTAGTCAATTTTCTTTTACAAATTCACTTAGTTAGTGCTGGTGGTTGATTTTTGAGATTTTGAGCTTTTTGAAAAAAACTTGGTCAACGCTGGTCAACATAAGCCAAATTTCAGCTTATTTCAAATTCCAAGCTTATTACTGGATGATTTTGAACAAGACTTGATTTCCCGTTCATAATTTGAGCTCATTAATCAGTTTCATTACAAAAATCCAGTTATGCATGTCTAGATTTCTTTAGAGCTTATTTTGTGCTTATTGGAAAGTGCTTATCAGCTTTTTAGTCAGTTTCATCAAATTTCCTTTTACAGGTCTAGCTTATTTTTTATTTTAAGCAATTTGCAAGTGGTTTGAACAATTTTGGTTGAGTAATAAGCTTAAACGAGCTTATTTGTTTTTGAAACCCGTTTTTGAAACCCGTTTTTGCTTATAACTTTTCGATAATTGCATTTCAGTCCTTCTTGTATTAGACTTCTTTAAAACTTGGCTAAACTTACTAGTTTTTAGGGTTTTCATTAATCAGGTCCCTTAACTTTCATAGTTTGTTAAAATCAGTTAAGTAGTTTGGAATTTGTTAAGAATCGGTTAGTTAATTGCATAGTTTTCAATTTCAGTCCTCATAGTTTGCTGATTTTACACTTTCAGTCCCTTGTACTTGTTAGTTTTACATTTTGAGCATTTACCTTTCATAGAATTTACATTTTTAGTCCTTTTAGTTGTAAAATTTACATTTTGAATTTTACTTGAATAAATACTTGGTATTTGCACGATGTTTTACATATAAGTAGTCAATATTTTTCAGTTTTGCAAGGCATTGTTTGAATTAGCAAATAGAATATCCAAAAAATATTAACAACCAAAAACAGTTAAAAACCCGATATTGTTAGGACTTTCAATTAGACAAGAACCGAGAAAAACGAACTGCATTATACACAATATCAAATGGCGCCGCTGCCGGTTCTTTGACTTTACGAGAGACTATCGATTGACGGTTTTCATTGGCTTTTGGGATCCGTTCACCTTGTGAACGTTATTTTTACGTATCATAAATCAAAAACAAATAAAAATCACAAATATAAAAATATATAAAAACTAAAAAATTAACAAAACAATTCTTTTCCTAAAGAATTGACCAAACAAATTAAAAATCCAAAGAGCAATCTTTTTCCTAAGAGATTGCACCTAAAAATATATATTATTGGATTCTTTCGGTTTTTAGGTACATATAGTATTTTCTTTTTAAAACTCATACATACAAAAATATTTTCCATATATTATTATAAGTAAATACGTATACGTATAAGAACAACCAATCTACATATTCTCCATAAGTATTGCCAAGGCAATACACCGTGTTGAGGGGCGTTCCGGTCCTTGACATGCGTATCAATCAAACAAAATAAAGCAAGAATAGATAAATACTCTCAATAAGCAACAATTCGAAGAATACAAACATTTAAGTGAATAGAAAGGCGATGTGCTATAAAATGCCATCTAAGGGTCAATAGGTACTTAAGTGCTTCGTGCCACCTAACCCCCCGTTCACTTATGAGTATTCCAAGAAGGAAGGCTTCATTGAGGGTCTTGCACCCAAGTAGTACATACATATATTGTTATTTTCTTGTGGATATTTAATAAAGAAACTCGAAGAGGATAATCCTTTTCTCTTCAAAGTCACACGAGAGCTTCTCTCTCATTCCTCGTATTGAGTTGCATGCTCACTCGCGGGCGTGCACAAATACCGATTGGTGTACAACCTCTACCTCCGAAAAGGAAGAAAAAGAGAAAGAGTAAGACCACCACCGTCCATCAAGCCGATCACGAGAATCGTGCTTTGACTCCTCCACCACAAGAAGCCATGGCTGTTGATAATCGATCTTTGATGGAACGTTTGCAAACAAATGTTCATGGATATGCTAGTGCTATTAGGATTCCCGACATTCCCGCAAATACATTTGAGCTAAAAACAACTATGATTACTATGGTTTCACAAACACCTTTCTATGGTAACAAGAATGATGATCCTCATGATCACCTTAAGAGATTCCTTTCTCTTTGCAATACCATTAAGCACAATGGAGTTCCACATGATGCTATTAAGTTGATGTTAGTGCCATTTTCACTTGAGGGACAAGCTAAGCATTGGTTAGACACCCAACCACCTGATAGTATCACCACATGGGATGGTTTCACCACTAAGTTTTTGAACAAGTTCTTTCCTCCATCTAAGACCATGGCCTTGAGAAACTTAATTATAGGCTTTCAACAAAAACCTAGTCAATCCTTTAGTGATGCTTGGGAAGAGTATAGAGAGTTATTGAGGCGATGCCCTAACCATGGATTGGATGATGTTCACCAAATCAATACTTTTTATACTGGCCTAAAATCTCACCACCAAGATTCACTCAATGCTTCCGCGGGAGGGAATATTCTTCTTAAATCCATGCAAGAGGCCGTGGACATCATTGATACTAAAGCAATGGTTCAAACAAACTCTCAATTTGAAGAAAGGGTTCATGTTATTCAAAACACTTCTCAAACACCTTGTGATAACCAATTCCTTAAATTTCACCAAGAGATCATTCAACAAGTCAAACAAGGTCAACAAGAAATGATTCAAGAGATTGTTCAAGCCATTAAGACCGTTTCATTGAACAATTCTTCAAATGATGTGAATGCCATTACTCTTTCTTGTGTAACTTGTGGAGGTCCCCATTCTTATGAACAATGTGATAAGGTGCAAGTTTATCAAGGGGAATGCTATGCTTACCAAGACGAACATCGTGAACATTTCAAGCCAAATATCAATCCAAATAACCTTTCTTACAAGTCCCAAAATTTACCTTACTCCACCGGGATTCCCACCCCAACCACCCACCCAAATTCAACAAAATCCTCCTCAAGTTTTACAAAGAAATCAAGGGCAAAGACCACCTTACCAAGGAAATAACTACAAGGCACCCAAAAATGTTCAACATCAAGGAAATACCTTTTATCCACCAAACCAAGGTTTTAATGCTCAACCTCCACCTTTCCAACCTCAAGGTTTTCAAGGAAATGTGTCACAAGATTATAACACAATAGATTTCTTTCACAAAATGAATCAAGAGAATTGATAGGTGTGTAAACCCCCATCCTTTTACCACTTAATTCTGGCTAAAACGAGACCAAAACACGTATTTAATATCATTTGTTTGGAATTATGCGTGGTTTTTGTGTTTATTGTGTTTTCAGAGCCAACCGAATGGATAATGGAGAAAACATGGGATTGCACGGGTTTTAACGAAGAAAAAGACTCAAGATGAAGTCTATTGTCCAAGAGATGCAAAAGATTTGAAGTCACTGGGCCGATTCGAAGATTTATCGAAGAAAAGGACCAAAGATGGAAGATTTACATAAGTCGAAGAAACTCAAGTCTGTTAAACGAAGAAATTAAAAGACGAGTTAAAATTGATCGACAACAAATCCCGAATCAGAATCGAAAACGTCAACTTTTCTGAAAAGACGAGAAGACAAGAAGAACGGGAGAAAGCCCACTCACCAACCAAAGGGGACACCTATATAAAGGGATCCCCTCACACATTTAGGAGAGTTAGTTTTCAGTTTTTCTTTCCTCCTTTTTTTTCTCTCTTGTGCGTAGGAATCACCAACACCACTAGGGTGTTTGGTGATTTTGATCTTTGATTTTCAACCTTGTAATTTTAAATCTTTGTTTTGTGATTGTTAAAACATTAATCATCAATACAAGTTCTTGTTTAATCTTTCCATTTCATCTTGTTCATCATCATCTTTCATTTCAAGTTCTTAAGTTTTTATTTGATTGATTTAATTTTCAAAAGTTGTTGGGTTTTGTGTTTTTATTGATGGGATTTGTAGTTTATGGTTAGTAGATGCTTAGTGATTAGTTTATTTAAGTTTTTGGTGAAAAACTTGGTGATTTTTGGATTAAAATTTATTTCCTCTGTTCTTCGGGTTAGTTAGTGTATTCGTGTTTCCCAGACTTCCGGATGAACACAAAACTTCCGGATGAACACCAAAGTTCCGGATGAACAAGAAAGTTCCGAATCAACTTCTATTTGAAAAGTTCCGAATGAGTTTAAATTTTTAAGTTCCGAATCAATTTTTAAGTTCCGAATCAATTTTTAAGTTCCGAATGAATTTTCCTTTTAAAACTTCCGAATGAGTACAACGTTCCGGATGAACCAAACTTCCGAATCAAAGTTCCGGATGAACCAAAGTTCCGAATAAAGTTCCGAGTAAAGTTCCGGGTGAAAGTTCCGAACCAACTTCCGAAGAAAGTTCCGAATCAAGGTCAAAGTTCCGAATCAATTTTCTTTTAATCTTACTACTGTTCCTTTTTTGTATCTGTCTTAATATTTCTCATTTCTTCTTCATTTTATATTTTAAGTTTAATTTTAATTCCAGTTTATTTTAATTCAAGTTTTAATTCAAGTTTTCATTAATTGTCATAAATTTGATTGCTTTTAAATTCAAGTTTACATTTTCGTTCATTTAAAGTTTTCGTAGATTAAAACTCCAATTCCTTTTTAATAACCAAGAACAATCATTCCACTTAAGGCTGAGATCAATTCGAGAGGATATCGAGAAAACGAACTTTCAACTAGTAAAAATCTTAAATATCAAATGACGCCGATGTCGGCTCCTCTCGTTAAGATCAAAAGTTTTTTGTGAGAACTTGGATTTTGGGATCCGTTCCCCGTGAACATTACTTTTTCACAAAAATTTTCAAAAATCCAAAAAAATATAAAATTCAAAAAAATTCAAAAAAAAATTAGAAAAACCATAAAAACCAAAAATATTTTTTGCTTTGTTTTTCTTTGTTCGTTCTTTTGCAGGTGTATGCGCACTCGATCCACGTCTTATCAAGAGCCCGAGCCTCTCGATCACTTAGACATGGCCGGTGTGCAAAACAACAACAATAACCCACCTCTCAACAACAATAATAACAACAACAATGAGCCTCTACTGGATAATCGCCCGATGATTGAACTGCTGCAAGCTCATGTAGATGGCAACACTGATCCAATTGTTATACCACCAATTGCGGCCAACAATTTTGAGCTAAAATCAGGCTTTATCCAGATGGTCTCCGCTCAACCATTCTTAGGGCGTACCATTGATGACCCACATGACCACATCAAGAGATTCTTGCAACTTACCAACACGGTCAAATTCAATGGTGTTCCACAAGAGGTAATCCGGTTACAACTCTTTCCCTTTTCTTTAGAGGGACAAGCCCGGCATTGGCTTGCTAAGGAACCGCCACAGAGTATTCTCTCGTGGACGGATTTGGAAACCAAGTTTATCAATTACTTTTTCCCACCCTCTCGTACTACCGCTTTGCGGAATGAGATCATAAATTTTGAACAAAAGTACGATGAGTCGTTTAGTGAATCTTGGGATAGTTTTAAAGATTTTTTAAGAAAATGCCCACAACATGGTTTTACCAAAGTGCATCAAATAAATACTTTTTACAATGGTTTAAGCATGAGTGACCAAGATTCACTAAACAGTGCCTCGGGGGGTAATCTTTTGGCTAAGACTTCCAATGCTGCTTGGGATATCATTGAGAATAAGTCTCGTGTGCAAACCAAGAGTGTTCGGACCAATGTTGCTAGTGCTAGTACTAATGACAGCGATAAGCGACTTGACAAAATCACTACGCTTCTTGAATCGCTTGTTACCCACACCGTCAACAACAACAGCAACAACGCTAAAACCGCTCAAGTCAGTGCTGTTAGCCAACCATGCGAGATATGCGGGGGTCCTCACTCTTACACCACTTGTACCACCACCCACGACTACCCTTCTGAGAATGTGAATGCAGCATATGGCACCTATCCTCAACCTGCTTATCAAGCTAGACCTCAAGGTGACCGTAATTTGCTTAGCTACCGCTCCAACAACTACCTTTCACCACCCGGTTTTCCTCCAAACAACCCAAACCAACAACAAAACCTCAATCGCCCTCCTCAACAACAACAACCACCTCGACAACCATACATCCCACCCCACAAACAGCAACAACCACCACAAAGAAACAACCAAGTATACCAGCAACCTGCTTATCAACCACCCGCATACAATGCTCCTCCTAACCAACCTACCGCTCTACACCAAGAAATGGAAACCTATATGAGGACTAATGATGTGATCGTGGGAAATCTTCAGCGGGAAGTGCTCAACCTGAAGGCTGACTTGGTCAAACAAGGGAACGATTTGAGAGCCGATATGCGAAATACTTTGGATAGTTAGACGAATGACTTGAAGAACATGATGGCTAGTTTCTTCCAAGGTAATCAACCCTCTTCTTCGGGTACTCTTCCGAGTAACACCTTTGCGAACCCAAGAGGGGAGATGAAAGCAATCACCACTCGCAGTGGCAAAGGTACCAAGGAACCCGAGCTTCCTATACCTCCACCGGTGATTACGAGTCACCTGCTCCTATTCCTCATCCTTCTACATCTCCAATTTCTCCAACCCTTAATTCTACCCCTCCTCCACCCAAGGATGTGAGTGATCCTTCGATCCCAAAGCCTTCCTCTTCTTCTAATATACCTTATCCATCTAGGTTGAGGAAAGAGAAGCTCAAAAGCAAGGACGATATTCAGGTTTAGAACTTTCTTAAAATGTTAAAACAACTGAATTCTAATATCTCCTTCGCTGAGGCTCTCGCTCACATGCCTAAATACGCCAAAATGTTTAAAGATCTTCTGAGCGACAAGGAAAAGCTTCTTGATATTGCCAACACCCAACTTAATGAGAATTGCTCTGCAGTGCTCTTAAGGAAAATGCCAACCAAGCTTGGTAATCCGGGTCGTTTCTTAATCCCCTGTAACTTCCCGGGAGTAGAGAATTGCATGGCCCTAGCCGATTTAGGTGCCAGTATCAACTTAATGCCTTTAAGTGTGTGGAAGCAATTATCTCTCCCTGAGCTAGTCCCCACCAAAATGAATTTGGAATTGGCCAACCGTACGGTTGCTTATCCAGTGGGGATAGCCGAAGACGTCATTGTAGGAGTCGACAAATTCACCTTTCCTGCTGATTTCGTTGTCGTCGACTACGAGATGGACCCCCGTGTGCCACTAATTGTTGGTCGTCCATTCTTGAGGACCGATCGCACTCTCATCGATGTTGAATCCGGTGAGCTTATCATGAGAGTGGGTGACGATAAAGTAGTCTTCAACATGGGAAAGTTGTCTAAACAGCCTTATTCATATGAGAGTGTTAAATGCATTGACGTTCTTGATGAGGCTTGTGAAGAACACTTCATTGATGCTTGCAAAAGTATTCCTACCTCTCTTCCCAATGTTGAGACCGTGTCCTCCATTGCTTCATCATTGTCTCTATTTGGAGATAGTGATTTCTTTTGGAACAATCTTGAAGATACCATGGGAGATGTGCACTTACCTACTGATGATTCTCCCACCGATGGGGACGAAGACATGCAATTCTTTGAAAGCCTTCTCAACAAAGACAATCCTTCTCCACCATCTCCCACGGTTATTGCTATCGATGCCACGACTTTGAAAACGCCTCCCATCAGAAATCCTGCGGATTTAGAACTTAAGGAGTTGCCACCCCATCTCGAGTATGTGTTCCTTGACGAAGAGAAGAAGTCGCCAGTCATCATTGCTAAGGATTTGAAGGAAGAAGAAAAATCTCGCCTCGTTGCTGTGCTGAAAGATCATAAGAAGGCTATTGCTTGGAAAATTTCGGATATTCGTGGAATTGATCCTCACTTCTGCACACACAAAATTCTCATGGAGGACGACTTTAAGCCCACTATTCAAAGCCAACGAAGGGTGAATCCAAAAATCCATGAAGTCATCAAAACAGAGGTTATCAAACTTCTTGATGCGGGTATGATTTACCCTATTTCGGATTCACCATGGGTTAGTCCAATCCATTGTGTGCCCAAGAAGGGCGGAATAACCGTTGTTCCCAATGAACACAACGAGTTGATTTCCACTCGTCTCGTTACTGGGTGGAGAGTTTGTATAGACTACCACAAACTCAATGATGCCACGAGAAAGGATCATTTCCCTCTACCTTTTATGGACCAAATGCTTGAACGATTAGCGGGTAATGAATATTACTGCTTTCTTGATGGTTTCTCGGGTTATTTCCAAATACCCATCGATCCCCAAGATCAAGAGAAGAAAACATTCACTTGTCCCTATGGCACATTTGCTTACAAAAGGATGCCTTTTGGCTTATGCAATGCCCCCGGGACTTTCCAAAGGTGCATGTTAGCTATCTTCCATGACATGGTTTAACAAACCATGGAAGTCTTCATGGATGATTTCTCAGTCTTCGGGGATTCCTTCTCTTCTTGCCTTTCCAATTTGGAACGTATGCTGAAGCGGTGCGAAGACACTCGCCCTGTTCTGAATTGGGAAAAATGCCATTATATGGTAAAAGAAGGCATCGTGCTAGGACACAAGATCTCGAAAGCCGGTCTTGAAGTAGACCGTGCTAAAGTCGATGTTATCGCCAAGTTGCCTCCACCTTCAACCGTGAAGGGTGTGAGAAGTTTTCTGGGTCATGCGGGCTTCTATCGTCGATTCATCAAAGATTTTTCTCAAATCGCTCGCCCGATGACCCACCTCTTGGAAAAAGATACTCCTTTTATCTTTTCCAAAGAGTGTCTTGAAGCCTTCAACTCGCTTAAGGATAAGCTAACTAAAGCACCCGTCTTGGTTACCCCTAATTGGGAGCTGCCTTTCGAGTTGATGTGCGATGCTAGTGATTTTGCTATTGGTGCGATTCTGGGACAAAGAGTGAACAAACACTTCCAACCGATCCATTACGCTAGCAAGAAAATGACGGGGTCTCAATTGCATTACACGACAACCGAAAAAGAGCTTTTAGCTGTTGTCTATGCCTTTGAAAAATTTCGCCCTTATCTTGTCCTTTCCACCACTATCGTTTACACCGATCATTCCGCGCTGAAGTACTTGTTGACAAAGCAAGATTCCAAACCAAGACTTCTTCGCTGGGTTTTGCTACTCCAAGAATTCAAAATCGAAATTCGCGATAAGAAAGGAGCTGAAAACCTAGCCGCGGATCATCTCAGTAGACTTGAGGATCCTTACCAGGGGGATCATCCGAACAAAGAAATCAATGATTCTTTTCCCCTGTAGACCTTAATGTCTATCAATTCGACTGCTGATGAAACCCCGTGGTTTGCGGACATTGCAAACTACTTAGCGGGTGGAATTCTCGTTGACGGGTTAACATCCCAACAAAAGAAGAAGTTCTTTAAAGACATTAAGACTTACTTCTGGGATGCCCCGTATCTTTTCAAACAATGTGCTGACTTGATTATTCGACGATGTGTTGATGGACCGACAGCCTTACAAATCCTTGATGCTTGCCACAAAGGACCCACCGGTGGTCACTTTGGTCCCAACTACACCGCCAAAAAAGTGTTTGATTCGGGATTTTATTGGCCCTCCATCTATCGTGATGCTCACGATATGGTTAAAAAATGTGATGCTTGCCAAAAACAAGGCACGATCACACATAAAGACGAGATGCCTTAGAATTTCATTCAAGAATGTGAAATCTTTGATGTGTGGGGTATCGACTTTATAGGGCCATTCCCTTCTTCTAAAGGAAACAAATACATCCTTGTAGCCGTTGACTACGTTTCAAAGTGGGTTGAAGCCAAAGCTTTACCTACTAATGACGCAAGGGTGGTTTGTAACTTTTTGAAAGCTCTATTCGCTAGATTCGGTGTGCCTCGTGCCATTATTAGTGATCGTGGGACTCATTTTTGCAATGACCAATTTGCTAGAGTCATGGCTAAGTACGGTGTAAATCATCGTCTTTCCACAGCCTACCACCCACAAACTAATGGCCAGGCTGAAATATCCAACTGAGGACTAAAGCGGATTCTTGAAAGAACCGTGGGAGAGCATCGTGCCTCATGGGCTGATAAACTTGATGATGCTTTGTGGGCTTTTCGTACTGCTTACAAGACCCTGATCGGCTGTACGCCTTATCGTCTTGTGTACGGGAAAGCGTGCCACCTCCCTATTGAGTTGAAGCACAAGGCTTACTGGGCCTTGAATTGGGCTAATTTCGATATCAATAAAGCCGGTGATCATAGGAAGCTCCAACTCAATGAGCTGAATGAACTTCGGAATGAGGCTTATGAAAATTCTTTGATCTATAAGGAGAAGACTAAGTTCATTCACGACTCCAAGATTAAGAACCGAGAGTTCCAAGTTGGAGACAAAGTGTTACTCTTTAACTCTCGGTTGAAAATCTTCTCGGGCAAGCTCAAATCTCGTTGGTCCGGCCCATTCACCATTGCCCAAATTTTTCCATATGGTACTCTCGAGCTCGCTCAACCTAATGGACCTAATTTTAAGGTGAATGGCCAGCGAGTGAAGTTGTACCTTGGTGAGGACACCTCTCAGGAGGTGATTCCATCCCTCACCACGTTCCCCATGAACTAATTTTGGGTCGAGTCAGGCTCGTGACTCAGTTATAAAAAACAAGCGCTCCTCGGGAGGCAGCCCGAGTATCTATCCTTTTATGCTTTAACCTCCTAAGTGTAGGGGGACCTGTATAGGTGTTTGTCTTTGTGTGGTGATGTGATTACAGGGATGAATGCACTCTTGGAATCTTTGAAGAACCATGCTCCCGTGTTATCTGAAATCCGGTTCTATCTCTCAACTATCGTGATTTAATTTTCTTCATATTCACATTTGAAATTGATCACTTTAGTCGTCTCTTCCTTAACTCGAGTTAACCAACGTGCACAATGTCATAAGTGTAGGGGAGACTTTTCCCACATGCTTAAACATTGAGGACAATGTTTATCTTAAGTGTAGGGGGACTTCTATCGAAGTTTTAAGTGGACTTTTCCATGAAAATGCCTTCATTTAACCGGAAAATCATATTTTTCAACATTTTTCAAATTTTTAATTAAGTTTGGCCATTTAGTCGTAATTTTTAAATTTTTATCGTTGCTTTCATATGTATATATCCCGCAATAAAGTCAAAAATATTAATAAAGTGGTGTAGCTAGTTTAGAAGTCTTCGACATATTAGGCCCGTTGCGATTATTTTGACTCAACCCGAATAGACTTATCTAAGTTTATTCTAGCTAGTATCCTTAACCGTGTAGAGCTTAATTGGTTTATTAGGCTAAGCATCCACGAGTCTCATTACTTGAGATTTTAAATTGTGGAGGACGAGAAATGATAGAGTCAATTATAAGTCGTTATTCTTGCGCAAGCTCACTTGGTGTAATTATTTGCCTATTCTCCCATCACTTGTTAATAATTATCTGCAATAAGTAAGGTCGTACGATTTGAAAAGTTACTTAGCTTCTAGCCCAAGATCGTTTAAAAGTTGCTCGGTAATGATAAGAGTTCATAGCCAAGGCATAACTTATGAAGCGGGGCGCGAAGATTGGCTAGTCCGAAAAGGCCCTAACAAGGCATGAGGATTCCATTTTATTGCTGAAGATCCAAAAGTGATGTGAAAAGCATTATTCCTAAAATCAATATGAAGGATCAAGACTCACGACGAAAAGCAATCAACTGCCATAAAGATCATGGAGAAGTCTATCCGAAAAGACCCTAACAAGGTATGAGGATAAATAGATCCAAGTCCGAAAAGGAGGCGGATCGTTGTATCTCAAAATCCCAAATAGAGATTGAAGAAATAATCATGAAGTCGTGGTCAACAAAGTTGGAGTACCCCTCAAAAGTCTCCAAGTGAAGAAACTCTATTACGATGAGAAGACCATTATCTCAAGAACGTCTCTCCAGATATGAAGTATGAAGTACATGCCAAATATCGGCCCGAGAAAGGTCTCAAATCGTGAACCGAGTTATGCCAAGATATGAACTTTTTGATATCCCGAGAAGCAGTTTTAAGAGATTTTGTCCTTTAGCTAACTATTGATCAAATCGTCCTACTTTACTTTCAGCCTTAATAAACTATCGAAATAAGTCCAAAAATGCATCTTCATGATCATTCTAAGACAAAAATAAAATATAAGAGATACACCTAGGAATAAGGGAGTTTAAGCATTTAATTAAGCCATGTGTGTAAGTGTTTGAATCGCTAACTTATAATAACAATGATCTCGTTTTAAGCTTAGTTTGGGGAACGTGAAACTTGAGGGTGATAAATCTTCGCAGCACCAAAGCCCTAATGTAAGTCCTTGATCTCTTTGCAAGTTATTTCCATGTAGCTATTTTCAAGTGAAAATGGTTTTCTATCCTTTTTATTCCTTTAAAGTTTGAATTTCTTTTAGTACTTTAAATTTTTGTTTAGTAGCATTTGAATAAGGCCAAGGTTGATTAATTATGAGAAAAGTGTAAAATTGCTTTATCACTAAGCATTGCATGAGGGCATGGCAATGGTTAAGTGTAGAGGATTTGATAGGTGTGTAAACACCCATCCTTTTACCACTTAATTCTGGCTAAAACGAGACCAAAACACGTATTTAATATCATTTGTTTGGAATTATGCGTGGTTTTTGTGTTTATTGTGTTTTCAGAGCCAACCGGATGGATAATGGAGAAAACATGGGATTGCACGGGTTTTAACGAAGAAAAAGACTCAAGATGAAGTCTATTGTCCAAGAGACGCAAAAGATTTGAAGTCACTGGGCCGATTCGAAGATTTATCGAAGAAAAGGACCAAAGATGGAAGATTTACATAAGTCGAAGAAACTCAAGTCTATTAAATGAAGAAATTAAAAGACGAGTTAAAATTTATCGACAACAAATCCCGAATCAGAATCGAAAACGTCAACTTTTCTGAAAAGACGAGAAGACAAGAAGAACGGGAGAAAGCCCACTCACCTACCAAAGGGGACACCTATATAAAGGGATCCCCTCACACATTTAGGAGAGTTAGTTTTCAGTTTTTTTTTCCTCCTCTTTTTTCTCTCTTGTTCGTAGGAATCACCAACACCAATAGGGTGTTTGGTGATTTTGATCTTTGATTTTCAACCTTGTAATTTTAAATCTTTGTTTTGTGATTGTTAAAACATTAATCATCAATACAAGTTCTTGTTTAATCTTTCCATTTCATCTTGTTCATCATCATCTTTCATTACAAGTTCTTAAGTTTTTATTTGATTGATTTAATTTTCAAAAGTTGTTGGGTTTTGTGTTTTTATTGATGGGATTTGTAGTTTATGGTTAGTAGATGCTTAGTGATTAGTTTATTTAAGTTTTTGGTGAAAAACTTGGTGATTTTTGGATTAAAATTTATTTCCCCTGTTCTTCGGGTTAGTTACTGTATTCGTGTTTCCCAGACTTCCGGATGAACACAAAACTTCCGGATGAACACCAAAGTTCCGGATGAACAAGAAAGTTCCGAATCAACTTCTCTTTGAAAAGTTCCGAATGAGTTTAAATTTTTAAGTTCCGAATCAATTTTTAAGTTCCGAATGAATTTTCCTTTTAAAACTTCCGAATGAGTACAACATTCCGGATGAACCAAACTTCCGAATCAAAGTTCCGGATGAACCAAAGTTCCGAATAAAGTTCCGAGTAAAGTTCCGGGTGAAAGTTCCGAACCAACTTCCGAAGAAAATTCCGAATCAAGGTCAAAGTTCCGAATCAATTTTCTTTTAATCTTACTACTGTTCCTTTTTTGTATCTGTCTTAATATTTCTCATTTCTTCTTCATTTTATATTTTAAGTTTAATTTTAATTCCAGTTTATTTTAATTCAAGTTTTCATTAATTGTCATAAATTTGATTGCTTTTAAATTCAAGTTTACATTTTCGTGCATTTAAACTTTTCGTAGATTAAAACTCCAATTCCTTTTTAGTAACCAAGAACAATCATTCCACTTAAGGCCGAGATCAATTCGAGAGGATATCGAGAAAACGAACTTTCAACTAGTAAAAATCTTAAATATCAAGAATGAAAGGAGGTTCCAAGCTATTGAGAAGAGGATGAATGACCAAATGAAACGTATATCGGGAGAACAAACCAATAGGCTTTTAGTGGTATTAAATCAAAGACCACAAGGGGCTTTACCTTCCAACACATAAACAAATCCAAGGGCAAATGTCAATGCTATTACAACAAGGAGTGGAAAAACAACAAAGGATCCTTCACCTCCTAAACCTCCTATTGTTCCATCCACTTGTGCTCCTACTTGTGACAAGCCTTCTACCTCTACTTCACTTCCTCAAAATGCTCCCATTCACTCAAACACACCTTCTCAACCCATTCATACTTCTCCTTTACCTTCCACACCTCCCAATGAAGAAGTTAACAAAGACAAATCTTCCACTACCACACCTATTCTACCTACACCAAAACCTACTCTTCCATATCCTTCAAGGTTGAAAAAGGACAAATTAAAGAACAAGGATGACATCCAAGTTTCCAATTTCTTAAGGATGTTCAAGCAACTCAACATCAATATATCCTTTGCGGAAGCTCTTGCTTATATGCCAAAGTTTGCTAAGATGTTCAAGGATTTACTCTCAAACAAAGAAAAATTGGTTGATTTGCCCAACACATCCCTTAATGAAAATTGTTCCGCCGTGCTACTTAAAACCTTACAAACAAAACTTGGAGATCCGGGGCGTTTCTTGATACCTTGTAATTTTCCCGGTGTTGAAAATTGCATGGCTTTGGCGGATCTAGGGGCAAGCATTAACCTCATGCCTTTATCGGTTTGGAAAAAACTCTCTCTTCCCGAGCTCACTCCCACTAGGATGACTCTTGAATTAGCCAACCGAACCATAGCTTACCCCGTAGGTATAGCGGAGGATGTGTTTGTAGGTGTGGATAAGTTTACATTTCTGGTCGACTTTGTAGTGGTTGATTATGACATGGATCCTAGAGGTTCCTTTGATTGTTGGTAGACCGTTTTTGAGAACGGGTCGTACTTTGATAGATGTGGCGGAAGGAGAACTAATTATGAGAGTAGAAGATGAGAGAGTAGTGTTTAAGTTAGGGAAAGTTTGTGATAGGAAAGAGGCTAAAGAGTCTAGACCTTGTGAGACGATTAACATTGTTGATGTGTTAGATGAGGTGTGTGATGAACATTTTCATGATGCTTGTAAGAGTACTAGTGATGAGATGCCCCATGTTGAAACCGTGGCCTCAATTGATCCCTCTTTAACACCTTTTGGAGTGAGTGATTTCCTCTTGGAGGAATTTGAGTCAAACTTTCTTGGTGATGATGATTCTCCCATTAATTGGGAAGAAGATATTCTTACAATCCAAAAGTTGCTCAATGAGGACCCTATTCCTTCTCCTATTCCACAAGAAGTTACCATTGAGGATCCTTCCATAGTAAAACCTTCCATAGAGAGTCCACCTCCTATTGAACTTAAGGACCTTCCATCCCACCTAGAGTATGCTTTCTTAGAGGGCGAAGACCAATTACCTGTAATCATTGCTAAATAATTGAAAGAGAATGAGAAGGAGCAACTTATTGAAGTCCTTAAGAAACACAAGAAAGCCTTAGCATGGAAAATATCCGACATAAGGGGAATTGATCCACATTTTTGTACACACAAAATCCTTATGGAGGATGACTATAAACCCGCCATTCAAAGTCAAAGGAGAGTTAACCAAAAAATCCATGAGGTTATTAAGAAGGAAGTGATTAAACTCTTAGATGCGGGTATGATTTACCTCATTTCCGACTCTCCATGGGTTAGCCCGGTGCATTGTGTTCCAAAGAAGGGTGGAATCACCGTGGTACCTAATGAGAACAATGAGCTTATCCCTACGAGACTTGTCACCGGTTGGAGAGTTTGTGTTGATTATAGGAAACTCAATGAGGCGACTAGGAAAGACCATTTCCCATTACCTTTTATGGATCAAATGCTTGAACGCTTAGCAGGAAATGAGTACTATTGCTTTCTTGATGGCTTTTCGGGTTATTTCCAAATACCCATTGACCCTAAGGATCAAGAAAAGACCACATTCACTTGTCCTTACGGTACATTTGCTTATAAGAGGATTCCTTTTGGCTTATGTAATGCACCGGGGACATTTCAAAGGTGCATGATGGCGATTTTCCATGACATGATAGAGCAAACAATGGAGGTTTTTATGGATGACTTTTCCGTCTTTTGAAATTCATTTACCTCATGTCTCACCAATCTTGAGAGAATGCTTAAGCGTTGTGAGGAAACACGTTTAGTGCTTAATTGGGAGAAATGTCACTTTATGGTGAAAGAGGGAATTGTTTTAGGGCACAAAATATCCAACAAGGGATTAGAAGCGGATCGAGCTAAAATTGATGTGATTGCTAAGCTTCCCCCACCCACCTCGGTTAAAGGTGTGAGGAGTTTCTTAGGTCATGCGGGATTTTATAGGCGCCTTATACAAGATTTTTCTAAGATATCTAGACCGATGACTCACCTCTTAGAAAAAGAGGCTCCTTTCATTTTTAACCAAGATTGTTTGGATTCTTTTGAGACTCTTAAGGAGAAATTGACTAAGGCTCCTGTTTTGGTTTTTCCAAATTGGGAATTACCTTTTGAGCTTATGTGTGACGCTAGTGATTATGCGGTGGGGGCCGTCTTAGGACAAAGAGTGAATAAGCATTTCCAACCTATACAGTATGCGAGTAAAACTATGACCGGTGCACAACTTCACTACACTACCACGGAAAAAGAGTTGCTTGCTATAGTATATGCTTTTGAGAAGTTTAGACCATACCTTGTGCTCTCCAAAACCATAGTGTATACGGATCATTCCGCTCTCAAGTATCTTATGACAAAACAAGATGCTAAGCCTCGGCTTTTGAGATGGGTTTTGTTGCTTCAAGAGTTTAAGATAGAAATTCGTGATAAGAAAGGGGCCGCGAATTTAGCGGCGGATCACTTGAGTAGACTTGAGCATCCTTTTCAAGGAGATTTACCACATCAAGAAATCAATGAATCCTTTCCATTAGAGGAGCTCATGTCTATCTCTTCCCAAGAGGATGCCACTCCTTGGTTTGCGGATATCGCAAACTATCTTGTGGGTAATGTGCTTATTGAGGGTCTTACTTATCAACAAAAGAAGAAATTTCTTAAGGAAGTTAAGTACTACTTTTGGGATGATCCTTATTTTTTTAGGCAATGTGCGGACCAAATCATTAGACGGTGTGTAGATGGGCCCGAGGCATTTAAGATCTTAGAAGCGTGTCATAAAGGACCTACGGGTGGACATTTTGGGCCCAACTATACCGCCAAGAAAGTCTTTGATTCGGGTTACTATTGGCCTTCCATTTACAAAGATGCCCATGAAATGGTGAAATTTTGTGATGTGTGTCAAAGACAAGGAAAAATTACGTAACGTGATGAGATGCCACAAAATTTTATTCAAGAGTGTGAGATATTTGATGTGTGGGGCATTGATTTCATGGGACCTTTTCCATCCTCTAAGGGAAACAAGTATATACTTGTGGCGGTGGATTATGTGTCAAAATGGGTGGAGGCTAAAGCCTTACCTACCAATGATGCTAGAGTTGTTGTAAAGTTTTTGAAACAATTGTTTGCTAGATTTGGTGTACCTCGGGCCATCATAAGTGATCGTGGTACGCACTTTTGTAATGATTAATTCACGAGAGTTATGAAGAAATATGGAGTTAATCATGGACTTTCGACCGCGTATCACCCTCAAACAAATGGTCAAACCGAGGTCACAAATCGTGGTTTAAAGAGAATTTTAGAGAGAACGGTGGGAGAACATCGAGCTTCTTGGTCGGATAAGCTTGATGATGCTTTGTGGGCGTTTAGGACGGCTTTTAAAACACCAATTAGTTGTACTCCTTATAGGCTTGTCTATGGAAAAGCGTGCCACCTCCCATTCGAGTTAGAACACAAGGCATCTTGGGCTCTCAAGTGGGCTAACTTTGATTTAAACCAAGCCGGTTCCCATAGGAAAGATCGACACAATGAGATGGATGAATTGAGAGCCAATGCCTATGAAAATTCTTTGCTTTACAAGGAAAAGACTAAGAAATTGCATGATGCTAAGATCAAGAATCGTGAGTTCAAAGTTGGAGTGCCGGTTCTCCTCTTTAACTCAAGGTTGAAACTTTTTGCGGGCAAGCTTAAGTCGAGATGGTCCGGTCCATTCACTATTGCTCAAGTGTTTCCATATGGAACTCTTGAGTTGTCACAACCCGATGGTCCAAATTTTAAAGTGAATGGTCACCGTGTGAAGCATTATTTTAGGGAGGACATTTCCGTTGAAATGGTCCAAGAGATCCCCATTTTCCCCATGAATTGATTCATTGAGGGACGAGTCGAGCTAGAGACTCATTAACTCAAGCATTGTATAACTAGGTTTAGAGTGTTGTAGGTTAGAAATAAAAGGTATAGACTTGGAGATAAGTGTAGGGGAGACCTTCTTTTGTCTTCATGATTGTTTGTAGGGTTGCTCACTCATTTCATGCTTTGGAGATTATGGAGGAGGCCCTTGTATCCGGTTCACTTCGTTACTATTGTGATCTTTCATTGACACCTTGTGCTTAAACATGATTTCACTAATAGTTGCCCTTTCCTTAACTTGGGTTAAGCAAAGTCTATTCATTGTCATAAGTGTAGGGGAAGTTTTTATACTTCCATGCTCTTAAACATTGAGGACAATGTTTAGCTTAAGTGTAGGGGGTCTTCTATCAAAGTGACCTTACCTAGAACTTGTCATTGTCTCTCATGATAACTTGGAAAATTGGATTTTCAAACATTTTTCAAATTTTTGATCTACTTTGGCCACCAAAAATATGCATTCATAATTTTTTTCATCAATCATTTTTCATTGGCATATCACATTTGCATTGTATATATTTCTTCTTTTAGTTTTCATCAAAAATATATAAAAAGAAAAAAAAAATATAATAAAATATGGTTTTAACAAGTTTATATTTCTTTGACATATTAGGCCCGCCATGGATATTTTGACTCAACCCGAGTTTGTTTATCTTAGCATTCTCTAGCTAGTATCCTTAACCATGTAGTCCTTCATTGGTCTATTAGGCTAAGCATCCACCACTCTCATTATTTGAGATTTTAAATTTGTGGAGAATGGGAAATGATAGAGTTGAAGCAAGTATAAAAGGGCTAGATAAACTTCATGATAATTACTTGTGGCTAAACCTTTCTCTTCTTTGCCTCTATTTTCTTCACATGTATATAACTGTTAATAAATAATCAAGAACGGTTTTAATTAGTTTGTAATCTCTTATGCATTTTTGTCTAATCATTCATGGTTGATATAAGTGCGTCTTAAGATTCTAAGTTAGAACGTTTTATGTGTACTAGACTTATGTCATGCTCAATATTTAGCGGGTGTTTTTCCTTTTATTCTTTTCAAATTTCTTAGTGAGGAATAAAGAAAAATAAGAGCGGCTTACAAAAAAATGAGTGGCTAGAAAAAAAAAGAAAAAAAATAATTATACAAGACTCCCAAGAGGGGCAGTGTGGTGTTAATTATAGTGACTATTGAGTTCCAATATTACCTTGACGGGTTGCGGGGATTTAATAGATTGCTCCAATCCAATATTACCTTGACGGGTTGCGGGGTTGAAGATCCAAAGTCTCAAAAAGATGGCGGATGTAAATTATTGCGTGAGTTTTATTTTTCTTTCCTTAGCGAGTGTGTAGCTACTTATGAAAGTATGACATGAGGATTTTACACATAAGGCGAATGACTTATTATTCTTGAAACGGACTTGTATTAATTGTGAGCGGTTTTTCAAGTAATGGATGAGAGGATTACTTAGGATTAAAACCGTGCTTCCTTATTTTTGGATTTTGCAATTCTTATACTTCACACTTGAATAAATGACAAATTTGCCCACAAGCAGTTTGCTCAAATAATAACCGGTTCCACATTTAATTGTCATGAATAAGTTGATGCACTTTTTACTTGTGAATGCAATGATCCTATTTTTAAGCTTGGTATGGGGAAAGTGAAACTTGAGGGTGATAAATGTCCATGGTACCCAAGCCCTAATCAAAGTCATTGAATTCTTTATGAGTTACTTCCATCAAAACCATTTCAAGAAAAACCAAAAAGATATAGATAGAATTATATTTTGTTCATTGCATTGTTAAAAGTCAAAATCATGCATCATGTAGTTTAGAGTAGTGTAGATGCATTCCATATGGCCAAGGTGGATTAATTATGAGGAGAATGTAAATTTGTGCTTTGAAATATATAGTATTGCATGAGGACATGACAATGTTCAAGTGTAGGGGATTTGATATGAGCTAAAACTCATATCAATTTATCAACAAATAACCCTAAAACATGAAGCAAAATACCAATTTATCTTGTAAAAACAGTATTATGTGGTATGTTTGTGTTTGTGTACACTTGTGTAGGTAAAAGGATGCATTTTCAAGCAAACAAGGAATAATCAAGCTTAATTTGATGAAAAAGACAAAGAAGGATCAAAAGTGACAAGACTTTGAAAGTGCAAGGACCTATCTTGACAATCTGCCAAAGATGAAGGACCAAAGTGTAAATATTTAAAAGTCAAGATCATAGTCAAATTTGGTCAACTCTCAAGTCAACTCAGTCAAAGGACCAATTTTGTTCAAGAATGAAGTTTGAAGTACCAAATATGCCAAAGAAATGAAGTGAATAGCTCAAATTTATAATATGCCAAAGTCAAGGGATCAATTCTGCCATTTTTGGAAAGTTAATACAAGTGTGATCCGTGTTTTAAACTTTGGGCCAATGAGAAGCCAAGGAAGAGTGGTCCTGGATTGCCACATCATGGCATTTAATACCCACTAGCGCCGCCAGTCTTAAATGAGTGAATCATAACAGTGCAATCCGTGTGCTACCTCCACAGCCTATGAAGACTTGACACGTAGCATTTTCAAACAAACAAAATTTCCAGGATCGATTTGGAGCTAGAGGCAATTTCATGGAATGATATAAACATCAAACTTGCTCAAAATCAAGAGAGGAATCCATTGGTCATAACCAATTAACCTGAAATCAACTCCACAAAGAATCCCCAATTTGAGTTCATACCTGCAAAATCAATTAAGCAGATTTATGACACGTGGAAGTCTGGGATTGGCTCCAAAACGTCACCAACCCTAACTTCTCTTCCTCTGAAGTCTATAAATAGCCTGATTAGTCCTCATTTCAGTAGTAGTAGAAAAGTGTGAAAACACACACACTTTCTTGTTCTTTCACCATTTTTCTTAGTTTTTAGCTCAACTACTCAAGAGTCTGACACACTCTTAAGTTAGTTAGTTAGTTTGTAACCACTTAACAGCTTTGTAACTACTTTTCCATTAATAAAATTCAAATTCTTACTTTCCCGCCAAAACTCCTTACCTTCTTTACTGTTCATCTCCTACTACCATTGTTACTCTTGTTGCTGTTTTGAGTTTGTTATGATCATACCTTGATCATAACTGACTTTGTATGAAGATTGTAGCTGTTTGTTGATTTCAGTCCAAGTTCATAGCAAATTTGAAGAATTCAAGCCATTATGATGATTCTTGTTGATGATGAGTAGCTGTTTGACTGATTGTAGATAGTTGAATCTAGTGCTAAGGTGGTGGTTAGCACTAGACTAGAGAGTTCAGCACTCCTCTACTGCTCAAAGGTTACTACAATAGGTGCAAACGCCTCTTGTTTTGGTTCCACTCAATTTTCAAAATGCATGCTTCATTCCTAGCTAAGATCTTTGTTGACTGCATGATAAAACTTGTTTAGTCTGCTCTTGAATTGATTCTAGTTAGTTTGTAGCTTAAGTGTAGCTAAATCTGCTTCTTAGTTTTGTTCTCAACCTGTTTTTAGCTTATTTCAGTAAATTTTTGCTTTGCTATCCTTTTTGAGTTCTAGTAGCTTCAAATACTTGCAACTAGCTTCCATACATTTCATTTTGGTCACTGAATTTAGTGTGCTATAGCTTTTCATTCAGTTCAAACTTGTACTCAAAAAGTCTTCACAAAATTCCAAAAAGATCAGCTTAAGTAGTGTTTGGCATTAGCTATTGTTTGATAATCAAGTGTAAGAAATTGCTTAATTTTGCTTGAATTTCAGTTACAAAGTCATAACTAAAGGTTTTGAGTCATTTTCAAGTCAATTGCTAAGTCAAAAAGGCAAATGGCATTGTAAAAAGTTTGGGTCATTTTCAGTCAGTTTTGTTCAAAAGAAGTTGTCAAATTCATTTACTTAGCATTTACTTGTTTCTTAATGAAATTCCATCAAACCAGTTCTCAAATCTAGTTCATAATATGAAGTTTCAGATTCCATAAGCATTTTGTACAGTATTCAGTAAACAAGTAGGAATAAGCAAAAATCTAAACTGATAAGCAAATGAATGTTTCTGTAACTTGAATTCTGCTTTTTCATATCTCTCAATCCTATTCATAAACTAGTCAAATTTCTTTTACAAATTCACTTAGTTAGTGCTGGTGGTTGATTTTTGAGATTTTGAGCTTTTTGAAAAAAACTTGGTCAACGCTGGTCAACATAAGCCAAATTTTAGCTTATTTCAAATTCCAAGCTTATTACTGGATGATTTTGAACAAGACTTGATTTCCCGTTCATAATTTGAGCTCATTAATCAGTTTCATTACAAAAATCCAGTTATGCATGTCTAGATTTCTTTAGAACTTATTTTGTGCTTATTGGAAAGTACTTATCAGCTTTTTAGTTAGTTTCATCAAATTTCCTTTTACAGGTCTAGCTTATTTTTGATTTTAAGCAATTTGCAAGTGGTTTGAACAATTTTGGTTGAGTAATAAGCTCAAACGAGCTTATTTGTTTTTGAAACCCGTTTTTGCTTATAACTTTTCGATAATTGCATTTCAATCCTTCTTGTATTAAACTTCTTTAAAACTTGGCTAAACTTACTAGTTTTTAGGGTTTTCATTAATCAGGTCCCTTAACTTTCATAGTTTGTTAAAATCAGTAAAGTAGTTTGGAATTTGTTAAGAATTGGTTAGTTAATTGCATAGTTTTCAATTTCAGTCCTCATAGTTTGCTGATTTTACACTTTCAGTCCCTTGTACTTGTTAGTTTTACATTTTGAGCATTTACCTTTCATAGAATTTACATTTTTAGTCCTTTTAGTTGTAAAATTTACATTTTGAATTTTACTTGAATAAATACTTGGTATTTGCACGATGTTTTACATATAAGTAGTCAATATTTTTCAGTTTTGCAAGGCATTGTTTGAATTAGCAAATAGAATATCCAAAAAATATTAACAACCAAAAACAGTTAAAAACCCGATATTGTTAGGACTTTCAATTAGACAAGAACTAAGAAAAACGAACTGCATTATACACAATATCAACATGACATGTGAAACATATCGTGAACATAGAATATAATGGCGGTAACGCCAAACGCTACAAGGTGAGACGTGGAATATGACGTGAAACGTCTATCTGATGATGGAGAGTTATACTAAACTTGGGTCTGGTCTCTCAAGTTCTTGCAAAACTTCCCAGAACGAAATGAACGTAAAATCGTAAGCCCAGATATGATCATGAACGTGAATAGTGTCATGAACGCGAGCGCGAAAGCAAGTTGTGGAATCAGAATAAAGACGTGGAGTAACTGAGGAGCATAATTATGAATATTTGTCTAACTCGATAACTGATGAATTTCCAAGTGATCGGATGAGCCTTGGCTGGAACATGTCCGATCAATCTGTTAGTTCTAAAATCCTTGCGGATGTAAGAATTTTGCAGACTTGATCAAACTGTTTGTAATAAACCAGATAGCATCATGCTTCTTCTGAGTTTGCGTTAAACTGGTAACCAAAATCCATGGAGATCTTGTCCCATTTTAGTTCACAATTTCAGATGATGAAACATCCCAGTTTGTTGGTGTCCTGTCTTAGCTTGTTGGTATGTCAGGTACATAGATATGGACGTAGCTGTATCCTGCTTCGTAGAAACTTGATACATAGGAGGTTGCGAAACTCTGAGTCTCTGAATCTAGACTTCTCCTAGCGTAGGATTTCCTAGAACACCTAATGTAGTGTAGGGTTCTCTTCTTTACGCATAAGCAGAGTCGTGGTAAGATTAAACGTAGGAACCCATGTGACTCATCGTGTCACTGTAATCAAACAGAATTGATATTGGAACAATTTCTAGGGTAAAATTTCTCTCGTCAAGAATTTGCAACATAGTGCAGATATGGTCTTCCTGTTCTTCTCTAGGCTTAAAGGAAATCAGGTTATCCTCAATGAAAACGCAGATGAATTTGTTTAGGAGTTCATTGAAACTCAATTTATTAAGTCCATAATGTTGTTGGAGCATTTATGAGACTAATTCAAAATCATAAATCTAGCATGACCGAGTCGTGTACGAATAGCAGTCATGGACATGTCCTGCTTTTTCACTCGTCACTGTTGGCAGCATGAGTTCGATCTTGGAAAAGTGATTAACACTATACGGTTGATTGGACATGTCGTTAATACGTGGAGGAGAATAACGGTCATGAATGGTGATTTGTTTAAAATCGACGGTAGTCGACACATAATCTTATGTTACTGTCCTTCTCCTTGAAGGTTCTTCTGGAGTGTAAGGAACAATTTTGGAATTATGCGTAAAAGGACTTTAGTAGTCGTGTCTTACTGACCACTAGAACATTTTAGCAATCATGGCTAACAAAGCACATGCTTGAGAAGCATAGATAATTTGTACAGATTTTCCTGATGGAGAATCAAGCTGAATGTATTCAGGGGCCTGAATACTACTGTACCTAATTATGAATCGTAGCATGGTGTGTTGTTCATAGTCCATAATTAGGATAAAATTCATCTCGTGTCTGTCCGAGGAAATGCGTTAGCAACTTGGATCTCATCATTAAACTGAAGGAAAACCTTCGTATGTGTGGGAATACGAAAGGCGTCCTTCATGGTCATGAATATATGAACTATGGTGAAAGAAATGAAAGTGACATCGGCAACGTGACAGTTCTCACTGATGCGCCGATAATGGTATTGAAATTCTTGTGGCCTGATTAATACATGGCACAACAAAATAGATATACCCTTGGAGGGTACCCTGAATCTCTTAGAAATGTTCCATAGTTGGATGTGAGTCATGTGTCTTGACTCGTTCCTTGGAACTATAAGCATAACATATGTCTTGACTGGTGTCTTGACATGTGTCTTCAGGAGGTATACGTGAGACATGTGTCTTGACTGATGTCTTGACAAGTGTCTTCAGAAAGTATATGTGAGACATGTGTCTTGACTGATGTCTTGACATGTGTCTCGAGATGTGAAACAAATATAACCACAATATAAGGTTATTATACCAGAACTGGCGGATCGGTTGGACTACTAATCCTTGTATTTCTGATCACGTCCGTGGCCAGAGTTTCCGTTGCGATTTCTAGGATAGTTGCTGTCATACTAGTGGTTACTATCGTCCTGTCTGTCAGTTCCATGATGGTCATTCTCATGACCGTGATTCATGTAACTATTCAGCTGAGTGGCCGGCTGGTACCGGTTTGCACTCATATGGCTGAAATGACAGCCGAATGACGTTGACATGTAACTAAGAATTAGGGACAAAGATTGATGGAAATCGTCTGATGGTGAAGCATCTTCTCGTCCAATTGCTTTGCTCTGACGCCTTTGTCTTCGTCTTGTAGGATCTCCAGGTTGTGAACAGCATCCGCATCTCGTAGCGTCTCCGAACGTCAGCAGCATCCACCTTTAGTAACATCTCCCAGTTATGAGCGGCATCATCAATCTTGTAGAATATCATCAATTGAAAATACGCCTGAGATGATTCAGAATCGACTAGCAAATACTCGCGAAGTATTGCAAGTGGAATACAAATGGATTTAGGTACATGTAATATACATGGAATACGGTACGTGGAGTACACGTGGAATGCACATGAAATGAGCGGTATGGGGTTGATCATTTATCTTGATTTAAGGAAAGTATATCGGTTAAACGGTTAGGAAAACCATCATGATAACCTGGCAGTATTAGCATAGACATCATTCTGGTTGTATCGAGAAACGTTAAAGTGTGGTTACACAAAATTCAACGATGATTTGCCTGACAGCATGATCAATGAAAACCAACCATGACTATCATGAAAGCAGAATTCAATGAAATCCAACAATTCCTTGCATAAAAGCATAAATAACAAAAGAAGCGTAAGACGTAATCAACATGAAGACGGAATTATCATGAAGATACATGAAACAATCTATCATGAAGGAGTGTATAACATAATCAGCATGAAACTGAAGTTAACCATGACAGTATGAAAACATACTTGACATAAAAACATAATAACTTATGAGGGGACATGAAAAAAAAATTATGCCAATTTAAATCATGAGAAACATTTTATGCATGAATGCGTAATGTAGTTTATAAAACCTTTATATGTGCGAGGGAACGCCTATGGGTCGGTTCCAAAACAAAAGACATGGCGAGGGGACGCCTATGGGTCGGTCCCAAAGTTAAAAGTTTCGATAAAAGCACATGCGACTAAATAGGGCCAGTCCTGTAACAACCATTACTTAGTCATAATCCCTGCAACAATGATACATGAAACATAAATAAATGAAACTCATCTGTCAACACTTATCAGAAAAAAAATTTATGTGACTAATTATGAACTACTGGGGTTCAGTCCACATAGCAACAGTTCACGAGGAACATTATGCATGAAACAATAGCACATAAAAATATGAATGACGGTTGTCCATCCATATTAGTAAAACAATATCGATGAAAACATAAAGGTTAAAACCTCAAAGTGCTGAAAACATCATGGTTAAAACAACAATGCGCTGAAAACATCAATACGTGGAATAACAAACGTTGGCTTAGGAAGCTCCTGGTGACTACCCACTAGTCACAGGTCGAGTTTTAGAGCCTACAGGTCGAAGCCTTGGCTCTGATACCATAATTGTAACACCCCATTTTGATAAATGGAATGTCACGCGTAATTATGGCGTGTCATCAAAGCATACAAGGATAAATGCCTAAACATTACATGACCATAGGGAAAACCAGAATCAAACATCGGTTCCCAAACATAAGCCCAAAACATAAATAAAATAAATGAACAAAAAGAAAGACTAGACAAGCATAAATATGAAGGCAAGAGGAGAAGGAATCTAAGGTAGCTCCCATCCTATGCGTGTCCTCCAAATGCTCCAGTCAGTCCTTGAGTACCTGCCGTTTTGGGACATGGAAAGGAAAGTAACGGCTGAGCAAAACGCTCAGTGCACGGATATAGACATAGTATAAATGACTAAAACATAATAAAGACTTAATAGCAGCGGGAATGTATAAGTCCTAGAAAACCTGGAACATGTTCATAAAACTGGTTTTATAGTTTGAAAAGCCTTATGTTTATCTTATGAAAACTGTTTAACATATTTTACCGTTAGCCAATATAGGTCATGAAAATCCACCGTGCATGAATACTTGGACGGGTGACCTCATCATGCAAATTAGAGGGGCTGCCTCTAATTTAATATACTGGATTTTTGGTAGGAGGGATCAGCTCCTTGTGAAGGATGCAAGGCACACACCACATTCACCATGAAATCCTGACTGAAAACATGTAACTAGGATGCACCCATACGCCCCACATGATAAATATAAAATAAATGGCCAAAAGCTGAAGGGACGCCACGAGCAATCACTCCGCCGTGGTGAAGTCGTAACATCAGTGCCTCTAATGTTATGGTTTTGGTACCTCCATAACTAGGTGAAACTGGTCATGCATGTATATGGCTATAGGTAATCTTAACTAAACATAAGCAATCAAACACGTAACTTATACTACGGGAAAACAGTTGGCTGCATACGGGAAATCCTAATAAGGAAAGAATGTCCATACTGAAAGGACGGGAATCCGTACCTTATGTCCAGTGAACGAAGAAGATGAACTGAGAGGAATCCTACTTTCGTATCACTAGTGCTACATAAATACATACATGAATAAGTATCTGCTTACTAAATACGTAGCTGGTTTTATGTCATGTCTTAGCTTATTTTATGTGTTCTTACCATGTTTTACTGTTTTAAAGCCTTAAACCGTGTTTATCTTATATTATGTTAAATCTGATTAAGTATTTTTGGTATTTCATGTATTATAATACTTACTGTGTAATAATAAGTAACTTTCCAAAAATAGCAGGTTTCCTAAAATAGAAAGTTTCCAAAAATAGGAAGTTTCCAAAAATAGAAAGTTTCCAAAAATAGAAAGTTACCAAAAATAGAAAGTTTCCAAAAATAGAAAGTTTCCTAAAATAGAAAGTTTCCAAAAATAGATTTGCTGCCTTATTAAATTAAGTTTCTAAAAATAGAAAGTTTCCATAATTAGAAATAAGCTGGTTAAATAAGCTAAGTATATAAGCCTAAGTGTTTTCATGATTATTTTTTAAGTCATATGATATAATGTATAGTTTAATAATTATTCCATGTAATTAAATTAAACTATAGGTTAAAATATTTAATTAAAGTATAACATGTTTTTAATTAAATAAAGTTAAATACTTAGGTTAAAACATGTATTATTACATAATAATAATATAACCTAAGTCATGTTAATTAATTAATTATAATCATGGTTTTTAAATAATTAATTAATTATAAGTCTAAAATATAAAATACTTAGGTTAATTAATTTCATGATTATTAATAATTAAAATAACCTAAGTCATGTTATTAAATTAATCATGTCATTTTATTAATTTAATTTTTAACATAAGATTATAAAACATAAAAACTAAACATACACCATGAACCGGATCTAGAATCAAAACCTTGAACCGGACATGAAATCGACACCGTACCCCGAACCAAATGGGGGTACCCCGTGTCTTGATGCTGCCATGGGACCCACACCCACCAACCGAGACCATATGGTCTTGGTGGTAGTCGGATGGCCAAACCGAAACCCCCTTGGGTTCGGTGTAGGCCGCGGCTAAAACAAACACCCCTTAAAACCATACTTTTGATTTAATTAAACCTTAATTCATGTTAGATCCATGTTTATTTATTAGGTTTTTGTAAAAAACATAACATGTTCTTGATTTATTAAAAGATCAAATCAAAAGAAAAGGTTTAAAAAGGATTTATCGTATTCGTGGATCAAAAGGACGAAGAATAAACACGATCACCAACTAATATTCCAAGATCAAAGATCAACAACCACCTCCTTGTGGTGTTCTTAGGGTGGCGGCCAAAAAGAGAAGAGAGAGGAGGGTTTTAGGTTTTTTCTAAAATCTTCTGTAAATGTAAAAAGTAAGTAGTGTAAAAATTATTTAACCCTTTTAGTAAAATTTACAAATGGGCTTGGCCCATTTGTCCTTGTAGCCGCGGGTAGGGGGCCCCACTTGGGGTACCCGTACCTTTTTCCGTGTCTCGATGTTAAGTTACACGTTCATGATTATTTGTGTTCGCGTTTTAAGTGTTCTCGTTACGTAAATTCCGTGATCTAATATATTTAATTACGCTTGTAATAAATATATATACGTAATTAATAATAGTTCGTGTTTTAATTACGTTCATGATTTCATGATCGCATGTTCGTGATTAATTATTGTCAAATAATTATTACGTGCTCGTGCGTAGTAAATACTTATCGTGTTCTAACACGTACGTAATACGTAAAATCCTAACACGTAATCGTAATCATGCTATAATAGGAAAGTTTTAATCTAGTACGTACGATCTTAAGGGTACTATTCATGGTAAAAGCATGCGGGTTTTACACTTAAAATCAACACAGGGTATTCCAAGGTATTTGCACAAGCTTTGTAGGCCGAGTTAGATACTAGGACAGACTTAGCTGAAGCTGAAGAAAGAATCAAGAATGATGATTATTGAAGGATTTCACAGCTGAATTTTACCTTCATGTTTTATTTTACTTTTGTATTGTACTTGTAATTTCCTTTAAGTATTAATAAAATCATGAGGTATGTTTGTTTAGATCTGTTATGAGTAAGAAGAAGTTGTCATCTCACTTACCTTAACTTAGACAGATCTAGTTGTATTTATGTTTAAATAGGGGGAGATTGTTGGGAATCTAAGTTTAGTAGATTCCATGTATCATAAATTTAAACACAAATCAAGGTGTTAGATATTAACTTGCTTGTGCCTAGGAGGCACGCAAGTATCGCAAGACTCACAGAGATCTAAGTCTCTGTGGGCAACCTCAAAGGAGTCCATGTTAGAGACATTATCAAGGAAGTCGAAGATTACTTGAAGACATACTCATTGGCTGTGATGGATAACAGCCAAGATGTATCAGGGACTCTGAGGTGTTGAGGGTTAACAGGGGTGGAAAAACCCTGTTAACACTCAGCACACTTTGGACATACCTTAGTGTGTACGAGACTATGAAGAAAAGGGAAACTGTGTCAGCTCTGTTTCCCTAAAGCATTGTGGCAGACTACCAAGAATAGAAGAGCATCTTGTGGTCTGAAAAGTGTCTGTTTAGTGTATTAACCATCACCCGTACTTGGAGTCAACCTCGTACCACTATAAATTGGATATGTAGCCTAGCATTAATGTTATCACTTGGATAGAATTCACACATTAATTCTTAGAACTTATAGAACCAACAGTTGCGATTGTGTTCATAACTTAGGTTTAGTTTGTCCAAAGTGTGCACAACACATTGTCATCAAATGGTGTTATCCATAACACTTGAAATTCTTTATTATACAATAATAAGTATTACATTTGAAAAGTAATTAAGTGTGTTGATTAGTTAAGTTTATTTTTTGAAGCATAGTTTAGGGACTTTGAGTAGACAACACGATTACTGGGCTAATCTTAGAATGGAACCAGAATTACTCTCTAGGATCAAGGAAGCTCAGAAGGATGATGGTGAAATTTAGGCGATCATTCAGAACTTGGATCAGTAGACGGAGTTTCCGTTGGATGACGACGGTACCTTATGGCAGGGCACCAAACTTTGTATTCCTGATGATCTTACACTCAGGGAAGTGTTATTAGCTGAAGCTCATAGCTCCCCATTCTCCATCCATCCTGGTTCGACCAAGATGTACCACGACATCAAGTAGTACTTTTGGTGGAGTGGTATGAAACAGGATGTTGCTAGTTATGTCTCCAAATGTCTTACCTGCCAGCAGGTTAAGATCAAGCATCAGCGGTCTAGTGGTCTACTACAACCGTTAGACATTCCAGAGTGGAAATGGGACAAGATCACCATGGATTTTGTTACCGGTCTTCCACAGACAAAGAGGAGGCATGATGCGATTTGGGTTATCGTTGATCGACTTACTAAATCAGCTCATTTCTTACCGATCCGCAAGGAAGATCATGTCAGCAAACTCACCGATACTTACAAGAAGGAGATCATGAGACTTCATGGTGCTCCATCTAGTATCGTCTCGGACAGAGATCCTCGGTTTACTTCGCGATTTTGGAGAAGTCTGCAGAAATCTTGGGGTACAAAACTTAAGCTTAGCACGGCTTTTCATCCTCAAACAGATGAACAATCAGAGCGAAGTATTCAGACATTATAAGACATGCTCCGAGCATGTGCATTGGAGTGGATAGGAGATTGGGATGATTATATATGTTTAGTAGAGTTTGCATGCAACAACAGTTGGCACGCCAGCGTTAAGTGTGCACCGTTCGAGATGTTGTATGGCAGAAAGTGTCGCGCCCCAATCTGCTGGGATCAGGTTGGTGATCGAACACTAGAAGGACCGGAGATGATAGAGTTGACTAACGAGAAGGTTGTTGTAGCTAAGCAGAAATTACAAGAAGCTCGCACACGTCAGAAGAGTTATGCCGACAAGCATTGTAGGGACTTACATTTCAACGTCGGAGATCATGTATTTCTTAAGGTATAACCAGCACGTGGCGTTAGACGTTTTGGAATCAAAGGGAAACGCAGTCCTCGATTCAGCGGACCGTTTGATATCATCGAGCGAGTTGGTGAAGTATCTTATCGCTTAGCGTTACCTCCGCAGCTTTCTCACGTTCATGGCGTTTTCCATGTGTCCTTACTTAGAGGGTATAATTATCATCCCCTTCACATGGTTCAGTATCTATTGGAACAAATTCGTGAAGATCTTACCTTCATAGAGGAACCCGAGCAAGTTCTTGATAGGCAAGAACGAGTCATGAGGAAGAAGACGATTCCTTTCGTCAAAATCCTTTGGAGGGATCATACCGAGCGGGAAGCCACTTGGGAAACAGAGGAGTCTATCCTGGCTTCTTACCCTCACTTCAAGTTTTGAATTCGGGTATGTTCCTCTTTCAGTTTACTTTATCTATAATTCGGGGACAAATTATTCTTTTTAGGGGGGGAATAGTTGTAAAACTTGTATGATTTTACCATGAACAATACACTTAGTAAACGTGCATACATATAAAAACTTTCCTTTTTATAGCATGAACACGTGTCACGATTATTAATTACAAGAATTACGTACGTGTTATTACACGATAAGTATTAGGTACGTGATAGTACACGATAATTATTAACAATGATAATTATAATCACGAACATGAAATCATGAACGTAAAAAAATCACGAAGATGTAATTATGTACTTACGTATTATAATACGATAAATACCGTTACGAACAAGTATTTATCTATAACACGAATAATTGAGTATAACATAACACGAAAACGCGAACATACGAACACATAAAATATTAGACACGGGAAAAACTTCGAGTTTCCCCTTGTGGGCCCCACATGTCGCGGACACCAAGGACAAGAGGGCCAAGCCCACTTTTGGTTTTTTACTAAATAAACAAAAAGGGGTTCACCCTTTTCATTTGACAAAGTTTTTCTTAAAATTACAAAACCCTAGCCTCTCCTTTTTGCTCCTTTGTTCGCCGGATATAACACCACCAAAGGGTGTTTGTTGATTGATTTTGGTTTATTAATTCAAGTGATTGTGTTCGTGTTTTTGTCCTCTATTTGTTTCACGCATTCGGTAATCCGTAATCCCTTTTCTTTGATTCTTTTATTTAATTAAGAACACATGAACAAGGGTTTATAAAACAAGTAATTAAAACATGTTAGATAATCATGGATTAAATAAAAGAAGGGTTTGTGTGTTGGTTTGGTTCGTCCGACGCAAGGGAACCGAGAGCCGAAGCTCTCGGTGGTCTTCAAATCACCACCAACCGAGACCCCATGGTCTCGGTAGGGCTGTGGTGGTCTCGACAGCAAGGAACCAAGGGACCCCGACTTGTGTCGGGGTACCGTTTGGTTTATATGTGTCTCGGCAGCAGCAACCACCACCACCGGCTTAAGCTGATGGCGGTTTTCGTCTAGCAGGGGGAACGCAGCAGCAGCAGGGGGGACCACCGGCTCACAGCCGGTGGGAACCTTTTTGATGAAGCGGCTAGCCGAGGCTAACTAGTGGGAACCACTGGCTGCGCCGGTGGTGAATTCGCAAGAACAGTGGCAACCGGCTGGTGTTTGTTTTGGTCCGGTTCATGGGGAATTCGGCCTGGTTCACATGTGTACAAATTAAAAAGTCACGGGTCCGGTTCATGACTAACTTTTACAAGTATATTATTTCAACAAGAGAATTAGATTAATTAAGACATGACAAATAATTAATTTAATTTAACATGGACTTAGGTTAATTATTATTTATGAAATAATACATGTTTTAGCCTAAGTATTTTATTTATTTAATTTTGACTATAGTATTAATTAATTATTTAAACATGGACTATAATTAATTAATAAACGTGACTTAGGTTATATATAATATGATATTAATACATGTATAACCTAAGTATTTTATACACTTTAATCTTATTAAATCATGCTTATATTTAATTAAATCATATAACCTATAGTTTATTTAATTAACATGATATTATTAATAAACTATACTAATAATCACATGACCTATGATATTTAACCAGTAAACTTAAGCTTATATTATTAGCTTATTAATCCAGCTTATTTCTAAATATGGAAACTTTCTATTTCAGGAAACTTACTATTTTTAGAAACTTTCTATCTTTAGAAAATGATCTATTTTAAAGAAGTTAATCTATTTTTGGAAACTTCCTATTTTTTGAAACTTTCTATTTTGGAAACTTTCTATTTTAGGAAACCTGCTATTTTTAGAAAGTTACTTATTATTACACAACAAGTATAATAATACAAGAAATACAAGTAATACTTAATCAGAATACATAGAATACATGATAAACACATCATAACCTTAAAATCAGTAAAACAAGACAAGAACATATAAAACAAGCGAGGACATGATATAATCAGTTGCGTACTCAGTAAATAGAATACTTATACATGTCCCTTATTTTATGTAGCATTAGTGAGATCGAAGTAGGACTTTCATTCTCTCGTCTTCTTCGTTCACTGGACATATGGTACGAATTTCTCGTCCCTTCAGTATGGACATTCTTTTCTTATTAGGATTCCACGTTTGTAGCCAACTGTTTTCCCAGTATTGTTTTATATGTTTGATTACTTATGTTAGTTTAAGAGCCTAAGCCATATACATACATGACTAGTGTCACCTAGTTATGGAGGTACCATAACCATAACACTAGAGGCACCAGTGTTATGACTTCCCCACGGCGAAGTGATAGCTTGTGTCGTCCCTTTATAGTTTTGGCCATTATATTATATTATCATGTGGGGCGTATGTGTGAATCCTAGTTACATGTTTACCAATAATACCAGAGTGAATGCGGTGTGTGCCTTGCATCTTTCACTAGGAGCTGATCCCTCCTACCCAGACTATTTAATTAGAGGCAACCCCTCTAATTGCATGACGAGGTCTCCCCTCCAGGTATTCATGAACGGTGGAACCTCATGACCTATATGGGCTATTGGCTAATTCATACAGATTTTACCTAAAAACATAAGTCTTTTCAAACTATAAAACCAGTTTTACGAACATGTTCCAGGTTACTTAGGACATATACATTTCCGCTGCTATTAGTCGTTTATGCTTATATTATTCCATGCTATACTTGTATATCCGTGCACTGAGTGTTATGCTCAGTCGTTTTCCTTTCATGTTCCCAAACGACAGGTACTCAAGGGCGCTCGTAGACTTTAAGCGTACGTGCATATGGATTGGAAGCTATCTAGCCTTCTCTACTTTATGCATTTCATCATACATTTTTCTACTTATTTCTTTGGGCATTGTTTAGTCCTTTTCCTTTACAATACTTATGTTTGTGTGTGATGAGCTTATACTTGGACTACCGATGTTTGTTTCTGGTATTTCCAATCATAGTCATTTAATATTGTTTAGACATTTACCTTGTATGCTTTGATGACACGTCATAATCACGCGTGACATTCCATTTACCAAAATGGGGTGTTACAATTATGGTATCAGAGCCAAGGCTTCGACATGTACTAGCTTCCAACCCCGGCAATGTAAACCCAGAATTTAAACACCATACAATTCACAGTTAAAGCAATAGTGGCAACCTATAACTTAAAACAAAGATAGAGACATCAAGCTGTTAATTACAAATTTTGAGTTTATTCAAAAATTTGTTGAAATAATTGTAAAACTTAGGTGAAAGCTTTTAATTAGGATTTGCTATATAATTTGTTTAATTAATAAAAATTAAACAAAAAATATATATAACCCTATTTAAAAGATTTTAACTAACCCTATCCAATATCTCACCCTACTCTTCCTATTTATAACCAACTCTATTTACCCAACTTTTTTACACTGTCGATGTGGGATACTAACATATAAAACTACTTCTTCTTACAATGCTCTCAACTTCTATTTCAGTTTGAAGAAAAGAAAGTATGCAGAGTATACAACGAGAACCCGGTATCGTATTTGGTTTAATCATCTTATCGATTGCAGTTGGAATGATCACTTCGACCCTAATTCCTTATTCCTCTTTGCAGGTCCCTTTTTACTTAAAAGTTACAAATTTATATGTTTGAATAGTAAGGCTTATGCCCTTATGTCATGTGTATTAACGCTTAGTAGTTATTGAGTTGTATGCGATCGTTTTCTCCACAAGTTTTATATATAAGTTCAATGTTCGCTCTTTTTTGAATACACAGTTAAGTGATAGAATCTGGATGTGTGTTTTGAGCTTCATTGTGTCTGTTTTTCATGTTTTATGTCTCATATGTGCGAATAGTGGATTTGCCTCTCATGTCTATAAATATAAAACACACCTTATCAGATGCATCGACGTCTAAGCTTGCCTTCCAGACATAAGAAGAAATAAGTACTACTTTATTGAAAAACTAAACACACCTGTTGCAATAATAAGTTTCTAAGTTAAGACTTGTGTATGTTTGGTTTTTTTGATTCACTAGGTAGTTTAATTATTTTCCACACTCGACACCACTGAAAATGGGAAAGTGAGTATTACATCATGGATCAACATATTTAAGCATCATCTCTTGAACCATGGTAGTTTTCGTAACATAATCACTTTTAACATGCAAATCTTAATGCGACTAAAAGTTGGTTTTCTAGAGATGTTGTGTTGCTTATAGGATTTTTTGTTTTTTTTGTTTCAGGGTTGCTTCTACGATATATGCGGTCTTATTGTCACATTTAGATACATTGCATCCCGGGGCTTTACCATATGACATGAAACAATTTGGACTTACTGCTCCACAATTGTTAGTGGTCATGGTTAGCTTAGACCGCAATTGAGACAACAAGCATGTTTACATGGCAGCCATATGAGTTTTCTCGTCATCTCCATATACGAATCGTAAAGGTGTCGTATTTCGTAAACCTTTTGGGAGCATTGATCGGGAGGCAAAATGATTATGATGAATTTCTTTTTGCACTGAATCACCTTACTTGCTTACTTTTTTATTTGAAAGGCGTGTGTTAGACTTTACTAAAACACACCTCCACATATCTGACCTTAATGTCAGATACTTTTTGTTACAATACTTTATACTTCTTTTCTTAAAACATAAACATACTATCGTTAAACTCGACCTTCTACACCCTCATTGCCAAGATTAAGGAAGTAAGTCTTTCATCCAAAACGAAAAAAAAAACCGTTTTAATCCAAAACGAATAAAAAAGATAAGACTCATAAACATATAAATCCTTTTGGTTTGTTATTTTATAGCCATCTGAGTGGTTTTGACATACATGTATAGCATACCTGCATTTTGATACTACTAGTATAACACAAGGCTCAAAAGCGACTAGCATTCGAACCAAAAACATTCTAATCGTTCTCTGGATTATGTACTGATGTGTTCACACTTTCGTCACTGCTGCAAGATACAAAATACACTTGTTTTACTCGCTCATCTCTTTTGTTTTCAGTCGTAACGGTTAGCATTTTATGTTGGAAAACAGGAACACGTTTTTTATACCTTATTTTGTGTGTGTGTGTGTTTTCGGTCTCTTTCTAGTTTCATAGTGTTTAGTCATTATTGTTTGTTTATGATGTTAAATGATCAACTCTTTGTATGCAAACATTGTTTGTTGCTATTCCTATCTGTTAATAATCACAACTTAGTGGTCAATTTTGGCATTTTATGATAGGTATTTGATCGCGTGAAATGGATATTTATAACCTGGTCATAGGCATTTACTTTATCGTATTCAGTATGTCAACTCCAGCATACAGTTTTATCTTCTGGTCCGTAACCCATCATTGCAAAGGTATACTGCAGAAAAGACCAATTTGACCCATTTACTTTATGATTGAGTCGATACGAAAGGTTCTATCTATAACTGGTCAAAGTGTAATTTCAATACTTGAACATGAAAACGAATTACCTTAAATTTAGGACAATCTCGTTTGTGCTCAAGCTCCATAACAAACGCCTAAAATAACACCAAAATCAGCAATCACAAATATTCAAATCATTACATGTTTAGGAAAGATTACATGAAACTTGAAAAATTGATGTACTTATAAAACTCACACCTTCTTATAGAAAGCGGTCCAGTTGAATATGACTAAGCCACCTCTTGTAGCGGACTTATCAACAATACACTTTTTACAACCAAACTGCAAGCCCGGGCTTTTGTACATGCCCATAAACATGGAACAAATAACGTTTTAGGAATGCAGGCTGTAGACGAAGTTACATGTGATAAGAGAATTATACAAAAGGTAAAGAAAGACAAGTTTTCGGTTTACTTAAATCAATTATACAAAATATAAACACCATTGAAGGATAATCAGAACAAACTATACATAGGCAAAACCAGAGATTTTCTTTTATTATTTAATAGCTTCAAAAAAGAATTAAAACGTGTCCCGTATCTCTTTTTTATTAAATTGTTGCGCATTAAAAAAATAAACCCTTAGAATCGGGTATAAAATAACTTTTATACCCGATAATAATAGTAAATTTAAATTCATTTCTACAGTTCAAGTATATAAAGATCTCAGTATTTCTACGTCCTAGCGATGTGGGACAAGTTGTGTAAACTTAGTTATCAAGCTGATACAATAACAAAGCATCATGAAAAGTATGGAGAACATACTGATTTTATGCATTCATATATTTATTACAACGAACCATCTTTGTCTTTCCCTAGTCTAGTTGCATTGAAGCTTAGGGATAACTCTTTTGTGACAGACAGCACATTGGTAAAGCCATCATGCAAGATTTATCGATTTCAACATGAGCAAACAATGTATCAACAACTAGTTTAAAACTGTTTATGACCCAACAAATGACAGCTTGTTGAAGTCCCTTTTAATCTATAGATTCTCTGGTGTCTAAAGAGTTCTCACTCGTCGCCTTCCCTTGGTCATATAGACATTTTTATGCACAGATTTACTGTATGTTTACACTAAACGATACGAGGATGTTGGCTTTCAGTCTCACGTTTTACATGACAGGTTGCAAACGAAAGCAGATTATGGCTTGATATGTCAACTTTAACAACTGACATGTTGGGAGTTGTTTATTATACCAACTATGTGCAAGTCGGAAGTTGAGGTCTATATCAAATTATCAAATTGGAGGAATTTAGATACATGTAAAAACATCACAATTAACGTGTTATTTAATTTCCAGTGTAGTTATAGGCAAGCACCTACGCTACTTAGTCTCTCCGACCACCGCATAAGAATTCTAGACATTGTGTACATATTGATAAAGCGATTTCCTCTACTATTCAAGATATTAATCTTTCTGATATCAATTGACTAAACAGGCATATCAGATGTAGCAGAAGCTTACACGGAAGTTATAAAATCTAATGCTTCCAATTCTCCAGATGTTAAACTACAAAAATCAGTTCAAGACAAAGTGAAACCATTCTCTGAGGATCTACGTTTTAATCGGACCATAGCTGTTGGTAAAATTGGGACGGTCTACATTTCTTGGCATATGTTGTCCTTTCAACCTTGATGCTTGCTGTTTAGGTAGATGTGACAGTTAGATTTCTTAAAATCCTCGTGTTGTATACAACTTTTGTTAAAAAAGTTCATCTAGCTGAACTTGTTGGGTTATTTCTATTATAATCTTAACAAGCCTACATCTAGCTTAACTTGTTAGATTTCTTAGAACCCTCTCTTCCGCCCACAACAACCTCGTCTCCAAACTTCTGATTGACCGCCTTTTTCTGGTGCACAAGCGCCTGGAGGATCAGCTTCGGCTGTGATGCCCAAAAGCTTATCACCTGCAGATCCATATTCGGGCCACGGGTCGTTAATGCATTATCCTTCTGAATCGTTGTCTGAGGTGTGGAAAATATGAGAGCAAAAACAGTCGCAGCCTTGAGGAAGGCTCTTGTATGGAGTCTGGTGGAAGTGCACAACTTAATCCAACTCAGTTCTGTTTAAAAGCTCAGTATTTTGAACATATGTCCGTGTACCTTGAGCACGATCCTTTATATACACAAACCTCATGATTTCTTCCTAGTTCATTTAACCAGTCATATATTTTTACCTTAGCCATTAAAATTCTAAAAACTATGATAACTACTTCTTGGAACTACAAGATCAGCCATAGCGTCTTCAGTCTACACAGTGCTAGTCCCAACATGAGGCAACAAAACCACATTGTCAAGACCAAACGGCTCCTCAGGTACCTCAGTTTCATTCTCGAACACATCAAGACCTGCACCAGCTATCCGCCCTTCAAAAAGAGCTGATACCAATTCAGGTTCATCCACTAGTGCATCCCTCCAATGTTGATAAGAACCCCCTTGGGACCTAATGCATCAATCACTTCACGATTAATTACGTGACGAGTTTCTTCTGTTAGAGGGAATGCAACAACCAGAATTTCATTGTTTGAAGCAAATTCAACTACAGCGGGAAAGTACTTGTATTCCAATTCTGGTTTCTGCGTTCTGGTCATCGTTATAATGTCAAGAAATAGTGAGAGTAGAGAACTAGTACACTCAGTTAACTTGCATTTCTGCTAACTAGTTCGCTGGTTAGCAAAAGTCAACAATATTGGGCATAATTACTAAATCAAACTATGATTAACAAAAGTGGACAGTATTACGTATAATTTCTAAATCAGACCATTGTTGAACCTTAGTAGTCAATTTCAAGTCACTTTTCTTCCAAGACCCACTCTGCACAAAACGATCACACTCGCAAATCCCTCTCAATGTAGCCAACATCAACCCAATAGCTAAATCAGTCACATCATTTGGTCAAAACATCAGGTGAATCAGTAACCTTAATACCCTTCTCCATACGATACTCCAAATCAACTTTATCCAACCCAACACTAAAACTCGACACAATCTCCAGACCCGATAACGAGTGGATGACTTATTGGTCTGCACCAATGGACATGTTTGTGACAATGGCTCAAGTGGAAGTGGAGTGTTGTTTGAGGAAGGTGGGTCTGTTTGGGATGGTCTATAGGCGAAAGAGATTGTAACGGTTTACGAGTTGTCGTTCCAGGTATGAGGACATTGGATATGTTAGAAGTACATTTGATGTCTTTCATGATTGATTGATTAAAGGTTGTTGGTTTGATAGCTAGTGGGTAACTGATGTCCGAGGTTTAAGGTTGGACAATGTGTTTTGGCAGATGGTACATATATTGGCGCCCATATCGGTTTCATTTTAACCATTCAGTTTCTATCAAATATGCATAACCTACTAAAACACAAAAAAAATATTTAAAAAACCAGCCTCGTGGCCCGGTGGGTACGGTGCGAGACACCACCAGCCGAAGTCCGGTGTCACATCAACACATGTAACCTACTCCAGTATACAAGTATGCTTTCCGAAAGACGAATTTGTAATGCAAAAACAAGGTACTAACAAAAGGCATGTAAGGATGTACCATTTGCACCCCAACCTGTATGCATAGGCTATTTGGAATAAACTTTTTATGCGGTCACTGGTAATCAACAATACAAAGGATCACACATACTCCATCATAGTTAGTACTAAAGATTTAAAAAGCTTAAAAGTACTGAATGTCTGAAACCATACGCATTAATAAGGCCTCATGACCTGTAAGTTGATTCCTTATAAGCCAAGGAGAAAGTGCAACTTATTGAAAATATCAAAACGAGCATAGAGTTCTCATATTGTGATTTTTTGTTTAAAAATCTCAAAGTCATAATCCAAATATAACAACCAAATGCTCATTTATAAAATTTTAACTAGCCAAGTGAAGTAAAGATATGGTGCCAAGCATCTAACAACAATTCATCGAGTATTTGGCAATGTTTTCGAAGCCCAATCGGAAATCAAACCTAGGTAACGTCATGAGTCTGTTAGAATGTGTAAACCCTCATCCCTATGATTTATTATTGATCCAATACTTATAGTACATCATAGAACATACTAGAAACATCAAACCCTAACGGACCCAAAGCCCACAAACCGGGTTTGGGCTTTTATTATCTCTTAATACTCCCCGCAGTTTGAACGGGAGGCTTCTCGACGGACAAACTGGAACTGAAAGCCTCTTCTTCGATCATTTTCTTTGTTTGTTGAAGCGGAAAAATAATTGTATTCGACGGCATAGTTGATGACTGCTTGCGGCTTCCTCCTTTGCGTGACGTTTTTTTTACGTCATGGCTTGCTTTGCCTTTAGGTAAGAGCGACATTTTTAACCAACTAATTTCGAAAAATGGCAATGATTTTCGATCATAAAACAGGAATAATGATGATGATGATGAGACACTAGTCTTCTTGGGGCTTAATACCCTAGATTAGATTCGACAGAAAAAAAAAACAAACAAAAGAAAGGATAAAAACTTCATGATAGTAAACTTCTTTAGCCACTGACTACTTTTGCAAGTAGTTTCATTCATAATAGTAAACATCATGAATAGGCCGCTGCTTCTCATGTTGAGCGATAAAGTCAACCACATATGTTATTCAAGTGGTTTAATTCACGCCTGAACTTGACGGCAGATTGATTTTTTTTACAGGATTTTTTTGTTTTGTGGTTTGTGTTTGAAACGGCCGAAGATTGTTAGGTTTTTAGGACCGGGGTATGGCCTGATACCATGTTAGAATGTGTAAACCCCCATCCCTATGATTTATTATTGATCCAATACTTATAGTACATCATAGAACATACTAGAAACATCAAACCCTAACGGACCCAAAGCCCACAAACCGGGTTTGGGCTTTTATTATCTCTTAATAGAGTCATGGTTACATAATACGGAGTATGTGATTTAGATTTCTTAGTATAATTGACGTGGTAAGTCTTGAACTAATATTTTGAGTCGATTTTACTTGTTAAAGTTAAAAAGCCACAAAGTGAAACAAGTTTTTCCCACATCGCTCCAAGAAAGAATATGAATAAAATGAAGACTATAAAAATGGGTCCAATCCTTGTTGACATCTTTTAACACTTTTAACACAATTAACACAATTAATAGTTTTAGGAATGCAGGTTGTAGAAAAAGTTACATGTGATAAGATAATTATACAAAAGGTAAATAAAGACAAGTTTTCGGTTTAATTAATCAATTATACCAAAGATAAACACAATTGAAGGATAATCAGAACAAACTATACATAGGCAAAACCAGAGATTCTCTTTTTTTATTAAATAGCTTCAAAAAAGAATAAAAATGTGTCCCGAATCTCTTTTTTATTAAATTGATGCGCATTAAAATTTAAAAGATTAAACCTAAGTACCGCGTATAATTTATACGCGATATTAGGAGTGAATTTTAACTTACTTCTATGGTTCAATTATATAAAGATCTCACTATTTTTACTTCCTGGCGATGTGGGACAAGTTGTCTAAACTTAGTTATCAAGCTGATACAATAACAAAGCATAATAACAGGCCCAAAAATCATAAATTAGTTCGAGGAAATTAATAGTAATGGCGTTGGAATGAACCAAAACATAAATACATACAAGCTGTTGTTTTGTGTGTTCCTCCAATCAAACTGCAGCCACAACACTTCGTTTCTAAAACTTTAAAGTTATTAAGACGTGAAGGAAATATGTTTGAGTTGCGCGTATTTGACTGGAATTGGTTTGAAGATATGTTTGATACGTGAGACTTATTAGACGTTAATGTAAACTGAAATACACTAAACTTGTTTTGCTTGGAACCATCACGATTCTGGTTGCTAGAACAATAGAATGCCCGACTGTTACCCAGAAAAGATGGGTTATATTTGATCATTTTGTCTGTCCTTACAGAATAGTTCAGAGTTCATTTTGTGACACGACTAGTATAAGCAACAGGACTTTAGTTCTTAAGCAGGAGCTAGTATTCAATTAGAATTGGTATAAAACATGCACATATCGATTCTTGTTGTATGAAAGTGTGAGTTTACTATGAACTATGATGGAATATAAGTAAGGGGGTGTTCTTCTTAGCTTATAAGATAGGCTTATGAGCGTACTGAAAATTTGAGAAGTGAGCTTATGAGCTTATCCACTCGCGCTTATGAACTTATAAGCTTATACACTACAACAATTTTGCATCCTAAGGACGACTTATTCGTCCCTAGGGTGTCACTTTTTCGACCCTAAACCCCTAGGGACGACTTAGTCGACCCAAGGGGGTTGTGCCCAAAAATTCGTCTCTAGATTTCTAGGGTCGACTTCCCCTTTGAAACCTAGGGACGACCAAGTGGGTCCCTCATCCTTTCCTTTGAAAATATTGACTAATCTAGGGACGACTGCCCTTTGAAACTTAGGGTCGAAAAAGTTGTCCCTAGGTTTTTAATAAAAATAACCTTTTTTAAATTTTTTAATAAAAATTCTTTTTTTTATAATTAAGAAATTCAGTTTAGAAAAAAAAAATAAGTAAATATATACCTAGGGACGACTTTTTCAACCCTAACTTATAAGGGGAAGTCGTCCCTAAGCAAATAAAATGCCCAGAATAATAAACTTAACCTAGTCGTCCCTAAGTTAAATAATCTAGGAAAAATCTTGTCATCTAGGGACGACTTAGTCGACCCTAGATGTTAGTACATGTGGCATCCAAAATCTAGGGGCAACTTAGTCGTCCCTAGGTTCAAAAATCTGGGAAATAAAAATCAGGCTAGCAACAGATATACTATCGGTAATCCTCGTCGGTTTCCTAATTAATATTAGCAATGAAAATACAAGATTATCCAAAAATATCATAATGCATTCAATAAATTCTTTAATCCACAAATCTACATACAAATTTAACATTTGAATTACAAGTTCTACATGACAAAAGACCTAAACAGATATTATCCGGCTGAACTACATATGCTAAAAGATACAATACTGCTATATAGTTAAGCAACAGGGGGGATGTGGTGATCTTCCTAGAATAATTCCTTAAACTTCTCCATTCACGACGATCATCCTTCCGTTAGTCATAAAATTCCCTCTTTATAGTGAGCGGCTTCACGACAAACACGCTCAACTTCATGCTGATCTAATGTTTCTTCCAATCGAAGCACCTAAAAAATACATCAAAAGCACAAACATAAAAACATCACGATCCCGTTAATAACTACTAATATGCAATGTGTAGATAGCAAAAAAATAAGTGGGCTAAAGCTTCAGTGGGTCTCAAAAGATAAGTTTCAAAATTCATTGAATTAAAACTGAGCTAAAACGTTTGTGGGTGGAAAAAGAGTTGCTACCAGTCCTTCTGAAACGACGTCTCTTAACTTTCCTGGTTTCACATTTGTGATCAATGCTACAAGACGGTTCTGCAAGGTCAGTTAAGATAAAACAACAATTAGAAACTTGGCATCTTGCGATTAATTTCAATACAACATTGGTCTTGAAAGGGAATGGATTGAAATGTGGATGAGTGACAACTTTCTTTCTTTTTTTATTTGAAAATAGTACAACTTTCTAATCTTTTCTTTCATTATACTTTGAATAGCCTTTTCTTTTTGTCTTTTCTCTAAATACTTGTGATATAATCATATAATTAATCATGCAAGTTGAGTTGGAGTCTTGGAGATCAGTCAATCAGGTAAATATTTTTTTCATTATAGTGAAGTTGGGCTTTGCTATGTTTTTCATTGTGATGGACAAACATATTTTTGAGATCTTTTGCAAAACTCATTTCTTACTTTGTTGTCTTTAAACTAAATGAGCAATGAACTGCTTATAAGTACGAAAAGGTTTGTGTTTGATTCTACGTCTTTGGCTTGCCTCAAGTCCAAACCAGTTTTCGGTGCAACACATATGGACCAACTCGCATGGAGGCAATATTCGCCTTCAATTGGAAGGTTGCGCAGTGGACACAACGTCCACTCTCTGAACCTTTACCCCACAGTCTTGGAAGTCATGCTTTGTTTCTAGTGATGAATATCCGCAAAAGTGGTTCACCTCCTTTTGCAAGCAAGTGACTCTAAATTGTGGTTTCTTATGATAATCACATTAATTTTAGCTAATTTATTAATAAAAACCGCAAACACAACTAATTGTAGCTTCTTTCGAAGAGAGGAATTTGTTGCCTTTAACCAAACCCGACCCGTTTTGTTTATTAGGCTAAAACGACATTGCTAGACATTTTATTTAAACACTCTTATTGCTCGATGCCCCCCGCAATAACAATTCCTAGTTCCGCCACTGCCTCTAACTGCATAGGGAATCTTATTTGAACAACTACTACTTATTTTCTCTTAAGTCCGTTTCACATTCAATTCTAGCAAGGACTAATTTTGTCCATCTAACACTACATAAACATCTAAACGATACCCTACCGACTACTCTTTTGAACATCTCGTTCACATTCAATGATTATCTAGATGCAAATACATATCAATAATTATCTAACATAAACATCTTAACATGATATTCAGCAGGATGCAAAGTTCATCAAAATTCATATAACTATAAACTTTTGCTGATGACACATCGCCCTGGTTAACAAAAATATAGGTAACACATTACCTTTTGACTTATTCCCGGCTAATGCAAACAGCAATTCCAAGCTTCTTTCAATTAGCATATTATTCCAGTTAGTACTGAAAAATAAAAAAACAAACTATAAGAAAACCCACAATATTTCTGAGCTTGTTCTGAAGTTCTTTGAGCTTAATATAAGATTATTCCAAATTAAAACCACAAAAATCAAACCGGGTCATCTTAGGCGTATTCTGATCTTCGGATCTTGTGTTTGTTTTTCATTTCATCCATACTGAAACAAGAACATAAACTTCCATCAAAATATCCCCAATTCGATCATTAATGGAGTAAGAATTATCAACATTCTTACACATAAACGAACATCACCAAAATAATGAATTGGCACATAAATTTGTTCAATTGGTTATAAAATGGAAGATACAATACAATAAAATACCTCATATGTGGATTATATCCTGAGCATAAATCGAAAAATCTGACATTCATCCACATCAAATTAGTTTGCTAGATATTGAGAAATCTTTACATAGAGCACAATAAAGTGTTGCTTTAGAAAAAAAAAACAAAGTTTACTTACATGAATTGAGATTTAAGATCAGTGATGGTAAATGGGGTTGGTTTTTGGTTGTTGTGGAGTAGAGATAAGATAAGGTGAGATGAAACAGGTGAGTAGATAGAATAATTTGGATTTAGGAAATGTTAAAAAAATGGAGGAATACTCGAATGAAAGTTTTGATTTTTGGGGAAACTTTTCGGCGCGATAATGAAAATTTAGATAAAGAGAAATAATTTCAGAAAGCCCGCGCAATAAGGGGTGTTAATACTTAGGGACCACTTTGCGTTGAAACTTAGGGACGACTAAGTCGTCTCTAAGTGTTTTTCATATATTTTTGCCTTGTTATACCTTTTATGTAATAAAATTAATAATAAAAATTAATAATAAAAGTTAGATTTAAGTTCATTTGATACCAAACTTATCTAAGATATGGGGGGACTCATCCCCACCATTCATCTCTTTTTCATCCAATGACTAAGATTAAATCTTTAATTTACACTGCAAGGGTATTTCAGTCATTTCACCATCTACTATATAATGTTTTTTCTTCTTTCTTCTCTCACAAAAAACACACATCGGATCTCTCTTTCTCTCTCTACCCCTGATTTACTTTATCTCTCTACCCCGATCTATAATCACGATCTACTATATCATGAATCCATCGAAACGCGATCATGATGAATCCATGACGAATTCATCACGAACATCTATAATCACGAATTGATTTATCCATCACCAGGTTTGATTAATATGTTTTTTTTTTGTTAAAAAAAAAATATGTTTTTTTAGCTTATTTGGTTTAAATAAGCTTATTAATGTATTATCATTAGCTTTTAACTGGATTATTATGAATGAATCTTTTTGGATTGATTGTTCTTAATTATAAGCTAAGTTCTTAGATGAGAAGTTATGAATAAGTTATAAAGTTGGATTAATAAGCTAGTTAGTTTGAATAAGCTTATGAATAAGCTTTTTTTTAATAAGAGTAGAGTTATGAATAAGCTTTGTAAATTAAATGATTTGAATTCATTGTGTTGCATTATAAGATAGCTTATTAGATTATTTCAATGAGTTATACGTTTTTGTGAATAAGATAGTTATGAATAAGCTTATTTTCATGTTAATAAGCTGTATTATTATGATTTTTTTTTTCTTTCTGATGTTATCATATATGATGTACATTTCTATCATATATGATAGATATATCATATATGATAACTGATGATATATCATATATGATATATATATATATATATCATATATGATATATCAAATAAATCATATGAAAAAACAGATTTTGTATGAGTATCTTTCAAAAAATCTGTATAAACTCTTGAAACCTGCCTTCTATCATATATATATGAGTAATTCATTTTGGTGTTAAAATTTTGCATAATATGTTGTTTTTTTCTTTTATAAATGCAGCCAAACAGAGATGGTGTGATTGCCCTATTTGGAGGAAAGGAGAGAGGGATGTTGATTATACGAAGAGGATGTGCACGGATGTGTTTTAAGGATCAAGACGAAGTATGCGTTGTTCATGAATTCATCATTTGATAATTTGTTTTAAGATAGTGTATTATTGAAAAACAAGAGTAGTTTCAATAATAATGTTGTTAACACCTTCTGATTTTGTATAAATGGTTATCATTCAGATGTATATTATATATAATTTTACATTAGGTTATGTTCTGTTTGAATTATCATATATGATTCTGTTCAAACGCACATTATTTTATGTTATGAACAAGTGTTTAGTTATTAATTGTGCATACTTTTTGTTGTAATCATGAGTTCATCAGATTCTTTGTTTAATATATCCAAGTTTTCTTTGAGTATCATATATGATAATGCCTTATCATATATGATAGTGCATTATCATATATGGCTTAATTTATCAAACCATCATGACATAATACCAAGAAAGTTAATCATATTAACAAGACGCTGTACCAGATACCAATGGATTATAAAATCGTCCATATACTTCAAAACTCCATTAGGAGATTACAAAGAAAAAGCAAACAGTAAACGTAAAAAATTCATGAGCTTCTTCACTAAGCTTCTTGGCCTTTTAGATGCTTGTGATATTCAACATGCCTTGTAAACAGCTTCCTCTATACAAAAAAAGAAGATTTAATTAAATTTTTAAGCACTAATCATATATGATATATTTTATCATATATGATATTTTAGCTTATATCATATATGATATAGTATATCATATATGATATGTCACTAGCAAGTCATACTAAATATGTTCAACGAGATTAAGCCATAAAAAATAAGAGTTAATTCAGTTTTCAACCACATAATCATATATGATATATTTATCATATATGATACTTTAGCTTATATCATATATGATATAGTATATCATATATGATACTTCACAAACAGGTCATACTAAATCTGTTCAGCGAGATTAAGCCATAAAACCTTATAATTCACGAAAATAAGCTAATAAGTTAGCTTATAATTCATCATAATAAAGATGATGATAATCTATAAGCTTATTCACATTAGTTAGCTTTCAATTCACGTAGTTTCTCAAATAAGTTATAAAAGAATAAGATGAATAATAAGCTTATTCACATCGAATAAGCTAAAAAAAGATGAATCAAAATAAATCGAATGAACTTTACCTTATTTATGAAGTGGATGATCGATTTACGAGGTGATGATCAACGGATTTGATGTTTGTGATGATTGATTACGACATGAATATGTGTACGTGTGTGTGTTTTTGTGTGTGTTTTATAGAGAAGAAGAAAAAAGGAAACCTCGATCCAGATCTGAGATGTGGAATTGTTATTTGGTGTTAGGTGGGAGGGGTAAAATGACGAAAATACCCCTCCGTTTTTTTTAATTAGAAAACAAGAATTAATCTGAGCCTTTGATCAAGATTAGATGGAAGGTGGGGATTGGTCCCCTTGTATCCAAAGGATACAAGGGATCCACAATAACCGGACTCTAAAAGTTAATAATAAAAATAAAAACAAATTATTGTAATTAATATTAAATTATATACTAGGGTTATACGTTATAGGTTCAACTGATTAGTCGATATGCTAGGGTTATACGTTAGAGGTTCAAACGATGATTCGATATACTAGGGTTATACGTTATAGGTTCAACTAATGAGTCGATATGTTACGGTTATACGTTTGAGGTTCAACTGATGAGTCGATATGCTACGGTTATACGTTAGAGGTTCAATTGATGAGTCGATATGCTAGGGTTATACGTTAGAGGTTCAACTGATGAGTCGATATGCTAGGGTTATACGTTTGAGGTTCAACTGATGAGTCGATATGCTACGGTTATACGTTAGAGGTTCAACTATTGAGTCGATATGTTACGGTTATACGTTAAATGTTCAACTGATGAATTGATATGTTACGGTTATACGTTAGAGGTTCAACTGATGAGTCGATATGATAGGGTTATACGTTAGAGGTTCAACTGATGAGTCGATATGTTACAGTTATACGTTAAATGTTCAACTGATGAATTGATATGTTACGGTTATACGTTAGAGGTTCAACTGATGAGTCGATATGTTACTGTTATACGTTAAATGTTCAACTGATGAATTGATATGTTACGATTATACGTTAGAGGTTCAACTGATGAGTCGATATGCTAGGGTTATACGTTAGAGGTTCAACTGATGAGTTGATATGTTACGGTTATACGTTACAGGTTCAACCGATGAGTCGATATGTTACGGTTATACGTTAGAGGTTCAACTAATGAGTCGATATGCTAGGGTTATATGTTAGAGGTTCAACTGATGAATCGATATGCTACGGTTACACGTTAGAGGATCAAATGATGAGTCAATATGTTACGGTTATACGTTATAGGTTCAACTAATGAGTCGATATGTTACGGTTATATGTTAGAGGTTCAACTGGTGAGTCGATATGCCAGGGTTATACGTTAGAGGTTCAACTGATGAGTCGATATGTTACGGTTATACGTTACATGTTCAACTGATGAGTCGATATGTTACGGTTATACATTATAGGTTCAACCGATGAGTCGATATGCTAGGGTTATACGTTAGAGGTTCAACCGATGAGTCGATATGTTACGGTTATACGTTATAGGTTCAACCGATGAGTCGATATGCTAGGGTTGTACGTTAGAGGTTCAACTGATGAGTCGATATGTTACGGTTATACGTTATAGGTTCAACCGATGAGTCGATATGCTAGGGTTATACGTTAGAGGTTCAACCGATGAGTCGATATGTTACGGTTATACGTTATAGGTTCAACCGATGAGTCGATATGCTAGGGTTATACATTAGAGGTTCAACCGATGAGTCGATATGTTAGGGTTCTACGTTATAGGTTCAACTGATGAGTCGATATGTTACGGTTATACGTTAGAGGTTCAACCGATGAGTCGATATTTTTAGGTTATCTGTTAGAGGTTCAACCGATGAGTCGATATGTTATGGTTATACGTTATAGGTTCAATCGATGAGTCGATATGTTACGGTTATACGTTAGAGGTTCAACTGATGAGTCGGTATGCTAGGGTTATACGGGAAAGCCTAAATTTGGCGGGAAATGTTGGCTGGAAGAAGTTGGCGGGAAAGCTAGGGTCGACTAAGTCGTCCCAAAATGTGTCGACCCTAAATTTTTATCTTTATTTATGGTAGCTCTTATCCTCATAAACTCTTATTCTCTCATACCAAACTCACCATCACCACCACCTGATTTTGCATAAGATGGATCCGCTTGAAGCTTATAAGTGTCCATGTGGAAAGGGATATATAGTGTTGAGACAGTCACATCGACCTCATAGCTTTGGTAAACTTTACTATGCATGTCCTCTTTCGAAGGTAAACAATCTAATGTTTTATTTATGTAATACGTGTGATTATTAAAATGACATGTCATGTTATTTCTTTACTTTGTAACAGCCAAAAAAAGAAGATTATGGATGTAAATATTTTAAATGGAAGGATGATTTTGATCTCGAACTCCGTATAAGATCTTCCCCTGGATCTTCAACACTTCAAGGTTCACATCCTAGTTCTTTTATAGATCCTTCTCAATCTGCACCCACTGAGTGCTCAAATTGCAAGATCAAAGATCTAAAGATAAAGATGCTAGAGGCAAGACTAGAAATAGAAAGGCATCCTAAAGACCACGCATGTCAATCGGCTGCAATACTTCATGAGCTTTTAAATGAAATGGAAGATCTTAGCTTTGAGTAGTAATATGTTTCTTATTTTAATGTGTTAATTTGTTTATTATTATGTGTTAATATGCATGTTTAATTTGAACTAGTTTGTGATGTGTTTTTATGAATCTATTAGTATTTATGAATCTATTATCGTTGTAATATCTATGTATAAAGTTTTTTTTTTAAATAAATATAATAGTTTTTTAAATATATATAAAGTTTTTTTACATATGTATAAAGTTTTTTTAAATATGTATAAAGTTTTTTAGATATATATAAAGTATTTTTTAAATAAATGTAAAGTTTTTTTAAAATATATATAAATTTTTTAAATATGTATAAAGTTTTTTTTAGATATGTATAAAGTTTTTTTAAATAAAATAAATTTATTTTAAAATATATATATTTTTTAAATATGTATAAAGTTTTTTTTAAATATGTATAAAGTTTTTTTAAATAAATATAAAAGTTTTTTTAAATATGTATAAAGTTTTTTTAGATATGTATAAAGTTATTTTTAAATAAATATAAAGTTTTTTAAAATTATATATAATTTTTTTTAAATATGTATAAAGTTTTTTTTAAATATGTATAAAGTTTTTTTAAAATAAATATAAAACTTTTTTTAAATATGTATAAAGTTTTTTTAAATAAATATAAAAGTTAATTTTAATATATATATATATATATATATATATATATATATATATATATATATATATATATATATATATATATATATATATATATATATATATATATATATATATATATATATATATATATATATATATATATATATATATATATATATATATATATATATATATATATATATATATATATATATATATATATATAAAGTTTTAATTTAGGGACGACTTCCCTATGAAATTTAGGGTCGAAAAAGTTGTCCCTAAATATTTTCACATAACTTATTACATGGTAATATAATTTATTAGCGGGATATTTAATTTTTTTGGAAATTTTTAGAAAATTTGGGGGGGAAATTTAGGGACGACTTCCCTATGTAATTTAGGGTCGAAAAAGTCGTCCCTAAATTTCTTCAATATATTTCCACCTTTTTAATCTTATATTTTTTACAGAAAAATAATTATATTTATTTTAAATAATTTTAAAAAAATTTAAATAACTTTAACTAATAAAATGTGATAAAAAAGGAAAAAAAGTATATTTTTTACTCTAGGGACGACTTAGTCGTCCCTATATTTAGTGGGCCCCGTTGTCCCCACATGCTTCTTTTGACTAACTTTTTCTTGGAAAAGTGGTGGGCCCCCACTTAACCTAGGGACGACTAAGTCGACTCTAGAAAAAGGGCGACCCTAAACTCAAAATTGTTGTATTGTTATAAGCACAAGTGGATACGATTATAAGCCCAAATAAAAGAGGTATACTTCTTAAGGTTCATGGCTACCACACAATTTGTGTACACAGATACGAATTTGGAGAATCTGAAAGGGGAGCTCTCATCTGTCGAGGCTGAAAATGCTAAATTGTCTGATGAAGTCGAGAATTTAGGGTATCCTTTGGGGGTTTTTTTCACTTGCATAATATCATCACATGAATTCGTGGTTTGCACAAGCATACCCACAGATTGTGGTGGATTTTATCTATTACCGATGACGTACACATACAAGCCACCCTTTCGTAATTAGAAAACGTGCCAACTTCTTTTTCATACGTACCAATATTTGAACCCGTGGATGAAACTTCACACATTTCCAGACGTGCCAGCGCTCTGGTGTCTAAAGAGTTCACACTGGTCGCCTTAGCTTGGTCATTTAAACAATTTTATGCACAAATTAACTGTACGTTTACACAAAACGATACAAGGATGTTTATGTCAACTTTAACATGACATAACTGACATGTTGGGAGTTGTTTATTATACCAACCATGTGCAAGTCGGAAGCACCTACGCTACTTAGTCTCTCCGGCCATCGCATAAAAATTCTAGACATTGTGTACATATTGATAAAGCCATTTCCTCTACTAGTCAAGATATTAATTTTTCTGATATCAATTGACTAAACAGGTCCCGGATGTAGCAGAAGCTTACACGGTTGTTATAAAATCTGATGCTGCCGATTCTCTGGATGTTAAACCACAAAAATCAGTTCAAGACAGAGTGAAGTCATTCTCTAAGGATCTACGTTTTAATCAGACCACAGTTGTTGGTAAAATTCGGATGGTCTACATTTCTTGGCATATGTTGTCCTTTCAACTTTGATGCATGTTGTTTAGGTAAACGTGACTGTTGGATTTATTAAAATCCTCGTGTTGTATATAACTTTTGTTAAAAAAATTATATGTATATTTTTACACAAATCACATGTCTATTACATCTACTGCATGTAGAAAACAGTGTACACTTTTATTATATAAAATTGAACTTAAAATAAAATAACAGAAATTAAATTGACAGAATTTAAATGACAGAACGTAATTAATAGTAATGAAGAAAACAGTAAAACAAGACGAGGCACATGTTTAACATGCTTCCCTTAAAACAGATTCGCCCTCTGTTTCCCAGGGTACAACGTACAAAGCTGTTGTACAGCCGGACTAAACAAACTTGCCTGAAAGATCACGGAAGCCTTGCGTGTTTTTTATCGACGAGCTGCTGGAAAACTGTCTGGTAATGGAGTTAGAAAAAGCTGCATTTTTTCTGATGATAAAACTGAATGAGGCAGATTTATTATATAGTGAAAATTTGCCTTGGTCACCAAGACAAAATATTCTGATCTATATAAAATATTCTGACAAATCTGTTATTTCTATAACACGATTTGCAAATCAATTATAAACACAAATTTATTATAAATCTATTCCTAAAATAGATTACAGAAATTTCTGAAAAAAATTCAAATTTGCAGCAAAAAAGATACCGAAATTTGCCCGCACCCAAGCCAGTTTTCGGAGCTGCATTCGTGTCCGCAGGTCGCGCGCTAGTGCACAAGTTCGGAGCTGCATTGGCCTAGCAATCCCACTTTCTGCAACCCCCCCCCCCCCCCTGCGCGCGCGTAGGCGTGGGAGTAAAAAACCCACAAATGAATATTGTAGGGTAGAAACTAGGATTTCCTTATAAACATGTTTTCACTTCATGTTTCAAGCGACGTGGGACAAAATATTTACCAAATATTGTGTTTCACGTGACTCACTTTGAGACACGATATCTCATTCATATTAACTCCATACTGGACATACTTTAGCTTGTTGCGAAGCTCTCTTCGAGGAGAACGCAAAGCTACTAAGTAATACGAATATATATAACATATACATATATAAAATTATGTCCAAAGTATTGCAAAAACCATATTTTGCATAATATTTTCCAACAATCCCCCACATGAATGGTAATCGGTCGAAAACACACGAAAGTTTCGGCAAAATTTCTGCGGTTAAGTCCTGCATAGAATAGGTAGGTGTAACCCTTTGAACCTTCCCTTGTGAGATGCACTTAGTCTCCTAGATATGAGTAGACGCGATGTCCTTGAACTCAGAATCTGTTTACGTAGACGACAATACACGCTCACACAAGACTCTCCCTGACCTTGTCAAGTCCTCATAGTCGTGTTCGTTATGGTCATGAACACTCGCCTGGTTCTGCAAGAGCTCTTAGAAATTGCGTCCCCACAATTTCCTTCGAAGCGACCCCACTTCTCTCTCACATAGGTGATTTCATCTTGAATCATTAGAAATATATGTTTTATGATTTCATCTTGAATCATTATGCTTTATGATTTCATCCTGAATCATTAAGCCATATGTTTAACCTCTCAACAAGTCACATTGTTCTAGGAATGGACTAGGAAAGTTCCTGTATTAAGTAAATCTCCCACATTGACGTGACTTACCCCACATTTCTATGATTAGGTTGTCCTATTGAACCCAGATCTTGGGATCTCCTGTCAATTGGGTTAGGGTTTCCTTCATAGAAACTCATTCCTACAAGGGCTCTAGTCCCATTCCTTTAGACGACTTAGCAAATAACTCTCTGCTTAAGCCTTTCGTAAGCGGATCTGCGATGTTATCCTTTGACTTCACATAGTCAATTGAGATAACTCCTGTTGAGAGTAGTTATCGTACCGAATTATGTCGACGACAGATATGTCTAGACTTTCCATTATACATTGTGCTATGAGCTCTGCCAATTGCCGATTGACTATCACAATGTATACTAATGGCCGTTACCGGTTTAGGCCACCCGGGTATATCCTCTACGAATTGACGTAGCCATTCCGCCTCTTCTCCCCATTTATCTTACGCGATAAATTCTGATTCCATTGTGGACTTAGCTATTATAGTTTGCTTGGAAGACTTCCAAGATATAGCGACCCCTCCCAGTGTAAACACATATCCACTGGTTGATCTAGAATCCTTTATGTCAAATATCCAATTTGCATCACTGTATCCTTCGATAACAGATGGATATCTAGCATAATTCAGTCCATAATCATGACTGTGTCTCAAATAATGAAGTACCCTAGTCATAGATTTTCAATGTGCATTACTTGGATTACTAGTATACCTACTCAGCCTGCTAACAACATATGCTAAGTCAGGTCGGGTACATGTCATCAAATACATTAACATGCCAATAATTCTTGAATACTCTAATTGGGCAACACCTGCGCCTCTATTTTTAGATAGATGCAAACTAGTGTCAATTGGAGTTCTAGCTAGGCCGGAATCCCCCGCATTATGAGTATTAAGAATTTTGTCCACGTAATGTGCTTGACTTAATGCAAGTCCACTTTGAGTTCGTATGATCTTTATTCCAAGGATCACATCAGCCAAACCCATATCTTTCATGTCAAACTTTGATTTCAACATGTGTTTAGTAGACTTGATCATCTTGTCGTTACTGCCAACGATAAGCATATCATCGACATAAAGACACAAGATTACATATCCACTATTTGTGTCTTTGACATAAACACACTTGTCGCATTCATTAATTTTGAATCCACCCTCTAGCATGGCGTGATCAAACTTTTGATGCCATTGTTTTGGAGCTTGCTTTAAGCCATACAATGACTTAACAAGCCTACAAACTTTGCTCTCTTGTCCAGGAGCCATGAAACCCTCGGGTTGGCTCATGTATATTTCTTCTTCTAAATCTCTATTTAGAAAAGCCATTTTCATCCATTTGGTGAACTTCTAAATTTCTTAATTTGGCAATAGCAAGAATCATCCTAATAGAAGTTATTCGCGTAACAGGAGAATAAGTATGAAAGTAATCTAGACCTTCGCCTTGTCTAAAACCTTTGATCACCAATCTTGCTTTGTACTTATCAATGGTGCCACCAGCTTTCATCTTCTTCTTGAAGATCCATTTATAAGCTAGTGGTTTATAACCAGGAGGTAAATCCACGAGCTCCCAAGTATAATTTTGTAAAATAGACTCTATTTCACTATTAATCACTTCTTTCCATCGAGGCCCTTCCGAGTAATTTACAGCTTTTTGATAAGAAGTGGGTTCATTTCTACCATAAAAGAGACAAAATCGGGTCCAAATGATTTCTCGGTTCTCGCCTGTTTGCTTCTTCTAGGTTCAACCTCTTCTTCATCGGGTTGATCTTGTCTATCATCTTGGAGATCATTATCATCTCGTTGTCTCTTATCTTGGACAACTGCATCATCTATTCTTGATGTGCTTCCATTTTCATTCTTTAAACAAGGAAATATGTTTTCCAAAGAAGGACGCATTCCTTGATTTCATAACTGTGTTCTTGTGTATCTCTGGATTTTTTGAATCATGTACAATGAAATGATACGCACTGCCATTCTTAGCATATCCAATAAATATACAATCCACATATTTAGGTCCAATTGTTTGGGCCTTAGGTGTCGGCACAGCTACCTTGGCTAGACACCCCCACACTCGCAAGTACTGGTATGATGGTTTTCTTTCCATCCACAGTTCATATGGGGTTTCCTCTTTATCCTTACGAGTTATCTTGTTTAAAAGATAAGTAGCCGTTAGAATGGCTTCCCCCCACATGTCCCGGCTCAAACCAGAACTTAACAACATGGCATTAACCATCTCTTTCAAGGTACGGTTCTTCCTTTCGGCAATACCGTTTTGCTGAGGTGAATAAGGAGCAGTAAACTCGTGTCTAATTCCATGTTTCCCACATAGATCAGCAAAATGATACACATATTCACCTCCTCTATCACTTCCTACAACCTTGATTTTCCTATCAAGTTGATTCTCAACTTCAGTTTTTTATAGAACAAACTTGTCTATAGCTTCATCTTTACTTTTCAACAAGTAAACGTAGTAGTACTTTGTGCAATCATCAATAAACGTGATGAAGTACTTATTGCCACCTTTTGTGGGTAGTGATTTCAAATCACATATGTCTGTGTGTATCATATCAAGTGGTTTGGTTTTTCGTTCAACCGATTTGAAAGATGATCTTGTAAGTTTGGCTTCGACACAAGTTTCACACTTATAATTTGAATCAATATGAAAATTTGGTATACCATTAAATTTAATCAAACGACGCACTGAATTAAAATTAACATGTCCAATACGGCCATGCCACACATTAGAAGACTCAATCATGTAAGTAGAAGAATTCATTTTATTGATAGCATTCTTAACAACTATTACATTGAGCTTAAACATACCATTCAGGGCATATCCCTTACCAACATACATTTGATTCTTAGAAAGTACAACTTTATCAGACTAAAAAACAAGACGAAAACCAAACTTATTCAAAAGCCATCCGGACACAAGATTCTTGCGAATCTCCAGAACATACAAGACTTTAGTCAACTTAAGCTCTTTCTCGGATGTCATCTTCAAAATAACATCTCATTCGCCTTTGATATCAGCAGTCGCAGAGTTGCCCATGTACAACTTCTCTCCATTTTCAACCGCTCTGAAAGAGTGAAACATACTCTTGTTAGCACACACATGACGGGTTGCCCCGGTATCAACCCACCAATCATTATTGTTAGAACCTACCAGGTTAACTTCAGCGATCATGGTAACGACATCAGACACCATAGCAATCATGTCCACATTATCATTCACCATATTAGCCTCGCGTGGAGTCACCCGCTTTGGCGCTTTGCAAATGGCAGCACGATGACCTGGCTTGTCACAGTTGAAGCAATTTCCTTGGAACTTCTACTTCGCAATTCCAGCCTTAGGAGCAAGGTACTCAGACTTCCCTTTGCTCTTCTTGTCATTCTTCCCTTTTCCAAAGCTCTTTCCTTTTTGAAGAAGATGAACCATGCTCAACCATATTTGCCTTGGCAGAATCTGGTGTATAAGTGTTTTTCTAAGCCAGCTTGTTGTCCTCTTCAATACGAAGACGAACAACCAAGTCTCCAACAATCATCTCCTTTCGCTTATGCTTCAAGTAGTTTTTAAATTCTACCCAGCTTGGAGGTAACTTTTCAATGATAGAAGCAACTTGAAAAGTTTCACTCAAAGTCATACCCTCAACATGAATATCATGTAGCAAAACCTACAGATCTTGAACCTGAGTTATCACACTCTTTGAATCAACCATCTTGTAATCCAAAAAACGAGCTACCAAAAACTTCTTTGTACCAGCATCCTCAGTTTTGTACTTGCGTTCCGACGACTCCCATAATTCTTTGGTAGTCGTAGTCTTGCAGTACACATTGTACAAAGAGTCCACCAAACCATTCAGAATATAGTTGTAACACAAGAAGTCTGAATGTTTCCATGCTTCAACAGCTTGCACTGCTTGTTGATTTTCGAGTACACCTTCTTTAGGAGGTTTCACCTAAGGTACAGTCTCCTTTAAGAATTTCGCAAGGTTCAAAGTAGTGAGATAGAAGAACATCTTATGCTGCCACCTCTTAAAATTTTGCCCATTGAATTTTTCTGGTTTTTCAGCATGATTAGCAACTGTGTAGGTAACTGGCGCAACAATTACTTTCACAGTAGTAGTTGCAGGAGTTTCAGGAGTGCTGGTAGACATTCTGAAATATCAAACAAGATCAAAACACAAACAGTTAGACAACTGTTATAAATCTATATATAAGAAATTCAATCGTGATCTCTATATACTTATAGTGGATATGCTTCAAAGAAACTCAATCTTGGTTTCAATGAATCAGATTCAATTATCAAATATTTTAGTTTAACAGAAACATAATCTTGGTTTCAAATAAACTGATAAGAACAACTGCTTAATGAAAACGTTAGAGATCTGTTAATTAAAATCTGTAAAATTAAAACTAATTTCCAGTGAAACTCAATCCTGGTTTCGGCAGAAATAGTTTATAATAAATCTGATATAATTATTAATCCGATTTAATAAAAGTTTTAATTCTGTTAAACAGAATCTGTTTTAAGATTGTAGAAAACGGTGTACACTTTTATTATATAAAATCGAATTTACAATAAAATAACAGAAATTAAATTGACAGAATTTAAATGACAGAAAGTAATTAACAGTAATAAAGAAAACGGTAAAACAAGACGAGGCACGTGTTTAACACGCCTCCCTTAAAACAGATTCGTCGTCTGTTTCCCGGGGTACAACATCCAAAGCTGTTGTACAACCGGACTAAACAAACTTGCCTGAAAGATCACGGAAGCCTTGCGTGTTTTTGATCGACGAGCTGCTGGAAAACTGTTTGATAATGGAGTTAGAAAAAGCTACGTTTTTCTGATGATAAAACTGAATGAGGCAGATTTATTATATAGTGAAAATTTGCCTTGGTCACCAAGACAAAATATTCTGACAAAACTGTTATTTCTATACCGAAATCTGCCCGCACCCAAGCCAGTTTTTGGAGTTGCATTCGTGTCCGCAGGTCGCACGCTCGTGCACAAGTTCAGTTGCTTCGAACCCGTTTTGTCCGAGAAATCCCACTTTCTGCACCGCCCCTGCGCGCGTAGGCGTGGGAGTAAAAACCCACAAATGAATATTATAAGATAGAAACTAGGATTTCCTTATAAACACGTTTTTTACTTCATGTTTCAAGCGATGTGGGACAAAATATTTACCAAATATTTTGTTTCACGTGACTCACTTTGAGACATGATATCTATTTCATATTAACTCCATATTGGACATACTTTAGCTCGTTGAGAAGCTCTCTTCAAGGAGAACGCAAAGCTACTAAGTACTACGAATATATATAACATATACATATATAAAATTATGTCTAAAGTATTGCAAAAATCATATTTTGCAAAATATTTCCAACACTGCAAGCATATGTTATCAGTTTATTACCATCATATACACACTTCATGTCAACACGGGCACCTTCTCATCTTCATCGTCGTTTGATTCCGTGTTAGCTTCAGATTTCTTGCCTTTGATATCCCCATAAACCTTTGTATCTCCTTTCTTTAAACCTTGTAATCCATCAACACATGAATTCTCAGCATCGTCAGTCACATCCAGGCTCACCACCTTATCAGGCATACCCTCTCTTCCGCCCACAACCACCTCGTCTCCAAAATGGTAATTGACCGCCTTTTTCTGGTGCACAAGCGCCTGGAGGATCAGCTTCGGTTGTGATGCCCAAAAGCTTATCACCTGCGGATCCATATTCTGGCCACGGGTCGTTAATGCATTATCCTTCTGAATCGTTGTCTGAGGTGTGGAAAATATGAGAGCAAAAACAGTCACAGCCTTGAGGAAGGCTTCTTGTATGGAGTCTGGTGGAAGTGCACAAATTAATCCAACTCAGATCTGTTTTAAAGCTCAATATTTTGAACATATGTCCGTGTACCTTGATCACGATCCTTTATATACACAATCCTTTACACCTCATGATTTCTTCCTGGTTCATTTAACCAGTCAAAAGTGTAATATTTTTTGTTCTGTGTTTCTTCAGTCTACACAGTGCTAGTCCCAACATGAGGCAACAAAACCACATTGTCAAGACCAAACGGCTCCTCAGGCACCTCAGGTTCATTTTCGAACACATCAAGACCTGCACGAGCTATCCGCCCTTCAACAAGAGCAGATACTAATTCAGGTTCATCCACTAGTGCACACCTCCCAATGTTGATAATAACCCCCTTGGGACCTAATGCATCAAACACTTCACGATGAATTATGTTTCTTCTGTTAGAGGGAACGAAACAACCAGAATTTCACAGTTTGAAGCAAATTCGACGACACGGGGAAAGTACTTGTATTCCAATTCTAGAATAGTAACTAATGGGACAGTTAAACGCTTCATCTCTCTTAGCAAATGTTGTCCCAATTCTTCCTAAACCTAGAATTCCAACTGGTTTGCCAGTAAACTGCAGCAGTCACAGATAAGATGATGAAAAAAAGAATCACAAGATGATTAAATATGTACCGTCCTATTGCCATATAATCAAATTACTTTGATGATGGTTGGTTTCAACATGTATCCTCGGTAATATATCTATTAGTTCTCTACTTTCACTTTGTATTCCGGTATGAGTAGTCTGCTAATTTACATGCACTGGGGTCACTAAATTTTGGTTTTCATGTACGTTTACTTAATCACTTAAAACATATTATTCGCAACAGATAGTTTTCGGCGCTATTCATCATTATAGTGCTAATTTAGTAGAGTACACGTACAAGAAATAGTGAGAGTAGAGAACTAATACAATCAGTTAACTTGCATTTCTGCTAACGAAATCTCCGGTTAGCAAAAGTCAACATTATTAAGCATAATTACTAAATCAAACTTTGATTGATTGATTAAAGGTTGTTGGTTTAATGGCTACTGAGTAACTGATGTCCAGGTTGGACAATGTGTATTGGCGCACATATTGGTTTCATTTTAACCATTTAGTTTCTATCAAATATGCATAACCGACTAAAACACAAATACAACACAAAAAATATATTTGAAAAACCGACCTCGTGGCCTGGTGGGTACGGCGCGAGACACCACCAGCTGAAGTCGGTGTCATGTTAGCACTGTGGTACCAGCGAAGGGAACCATGCCCTCTTAGTAAAAATTGAAGATAGAGGGGGGGTGTCTTGCGCAGGTGGGTGTTGGGTTTATCCCACATCATTTGGGTAGTGGAAGTTGAGAGTGAGGAAGGTTGTATATATAGAACAAGCTGAACACTTCTTGGAACTCTGATCCTTTATATACACAATCCTTCAAAAAGAGCAGATACCAATTCAGGTTCATCCACTAGTGCACCCCTCCAATGTTGATAAGAACCCCCTTGGACCTAATGCATCAATCACTTCACGATTAATTATGTGACGAGTTTCTTCTGTTAGAGGGAATGCAACAACCAGAATTTCATTGTTTGAAGCAAATTCGACGACACCGGGAAAGTACTTGTATTCCAATTCTGGTTTCTGTGTTCTGGAATAGTAACTAATGGGACAGTTAAACGCTTCCAGGGACGAATGATTACCAGTTTGGGACAGAATTGGGACACCACCAACCGAAGTCCGATGTCATGTTAGCACTGTGGTACCAGCGAAGGGAACCATGCCCTCTTAGTGAAAATTGAAGATAGAGGGCGTCTGTTGGGTTTATCCCACATCCTTTGGGAAGTGGAAGTTGAGAGTGCGGAAGGTTGTATATAAAGAACAAGCTGAACTATTAGAAAGTCGCGCAGCCAATCAATGAGCACAAAGCAAACTATTCTTTCGCCTTTTACACATAGATGAACTTGTAACTGGTAGAAAAATTGCAGTTCAACATCTCAACAAGTAGTCAATCATGACAGTGACATACAGCCAAATGTAATAAAGAATCTCGGGAAACCTATCACCACAAAGACACCAATTTCCAGTTTCCGAAGAGTAAGTCTCTATTTGACAATATCAAAATCATCATCATGTATGAATTTAGCACGAATAACTTTGTAGTGAGGTGATTTAGTAGGATCAAAAGCTATTTTCAAAATCATCATCATGTATGAATTTAGCACATAGCTTAATTTTCTAGGTCCGCTCCTAAAAATATAAAACAGAAACGTGATTTCGTCGTAAGTCTTTTTACATTATAGATTTTCTTACCATTATATGTTTTATTACCATATTTATCAGGGGTCCAACTAATGGTGGTAGTATAGATTTTCTTACCATATTATATGTTTTATTACCATACTTTTTTATGATTTTCTAGAAGAGTCAAAGATACGCCCCTTATATATACCGAATCATTAAACCATTAAATTCTATCTTTCTCAAGTCGTTGCAAAGAACCGATTTTTTTCATCAGGTAATATATCGATCTGCTTCTTCTTTCTAGATATTGTGTTATTTTGTATACAAAAAAGCATGTGTTTTCGTAATACAAGCATGCATATACAGCTTGTACTAGATTAGAATTAGTACAAGCTACTCACCATATAATATAGTAATATAGACTTTGGTACTCTTGTTTGTGTTATGTAGGCTTTCTTCATTTAATGGATACATGTTATTCTGTAATTTAGGCAAAGACATGTTAGTTTTGTATATAAATTAACAAACTGACAAATTATGGAACGTATATTGAAACTCTATTAGCTTTTAAGGAATGTAGATGGAAGTACTGTTGTGCTTAACATCAACAAAATAGACATTCTCTGCCCTATATGTTTAACATGTCGTTCTAACTAATCTTGTTGATTTTAAGTCGAATAGTTGTGTGCATATAGTTTATATATGGATACTTGTAGTTGTAGGTGTTATCGTGGTCGGGTTATGGGTTACTGTGTGTTCTCTGGTTTTAAACACTCACCCCGTCACTCGCAACCCGACAGTGGTATACGAATAGGGTTATGACGGGTCAACACAACCCGAATTTTTCGTAACCCGACCTACTGACACTCTCTGATCGTAATTCTTTAAATTCTTTTTGCATGCATGCATAATGATACGGAAAAATATAAGTCGTTTATTTATGAATAAGTCTTGCCTCTTGCTTATTTTTAGGAGCCAGTTCAATACAGTTTTTATTGTTTACAAAGTTTACTCTGTTTAATAAATTACAGTAGTTATAAGCTTGTGAATCATAGAATTGTTTAGATATTGGTAGTAACCGATACCAGATTCCAATCCAGTTTTTATTGTTTACATATGTAAATATTTGTACTTTATTGTCTGTCTTGTTTGTTGGATAGTATCATTAGATGGATTGTGATTTTGTTTCTATTTGTTTCGTGTAGCCTAAAAGAAAAAATGGTAGAAGATGAAATTTGGTTAGTTAGAGTTAGAGATGACGAAAACAACCCACAAATAGTAACCGATACTAGATTCCAATCTAGTATACATGAGCAGGAGGACAGATTAGAACCACTTCGCGATACTGAGAGCAAACTAATTCAGATAATACAATTTAATCTTGAGAGTGACGATTATGATTTGTTCATAGAGAAGTTTCGACTAATTTTTAATGAATATGTATTATTAGAATCAATCCCACTCCTGAAGCTCCAATTATTTCCCACTGAACTCGATAAGTGTTTAGAAGGTATTATATTAGTATCCAGCGGTTACCTTCTAGGTGTAAATAATGGAGTATTGTTGGAATTTGGGGGATTGAACAAAGATAAAGAAAAGCGGAAGTTGAATGGTTCACATTACATCGGGATAGAAAGAACTTATACATCTATGAGTAAGGATATAGAGGGTGTGAAGATATTAGTAGGTTTAAATGTGGGTTATCATGAACTAAATGGCGCAATTGAAAACATCCTCCGCAATTCCCATATTCCCACTTGGGAGAACATACAGTTTCGCGAAGGGTGGGGGAGAGCTTCTTAATCATCTGTGTGGCGGTATTAGAGGCCACGAGGTCCAACCCCTTGTTCCGAGTGTTGAGTTTAGCTATGATGCCAAAAACTAAAGGGAAAAACACAAAACCTATAGTAATCACCGACCGGATGTTTTCTTTTGTAAATAGGTTTTCTTGGATGTCGCATAAGGCCGATGGAATAGAGCTAATCGGTCATAGAAGAGGCAGAAAAGTTGTTGAATGGGTTCGAAATGAGTGTGATAAAAGTGAATTTTGTATAACGGAGCTTGGAATCCATAACAGAAAAGAAGCGTACAACTATTATGTAAGATATTTAAATGAAGAGCCAAGCATGTTTGTGGATTCACATGAGGTGCCCGTGAGCCAAAGTATGTTTGTGGATTTAAACGAGAAACCCGAGACAAACACTTTACTCGATCTTATTCCAAATATCTTTCATGAGTATATCATAGAGTATATCAAATATCTTATTCCATACTCATGAAAGATATTTGGAATAAGATCGAGTAAAGTGTTTGTCTCGGGTTCCTCGTTTAAATCCACAAACATACTTTGGCTCACAGGCACCTCATGTGAATCCACAAACATGCTCGGCTCTTCATTTAAATATCTTACATAATAGTTGTACTCTTCTTTTCTGTTACGGATTCCAAGCTCCGTACAAAATTCACTTTTATCACACTCATTTCGAACCCACTCAACAACTTTTCTGCCTCTCCTATGACCGATTGGCTCTATTCCATCGGCCTTATAGGACATCAAAGTAAAGCTATTTACAAAAGAAAACATCCAGTCGATGATTACTATAGGTTTTGTGTTTTTCCCTTTAGTTTTTGGCATCATAGCTAAACTCAACACTCGGAACAAGGGGTTGGACCTCGTGGCCTCTAATACCGCCACACAGATGATTAAGAAGCTCTCCCCCACCCTTCGCGAAACTGTATGTTCTCCCAAGTGGGAATATGGGAATTGCGGAGGATGTTTTCAATTGGTGCCATTTAGTTCATGATAACCCACATTCAAACCTACTAATATCTTCACACCCTCAATATCCTTACTCATAGATGTATAAGTTCATTCTATCCTGATGTAATATGAACCATTCAACTTCTGTTTTTATTTATCTTTGTTCAATCCTCCAAATTCCAACAATACTCCATTATTTACACCTAGAAGGTAACCGTTGGATCCTAATATAATACATTCTAAACACTTATCGAGTTCAGTGGGAAATAAATGGAGCTTCAGGAGTTGGATTGATTCTAATAGTACATATTCATTAAAAATCAGTCGAAACTTCTCTATGAACAAATCATAATCGTCACTCTCAAGATTAAATTGTATTATCTGAATTACTTTGCTCTCAGTATCCCGAAGTGGTTCTAATCTGTCCTCCTGCTCATGTATACTGGATTGGAATCTGGTATCGGTTAGTATTTGTGGGCCGTTTCCGTCATCTCTAAGTCTAACAAACCAAATTTTATCTTCTGCCATTTTTTTTTCTTTTAGGCTACACGAAACAAATGGAAACAAAATCACAATCCATCTAAGGATACTATCCAACGAACAAGACAGACAATAAAGTACAAATATTTACATATGTAAACAATAAAAACTAGATTGGAATCTGGTATCGGTTACTACCAATATCTAAAGAATTATATGATTCACAAGCTTATAACTACCGTAATTTATTAAACAAAGTAAACTTTGTAAACAATAAAAATTGTATTGAACTGGCTCCTAAAAATAAGCAAGAGGTAAGACAGAAGTTTATTCATAAATAAACGACTTATAATTTTCCGTATCATTATGCATGCATGCAAAAAGAATTTAAAGAATTACGATCAGAGAGTGTCAGTATGCTCGGGTTGACTCGATTAAGATTGTTAGGTCGGGTTACGAAAAATTCGGGTTGTGTTGACCCGTCATAACCCTATTCGAATACCACCGATTACCACATACCTTGTCGGGTCGGGTTGCGAGTGACGGGGTGAGTATATAAAACCAGAGAACACACCATAACCCATAACCCGACCGTGATAACACCTACAACTACAAGTATCCATATATAAACTGCACACAACTATTCGACTTAAAATCAACAAGATTAGTTTGAACGACATGTTAAACATATAGGGCAGAGAATGTCTATTTTGCTGCATGTTAAGCGCAACAGTACTTCCATCTAGGCCTTATGACATCTTTTAACACAATTAACACACTTAATAGTTTAATATTTTTAATCTTTGGTTTTTATGTTTGAGTTTATAAAAATAAACTTTTACACATTAGCTAATGATAAAAGTGTATAATGTTCTCTTTTTTAAAGTTGTTAATGTATTAATACTATTTTTACAAGTAAGTAAAATGTTTTATCTTTGGCACATTGATATTTATTTTCTATTTGGCTATGTTTGGCAAGAGGTGAAGCTTTTCAAAAGTTGTTAGCTTTTTTTCTTAAAAAAATAATCTAATAGTTTTATATAAAACATAAGGCTTTTTCAAAAGTTGTTAGTTTTTTTGTTAAAAAAATAATCTAATAGTTTTATATGGTACATAAGGCTTTTAAAGTTGTTAAAAGTTGTTAAAGTTGTAAATTACTTATATACCCGTCAATTATATTATAATTTATTTAAATATGTCTTTTTATGTCATTTTACATGTTAATTTTATATTCAACAGCTAAGATACCAAACACTTTTATTAAAAAAATACAGCTTATAACTCATGTTAACAGCTTTTTAGTAAACAACTTACAATTTACAGTTAACAGCTTACAACTTACAGTTAACAACTTACATCTTACAGTTAACAGCTTAATGCTTACAACTAATTTCGCCAAACGTATTAAAATTATTTAATGCATCTTTAAAAGTTACTCAACAATAATACAAAATCATCGAAAAAATGTATAAATCTATACAATTCAACTAATGTAAACAAATCACAATCAAAATAATAAACTAACTTGATACTCTCTCTTCATCCTAACATAACTGTTTTTCGAAAAAGATAAACTGCAAATTTTATTCATGTTGTATGTAAATTGCAAACTAAACCTTTGTAAGTGATGGGCCACTAATCTTTTTCGACCTTGGTGGTCAATTGCTTTCGGTTTTGGGGGCATTTCTTAATGCTAATGATTATCTGCTATTTGAAACTTTTTTTAGAGTTGTTAACTTTTTTGTTAAAAAAGATTTAGTAGCTGTGTTTGGCATATCAATTTTTTTGAGCTGTTATCTTTTTAATTTAAACAAGTAACTTTTAAATAAAAAATATATAATAAAGCTTTTTAAATTGTCAAAATTTGTTTAAAGTTATAATATACTGATATACCCTTCAATCATATTAGTATAATTTATTTATATATGTCTTTTTAAGTCATTTTACATCTTAATTTTATAGTTAATAATTAATATACCAAACATTTTTATTAAAAAATACCACTTTTGGCTCATGTTAACAACATTTTATTAAACAACTTACATATATGATTAGTTTTTAGTTGAATTGAACTAGTGTTACGTAGTCATGACAAGCTTTTACATTAACTACTTAAATTAAAGACTTGTCAACATTTATAAAAACAAAACAGAAAACTGCCTAATATAGTTAGAAACTTGTCGAAATTTGAAAAGCAAAACAAAAAACATCACACTTAAAAACTTAGAAACATTTTAAATGTAAAGAATACTGTTTGGATTCATTTAAAAATTTTCAACCAAACTTATTTTATAGGAAAGTTAATTAAACACTTTTTAAATTTGTTTGCACACTCAAAAGTAGTGTTGGTATAAATATCAAAACATACTTTTTTTTATAATACAAATCAATTTGAAAAGTTACAAATTACCTACCTAATCATATAAGGATCTCCTTTTCCAATTTATAATCAACTTAGGGGTGTTTGGTTAAGCTTATGAGTGGGGCTTAGGCTTATATTATATAAGTTATTTATGGCTTATATATCATAAGCATAGAAGCCTATGTTAAGTGTTTGGTTAGGTTTATTAAAATTAATAAAGTAAAATGACAAAAAAACATATGAATGTTAAATTATGTAGTTATTAAATGGGGTATAAAAGTCTTTTTATATGTAATAGTTATATAAGCCCACCTTTTGTTATAAAAGCCTCAAATGTTTGGCTTAACAAAACCCCCTTATATAAGCTTATAAGCCTACTTATATAAGCTTAACCAAACACTTGGTTTCGGCTTATAAGCTTATATAAGCTAATAAGCTTATAAGCCCACTATATAAGCGAAAACAAACATCCCCTTACCCTATTTAACTTTCTTCCCACTCCAATGTGGGATACCAAATCGATTTCTTACACTATGACTATGTCACTTCGGCTTAAAACCTAAACACACGCTATATGTTGAGTGTAAGTGATTCGTTACTTATCAAGTGTTCATGAATTTGAATCGAAATTAGACAATCACGTGTGTAAACTTGGAAATGTAGTGTCATATAAATATCACGACTTGCTCATCGAAACCTATGGAGTATGTGACAACTTGTTATAGTTGGATTATAAGCTTGAAGAACGATCATGATAGTCATAATCAAAACATAAGCTTAGCTAAAACATTTTACCTTTTTATCAAAAGCTAATACAAACATATCAAGAAAGCTTAGTGACTTGTCCCTGTAAGCTAACGAGGCGGTGCAACAATTTTTTTATATAGTTAAGCAAATGAATTTTTAGTTTAAGAACCCAAAAACACTTGTTCCTTGGTTGAATTGACCAAAATGAATGTGTTTTAGTTTAGTTCTCAGTCCACCCTATTAATCATCTTCCATTCTTGATCTGGTCCGGTCTTAAGCATGACCGGGCATTATGATTTATGAGACTGGACCGACCCACGAACAAACCTTTTGCTTTGATCATCAATCTTGTGTTTTGGGCCATATTTGTTTTGATCGTTGTGGCATGGTTTTCTAACCATGCTCGCCCCTACCTAAGACCCACCTTCCTATATTTTACCAACTTAATTCAGCTGGTTGTCTTCAAATTCTGATGTGTGAAGAGCAAATCGGTTTGAAAATTTATTAAACAGTAAGTTACAGTATATGTGTTTGGTTAGTGCCATGTAGGTCGACTGTAACCCGTTAAACTTTCTAACAATACATTTCCTTACGTCTTCACTTCACCAACGCACTATGCTAAAGAAAAAGAAGTCATCATCATGAGGACGTAAAGAAAGTGTTTTATGTCTCACGTCTCATCAAAGAACGGCCAAATAGCCAAGTGAAGTAAGATATGGTGCCAAGCATCTAACAATTCATCCAGTATCTGGCAATGTTTCGAAGCCTAATCGGAAAACAAACCTGGGTAACGTCATGACTCATTGTTACATAATATATATACATAGTAAAAAGCTTTTTAATCAAAGTGCAAAGACTATGAAGTTTAAAAAACTTAAAATAATCTTGCATCCCTATATATAAGCAACTTCATTTAAAAACCTCCCTTCTCAATCGATGTGGGATAGCAACCAAAACCCATTTAGAAGAAAAAAACTAGTTGTATGAACTCACCTGATCGGACCTTTACTGGCTTCCAACCCCTGACCGACATTTTAACCGTCAATTTAAACCCAGAATTTAAACACCAGACAATTCACAGTTAAAGCAACAGCGGCAACCCATAACTTAAAACAAAGATAGAGACATCAAGCTGTTAATTACAAATTGTGAGTTTATTCAAAAATTTGTTGAAATAATTGTAAGACTTAGGTGAAAGCTTTTAATTAGGATTTGCTACATAATTTGTTTAATTAATAAAAATTAAACAAAAAATATATAAAATCCTATTTAAAAGATTTTAACTAAGTCTATCCAATGTCTCACCCTCCTCTTCTTATTTATAACTAGCTCTATTTACCCAACTTTTTTACACTGTCGATGTGGGATACTAACATATAAAACTACTTCTTCTTACAATGCTCTCAACTTCTATTTCAGTTTGAAGAAAAGAAAGTATGTGGAGTATACAACTAGACCCGGTTATCGTATTTGGTTTACTCATCTTATCGATTGCAGTTGGAATGATCACTTCGACGCCAACTCCTTATTCCTCTTTCCAGGTCCCTTTTTACTTAAAAGTTACAATTTTAGATGTTTGAATAGTAAGGCTTATGCCCTTATGCCATGTGTATTAACGCTTAGTAGTTGTTGAGTTGTATGTGATCATTTACTTCACAAGTTTTATATATAAGTTTGATGTTCGCTTTTTGTTAAATACACAATTAAGTTGTAACACCCCCAATTTCACAAGGCAGCGGAATATCAACTTTGGGTGTTACTTCATAGCACATCACACATAGTCATAGAAAACGAACTCAAAAGAGACATTTTATTAAATAAACCATTCGATAACTTTATTAAATCCGAGTTTAATATAAATAGGTCCCAACAATTTATACAAACTTTAATAAATATATAAAAGTTTGTCAAAATGTATCGAATGGAAATTGTTTCTTTTGCCTTTACTTTATCCCACGCGGCTCCAGCTCCAGCTGCTCTTAAACCTATACACCTGAGAATACATGTTAAATTGTCAACACAACGGTTGAGTGAATTCATAGGTTTTTAAATAAACAATAATGGGGTTTTAAATAAACCATAGAGCTTTTGAACACAAGAATCTCATCCATTGGCGATATTGCAACACATACAACACCTATATTCCACACTATTATGCTAAGCTCATGAAACCGATGCCTTAATCAATAAATTTTCCCTAGTCAAGTATCTTGCCAAATACCCCATACCTCACGTACAACACACCCGGCTGAGCCTCCAACTCACAAGTGCGACCTGCCCGGGTGGGGGTTATCATTCCCAATGGATCCATTCGTCTGTACGAGCGCCTACCCATCATAGGTAGTTAACGGTTCACGATTTATAGGGACTTTTCACTGGCAATAAGCAACTTAGCCTTACTAATAGTGGCTCATTACCTATAAAATCAAAGCTTGTGTTCATTTTCCAAAAGCATTAAATCAAACGTCTTTACGTTTATTTACAACAGCTTGTATTCGTTTAAAGCATATATTCAAACAACGAATGTTTATTCACAAACATGTATCCTTTCAAAGGATATATATAATCTCATATGATTATCTTGCAGGCAACATGTATTCCCCCTCGCGGGTTTATAAAAACATATAAAGTAGTAAAAACGAGGCTATGAACTCACCTGATATAGCTATTACACGTATATCGAGGAACAAACATCCGATAGTCGACACACGACTCCACAAAATAACAATCACTCGCTGATCGAGAACGAGATGCCCAACGGTCGACATATGGCCAAACGAGGCCTAATATTGACGAAACGCGTCTTAGGTTCGAGACTATACATAAGTCATACATATATATAAATAGTTCAATTTAGTATGTTTAGACATTGCATAAGTTTTGTAAAACTTTTCATAAGACTTTTGGTGACAATCTACCATATAAAGTCTCATTATGACCGTTAAGCCCATTTTTGGCCCATTACAAGTTATTGTGACTTTATTCCATTTCAATCTCAGTATAAACTCTAAAAATATTATAAATTCTCAGGCCCAATAATGGCACAATAGCTATTATAAGTGTGAGTTGGGTTTTGTGGCCCAAGTCCACTTTATATGCATTACGGTTTCTAAAACTCCTCAAACGACATCAACTTAATATTACTCGATGGTCGATCCTCGGGTCTTATAGTTATCAGTATGTAAATGAGTCTTTGTTTCCCAATAAGTGGGTCATACCACTTCAAGTTTTATACAAATCATCAAGTTTTACGTTAATTAAATATAGTCCAATTATTACAATTTTCTCGACATGCCTAGTACATTAGATCGTATATCCTAAACCGTAAGTCATCTAGGTGAGTTAGTTTTACCAAGGTTGTCCTTAACTCATGTAATTTACTGTTTATAAGTCAAATGACCCATATCTTATGCTTATCATAGTTTAATCACCCATTTTCTCACATCGAAGAGTTGGCTGTTTTTGGCTGTCAATCTCGTTTTCACCGTTTCAGCCGCCATTTCCAAACCGTAAGGAACTGGTGGACTATCCAATTGATTCTAGTTCTTTATAAATTTATCTACAACCCATAGTTTTACCTTTAACAATAGTTCGGGGTTCTAATATGAGTTCACAGTCTGTCCATTCAGCATGTTCAGAACTGACTCATTTTCATATTTTGGCCATATCTAATTCATCGGGTATCGTCACGAGACGAGCGACTCGGACAAATCACCACAAAACACAGGGCTACCCCCCTATATTTTTATCTAAGGACCATAACCTACTGATTTTCCATAAGTCTTACGGTTTTTTCGCTGGTCAAAATAAATAAACTACATCCATTATCAAGGGCTTGTTTAAGCTTGATTTTCTTAGTTTAAAATTTATGTACAATGTCCAAAATCACTTAAATCAACTATTGCATCATTAAAATCAGTATGAACATTATCATTCCCATATATACAATCAATACATAAATTAAAATCACAAGTAACAAAGATATAAACCTTATCAAGAGATGAGATGATCATCATAAAAACAAACCAACCATCAACTCTTGATGAACCCATCAAATCATCCAATAATCACTCAAACAAAATTGTTTACACAAGATCATAACATGTAATACAACCTCCACTTCAGCCCATAAACCACCAAAAATAGTAATAATGATGAAGGTTTATTAGAAAGCAACTCAAGATACTAGCTTAGTATTTTAACATCTAACCTTGAGTATCATAAGCTAATATAACAATCAAATAAATGATGAAGATGATATACTTGTGGTGCTTGGCAAAAAGGGAAAGAAAGAACTGATGTTGGGTATGATCTATATTGCAAGTTATGAGAAGTTTAGTAAATATGAGATACAAAGATACACGTATGCTTCCATGGACACGTATCCAAAAAAACAAGACTTGTGTCTTGTATAAAAGGTAACGCTTCACAAGATGTGTTAGGAGGTTGTTATATTTATATTTTTGTTTTATTATTTGTAAAAGCGGTTATTACTTAAATCCGATATTTTAAAAGTTACGCGATTTGAAAGATATGCATTAAACACGAAAAATAAACGCTCAACATAAAATTAAAACATAGACATTCGGAGGACGTTGATATTTTAATAAATAAAGGAGGGCTTATAATTTTAATAAACGTTAATGCGTCGTCCAAACGAATGACGCCTAAAGGTTTAACGTATATTACGATGAATGCTAATAAAAAGAGAAATTAAAATGATGACGATAGAAAATATTTCTATGTCATAACAAGAATAATTATAGTCGATGACGGACATAAACTTTGCCGATAAATAACAAAAAACGTATTTGATACGCTAAAGCCTTAACCTCGCCGATTAGCCAAGAAATCCATATTATTCGTCGAACAAACATTAAAAATAAGTCGAGTAATAAATATTGATCCGAATACTAGAAATAAGATTAGATATCGGTCTAAATGGTGATTTTAAAGTTCGGGTTATTACATCATCTAACCCTTTAGGAAGCAACGTCCCGACGCTTAATTCGTCTCAATAGTCTTCAGTTTAATGGCAAAGAGGTGTGGAATAGATAAGTCATTGATGGGGTTCTTGCGAAGGTTAAATGAACAAAAGTTAAAGCAACGAGTATACATAACGAGCACAAATGAATGGTTTTAATATAGCTTTAATCCTTATAAGCAAATAATAATATATAACTCGAACGGAAAGACATTGGAAGCAAAAATTAACATGTCGTTAATTTTTGTAAGTTCTTCAAGGTATATTACTACTAGCTTATCAAACTTGTGGCGGTTGATATAAGTTTAAAAAATTCCACATGAAAAATGACGAGTCGAAAGAAGCGGGCGTATTTGAAATATTTTCAATGCGACAATGAATTCAAGGCTAATAGTGATCACATCGATCAAATAGAGATATATATCGTCCACGAGTTCCAATAAAAAGGATCACGTTGCATGGATAGTACAAAACTCCATAAAAAACATTAGAAAACATTCAAGATGAGGTAATTAGTAGTAGTCGTACAAAACCACCTAATTGCATGATCTCGAACATGCAAATCTATTTCGTCAAAAGCAAATTCATCGATACAGAATTCGTCCGGAGTATACGTTACTCAATGGAAAGAAATACGATCCAAATCAAACACAAAAACCATCATTAAGCACATATAATCATATTACCACATGCTTGAAAAGTAGTCAAGCCATGACAAATCAATAAGTTCAATCAAATTAACTCATGCTTGCCAAACAACCAAGCCATGATAAATAAGAATATTTGACAGGATCTTCGGATAAGTTCAGTTAGAGGAAAGTTTGTAAGTTAAAGGATGTTCACGGGCCTGATAGCCATGGATGCATATCAAAAAATATTTTTGTCATCGGTGGGTTCTCACACACGGATCCATACCCAAGTGACATTATAGGGTGCTCACAAACAGATCCATACCCAAAAGATATTCTCGTTACGTTGAAAAAATTCTTCGATGAAATATCAACAATAACAAGCAAAATTTCAAAATCTTTTTTCTTAAAATGAGTTGTTGATGATAATTCCATTGTCGGTCGACCTACAACTTGAATTCGATTAAACGAGTCGTCTATTCTCGGATTGAATAGAGCTTGTTAACGATCAACTTATCAAGCTTACGATACGGGACACATTAAAAATGGTCCATATAAATAAATCATAACTCGAGAGAAGTATAACGGATTACTCGTACATAGACGATAATCAATAATAACCATATATACGACGGTAATGAACGATTAATACCAACGAATCACGAGTCAGAGAAATATGTGCGTATACAAAATAATCACACACCAATTCAGGCACACTTGAGCCCACTCGTTTATAAATTGTTGTTTACATCCAAAGGCGTCCCAATCCATGTAAACAAGAATTATAAATTTATGGTTCGGGAACTTATAACTTTCTTGTTCAAATAAAAAGGCGTCCCAATTTATTTCAACAAAATGATTATAAATCATCCTACTCAGGTAATACCATCTCAAAACACGATATCATAACCAAAATACATACCACGACAAGTACTGGGTGTCAACAAACTTACTCCATGATTTCTATATTCAAACGTCCCATTCCATCTGAATAAAGAATCCATAAACAATCTAAGGTCCAGTGGTTTAAAACTTTCTTATTCAAATGTCCCAATCCATTTCAATAAGAGAACTTTAAACGACACATAGTTGGGTGATTTAAAATCTCTATATTTAAATGTCCCATTCCATTTAAATATAAGGTATTAAGTTGCTCAAATAATGACTATTATAAGCATATCTTTGTTGTACCCAAATTATATATAGTTTATTGGGTATATATATATTTTAGGTCCAACACAGGCATCCTCCTTTTCGCTAATAAAAAGTAAACATACACAATCAAATTAAACGTTATATTATGTAGAAGATGTCTCTTTGAAGAAATAATTTGTCAAAATCATAGGGACTAACGGAATTACGAATAACACAATAATCAATTACGTTTTGAAAGTAGATGTCTAAAATGGCACATCACGATGCGATAACAACAATCGAGTTCAAATTAGTCAATATGTGATCGATTACGGAACAATATATACGTACCTAATGTATCAAACGAGTTTCACACTCGTACTCAGAAAATAAATTAATTATCAAGATCGGTGATTGGCGGTGAGGCCAAAATCTATAAAATCGCATTATAAAATGCATGATAATCACGCGAGGACCATTGCTTCACACGCAATGCCTTTAAATACCCTAGTATGTACATACATATACATACAATCATTCCTATATACACATAGGATCACACAATCAAAATCAAGCATTGGTTTCTAGGAGCCATGAGCGCGCGGATACTTTGTAAGGCAACAAAACAATTTTTCAAAAGATCTGTTATAGTCCAGGTGTTTAATACGACCTAGTTCTCTATAACAAGTGCTCTGATACCAATCTGTAACACCCCCAATTTCACAAGGCAGCGGAATATCAACTTTGGGTGTTACTTCATAGCACATCACACATAGTCATAGAAAACGAACTCAAAAGAGACGTTTTATTAAATAAACCATTCAATAACTTTATAAAATTATTGTTTAATATAAATAGGTCCCAACAATTTATACAAACTTTAATAAATATATAAAAGTTTGTCAAAATGTATCGAATGGAAATTGTTTGTTTTGCCTTTACTTTATCCCGCGCGGCTCCAGCTTCAGCTCCAGCTGCTCTTAAACCTATACACCGGAGAATACATGCTAAATTGTCAACACAACGGTTGAGTGATTTCATAGGTTTTTAAATAAACAATAATGGGATGTTAAATAAACCATAGAGCTTTTGAACACAAGAACCTCACCATTGGCGATATTGCAACACATACAATACCTATATTCCACACTATTATGCTAAGCTCATGACACCGATGCCTTAATCAATAAATTTGCCCTAGTCAGGTATCTTGCCAAATACCCCATACCTCACGTACAACACACCCGGCTGAGCCTCCAACTCACAGGTACGACCTGCCCGGGTGGGGGTTATCATTCCCAATGGATCCATTCGTCTGTACGAGCGCCTACCCATCATAGGTAGTTAACGGTTCACGATTTATAGGGACTTTTCACTGGCAATAAGCAACTTAGCCTTACTAATAGTGGCTCATTACCTATACAATCAACGCTTGTGTTTATTTTCCAAAAGCATTAAATCAAACGTCTTTACGTTTATTTACAACAGCTTGTATTCGTTCAAAGCATATATTCAAACAACGAATGTTTATTCACAAACATGTATCCTTTCAAAGGATATATATAATCTCATATGATTATCTTGCAGACAACATGTATTCCCCCTCGCGGGTTTATAAAAATATATAAAGCAGTAAAAGCGAGGCTATGAACTCACCTGATATAGCTATTACACGTATATCGAGGAACAAACATCCGATAGTCGACACACGACTCCACAAAATAACAATCACTCGCTGATCGAGAACGACATGCCCAACGGTCGACATATAACCAAACGAGGCCTAATATTAACGAAACGCGTCTTAGGTTCGGGACTATACATAAGTCACACATATATATAAATAGTTCAATTTAGTATGTTTAGACATTGAATAAGTTTTGTAAAACTTTTTATAAGATTTTTGGTGACAATATACCATATAAAGTCTCATTATGACCGTTAAGCCCATTTTTGGCCCATTACAAGTTATTGTGACTTTATTCCATTTCAATCTCAGTATGAACTCTAAACATATTATAAATCTCAGACCCAACAATGGCACAATAGCTATTATAAGTGTGAGTTGCATCTTGAGAGGATTCATATCTAGTTGTACTCTTTCCCCTGTTTATGGTTTCCCACGAGGCAATAGATATGATGTGCTACACTGGTACCTCTCTTTGGATTCTGCTTGTTCAGATGGCGATTTATGCAGGTTTATTATGGCTTGCTTTCCCTATACTTAGTTTTGGTTAGAGGTTCTATTGGGATGGATTGGCTGCTCTTGGTACTTTCCCTTTGTGGTTTGTATTGAGGGTTGCCATGGATTCTGAAGTAGGACTCTTACTTGAACTAAGTGATGGATTCCTTTGGTGTACCATTGAAGAGCAGAAGCTTGGTCCTCATCAATTGGGATTAAGTTTTGATAGGAGTTAGTAGCTTTATCTACATTGGATTTAGTTGCTATTTTTTGTATTAGTACTTATTGATATGAGCATGGGAATTGTCCATTGCCATTTTGTTTTTTGATGCCAAAGCTAGAAGTTTAGGGGTTTGTCCTTGCTTCTTAGTCTTTGTGTTTTTTGACATTGTACCTTTTCTTTTGTTTTAATGCAATTTACCTTTGGTAAAAAAAAGTGTGAGTTGGGTTTTGTGGCCCAAGTCCACTTTATATGCATTACGGTTTCTAAAACTCCTCAAACGACATCAACTTAATAGTATTCGATGGTCGATCCTCGGGTCTTATAGTTATCAGTATGTAAATGAGTCTTTGTTTCCCAATAAGTGGGTCATAGCACTTCAAGTTTTATACAAATCATCAAGTTTTACGTTAATTAAATATAGTCCAATTCTTACAATTTTCTCAACATGCCTAGTCCATTAGATCGTATATCCTAAACCGTAAGTCATCTAGGTGAGTTAAATTTACCAAGGTTGTCCTTAACTCATGTAATTTGTTTATAAGTCAAATGACCCATATCCTATGCTTATCATAGTTTAATCACCCATTTTCTCACATCGAAGAGTTGGCTGTTTTTGGCTGCCAATCTCATTTTCACCGTTTCAGCCGCCATTTCCAAACCGTAAGGAACTGGTGGAAAATCCAATTGATTCTAGTTATTTATAAATTTATCTACAACCCATAGTTTTACCTTTAACAATGGTTCGGGGTTCTAATATGAGTTCACAGTCTGTCCATTCATCATGTTCAGAACTGACTCATTTTCGTATTTTGGCCATATCTAATTCATCGGGTATCGTCACGAGACGAGCGACCCGGACAAATCACCACAAAACACAGGGCTACCCCCCTATATTTTTATCTAAGGACCATAACCTACTGATTTTCCATAAGTCTTACGTTTTTGTTGCTGGTCAAAATAAATAAACTACATCCATTATCAAGGGCTTGTTTAAGCTTGCTTTTCTTAGTTTAAAATTTATGTACAATGTCCAAAATCACTTAAATCAACTATTGCATCATTTAAATCAGTATGAACATTATCTTTCCCATATATACAATCAATACATAAATTAAAATCACAACAAAGATATAAACCTTATCAAGAGATGAGATGATCATCATAAAAACAAACCAACCATCAACTCTTGATGAACCCATCAAATCATCCAATAATCACTTAACCAAAATTGTTTACACAAGATCATCACATGTAATACAACCTCCACTTCAGCCCATAAACCACCAAAAATAGTAATAATGATGAAGGTTTATTAGAAAGCAACTTAAGATACTAGCTTAGTATTTTAACCTCTAACCTTGAGTATCATAAGCTAATATAACAATCAAATAAATGATGAAGATGATATACTTGTGGTGCTTGGCAAAAAGGGAAAGAAAGAACTGATGTTGGGTATGATCTATATTGCAAGTTATGAGAAGTTTAGTAAATATGAGATAAAAAGATACACGTATGCTTCCATGGACACGTATCCAAAAAAACAAGACTTGTGTCTTGTATAAAAGGTAACGCTTCACAAGATGTGTTAGGAGGTTGTTATATTTATATTTTTGTTTTATTATTTGTAAAAGCGGTTATTATTTAAATCCGATATTTTAAAAGTTACGCGATTTGAAAGATATGCATTAAACACGAAAAATAAACGCTCAATATCAAATAAAAACATCGACATTCGGAGGACGTTGATATTTTAATAAATAAAGGAGGGCTTATAATTTTAATAAACGTTAACGCGTCGTCCAAACGAATGACGCCTAAAGGTTTAACGTATATTACGATGAATGCTAATAAAAAGAGAAATTAAAATGATGACGGTAGAAAATATTTCTATGTCATAACAAGAATAATTACAGTCGATGACGGACATAAACTTTGCCGATAAATAATAAACAAAACGTATTTGATACGCTAAAGCCTTAACCTCGCCGATTAGCCAAGAAATCCATATTATTCGTCGAACAAACATTAAAAATAAAAGTCGAGTAATAAATATTGATCCGAATACTAGAAATAAGATTAGATATCGGTCTAAATGTTGATTTTAAAGTTCGGGTTATTACATAAGTGATAGAACCTGGTTGTGTGTTTTGAGCTTCATTGTGTTTTGAGCTTCATTGTGTCTGTTTTTTCGTGTTTTATGTCTCATATGTGCGAATAGTAGATTTGCCTCTCATGTCTATAAATAAAAAACATACCTTTTCAGATGCATCGACGCCTAAGCTTGCCTTCCAGGCGTAAGAAGAAATAAGTACTACTTTATTGAAAACCAAACACACTTTTTGCAATAATAAGTTTCTAAGTTAAGACTTGTGTATGTTTGGTTTTTTGATTAACTAGGTAGTTTAATTATTTGCCACACTCGACACCAGTGAAAATGGGAAAGTGAGTATTACAGCATGGATCAACATATTTAAGCATCATCTCTTGCACCATGGTATTATCCGTAACATAATCACTTTCAACATGCAAATCTTAATGCGACTAAAAGTTGGTTTTCTGGAGATGTTGTGCTGCTTATACGATTTTTTTTGTTTTTTTGTTTCAGGGTTGCTTCTACGATATATGCGGTCTCTTTCTAGTTTTTTATACCTTATTTTGTGTGTGTGTGTGTTTTCGGTCTCTTTCTAGTTTCATAGTGTTTAGTCATTATTGTTTGTTTATGATGTTAAATGATCAACTCTTTGTATGCAAACATGGTTAGCAAAAGTTAGCATTATTGGGCATAATTACTAAATCAAACTACGATTAACAAAAGTAGACAGTGATTACGTATAATTGCTAAATCAGACCATTGTTGAACCTTAGTAGTCAATTTCAAGTCACTTTTCTTCCAAGACCCACTCTGCACAAAACGATCACACTCGCAAATCTCTCTTAACGTAGCCAACATCCACCCAATAGCTAAATCAGTCACATCATTTGGTCAAAACATCAGGTGTATCAGTAACCTTAATACCCTTCTCCATACGATACTCCAAATCAACTTTATCCAACCCAACACTAAAACTCGACACAATCTCCAGACCCGATAACGAGTGGATGAGTTATTGGTCTGCACCAATGGACATGTTTCTGACAAAAGAGATTGTCTATAGGCGAAAGAGATTGTAACGGTTTACGAGTTGTCGTTCCAGGTATGAGGACATTGGATATGTTAGAAGTACATTTGATGTCTTTCATGATTGATTGATTAAAGGTTGTTGGTTTGATGGCTAGTGAGTAACTGATGTCCGAGGGTTAAGGTTAGACAATGTGTTTTGGCAGTTGGTACACAAATACAAAACAAAAAAAATATTTGAAAAACTGACGCGAGACACCACCAGCCGAAGTCCAGTGTCATGTTAGCACTGTGGTACGGAACCATGCCCTCATAGTGAAAACTGAAGATAGGGGGTGGGTGTCCTGGGCAGGTGGGTGTTGGGTTTATCCCACATCGTTTGGGTAGTGGAAGTTGAGAGTGCGGAAGGTTGTGTATAAAGAACAAGCTGAACACGCAGCCAATCAATTAGCACAAAGCGAACTATTCTTTCGCCTTTTACACATAGATGAACTTGAACAGGTAGAAAAAAATGCAGTTCAACATCTCAACAAGTAGTCAATCATGACAATGACATACAGCCAAATGTAATAAAGGGGACGCATTGAGAGCCAGGTTTTAGAGATGAGAACTCAGTCCGGTAATCCTGTTAAATGTGATGTGTTTCTTCTGTTAGTGAACATGCAGCTGATGAAGAGGCCCAATGTATGGACTATGGAGTGCATGTCGACCTTTTCCTTCATGTATATCTTCCAACTAGGATGGTGAGTAACAGCAGACATTTCAAATTTACCGAATTAATCTTCTTTTTATTAAATAAGTCTTAAAAACAAACAAGAAAACTCAGTCCGGTAATCCTGTTAAACAAACACTGCCTTACTCATATATTCACTGTAGAGTGAATAAATGATCAACCCGAGTCACTTGGTGGTCTGATACAGCATACAGGTCATAAATAGCAACACATGTAACTTGTATACAAGTATGCTTTCCGAAAAACGAATTTGTAATGCAAAAACAAGGTACTAACAAAAGGCATGTAAGGATGTACCATTTGCACCCCAACCTGTATGCATAGGCTATTTGGAATAAACTTTTTATGGGGTCACTGGTCATTAACAATACAAAGGATCACACATAATCGATCAGTTAGTACTTTTAAAAAGCTAAAAGTATCAAATGTCTGAAACCATACGCATTAATAAGGCCTCCTGACCTGTAAGTTAATTCCTCATAAGCCAAGGAGAAAGTGTGGAGTGATTAGAGTCTCATATATTTGAAGTAGTCCCTCAAAGTCATAATCCAAAGATAAGAACCATATGCTCATTTAGAAAATTTAACTAGGATTATATTTGAAGTAGTCCCTCACATCCCTATTTATAACCAACTTTTCCTCGCACTCTGATGTGGGATACCAACCAAAATCCATTTCAAAACTAATATTCAGCATTTGCATTCAACAGTGTCGACGTGTAAGAACTTACAGCCAACTAGCCAAGTGAAGTAAAGATATGGTGCAAAGCATCTAACAACAATTCATCGAGTATTTGGCAATGTTTTCGAAGCCCAATCGGAAATCATACCTGGGTAACGTCATGAGTCATGGACTCATGGTTACGTAATACGGAGTATGTGATTTAGTATTTGGCAATGTTTTCGATTTTACTTGTTAAAGTTAAAAACCCACAAAGTGAAACAATTTTGTCCCACATCGCTCCAAGGAAGAATATGAATAAAAGGAAAGAGTGTATAAAAAAGGGCTAATTACTTAAAAATGTATCTAACTTGTCAGCATTTGCATTCAACATTCATGGACTCATGGTAGTATTTGGCAATGTTTTCGATTTTACTTGTTAAAGTTAAAAACCCACAAAGTGAAACAATTTTGTCCCACATCGCTCCAAGGAAGAATATGAATAAAAGGAAAGAGTGTATAAAAAAGGGCTAATTACTTAAAAATGTATCTAACTTGTCACTTTTTACTGTTCTTTGTAGTCATCTTTTTTTTTCCCTATATTATTATTAAACTTTGTGATTTCGTACATTGTGTGTATGTGGTGACCTGCTTAAATGGTTAATAGGTTACCTTAACGACAGTTTACTTTTTTATTACAACGTTAGTCCTTTATATTAACGACTATTAATACAAACATCTAAAATTTGAATTATTTTTTAAATAAAATGTAAAACTTTAGAAAAAAGTATGTAACTCCAAATATTTAAGTTTTCGTGAGATATTTTATGTTTTCCTCAGTAATTTACGTTTTCGCCTGTAAATTTAGGTTTTCGTCAGTAAATTTATGTTTTTGTCTGTAAATTTACGTTTTCGTCAGTATTTTTACGTTTTCGTCTGTAAATTTATGTTTTCGTCTATAAATTTACGTTTTCGTCTGTAAATTTATGTTTTTGT